>JAOXNO010000042.1:26834-42056 GCA_028565335.1 Limnodromus scolopaceus | reverse complement strand
TATTTATTAATATTTTCATTAAAGTAGTTTTTTCTAAACTCATAAATCTCTTTTATCTCTTCCTCTCCTCTCTTTTCCTTGGAGAGGGGAGGGAGGGGCCATCTGTCGTTCTGATTGATCAATCTGGTCAAAACCACGACAATTTGCCAGACTCTCAGTGCAGAAGCTGGGCTGGACCCATCAGCTATTTTCAGTGCAAGTCTTGGCTGTGGAAATGATGGGGATGGGGATTGATGGGGAGTCAGATCAGGCTCTGTGGTCATCTGCAGGTCCTGCGGCTCACTGCAGTCCTCTCCTGTCCCAGGTCCTCAGCAGGTAGTGCAGCCCCCTCAAGGCCTTTTCCAAGGGTCATAAAGGGACCCCGAAGGTCCTGAGCAGCTTGGTCTAGGTAGGTGACTCTGCTTGAGCTAGGGACTAGACAATCTCCACCCTCAGCAAGGCAGCCTGTACCAGGCTTCTGGAGTGGCTTCCAGCAACAACCAACCATGGTGTCTTTTAAGCAGCCATGCCTGTAAGAAAATACAGAGAGGCCCAAGATAAGAAAAAGAAAGATTAAAACTACCCCAAAACCTCCCCAAGACACATAGGTTCCTTGTAAGAGGTCAGATCCTGATGCTGGAGGAAATTCCCACCATTTTCTACTTTCCCTTAGCACTTAGGCAATTCTCAGTGCTGTTGTATACTTGGGAGGTGCCTGGTTTTACTGCCCTTGTGAATGCCTTCTTTTAAATTGTGAGAACTACCTAGAAGGAAGCAGCTCTGCAAGCATAAGATGGTACCTGGCTGATGCATATCACTGCACTTTCGGGTAAAGGTCGAGTAAGTGATAACTCAGCAGGACCTGGGTTGACCTGCAGCATGAGGAACAGCAGCTCAGGAGAAGGGATCCACTTGTCAGCATGTGTTGAGGCTTGGTAGAAATCATGTGGGCTAGCAAGCTGGAGTGCAGAAAATGTCACAGGGTTGGAGTATTTCTGAAAAGCACAGTGTCCTTTCTTTTGGTGTCCAAGATAAGTCACGTGATATGCTGGTATTTTCATCATCTCAAGCAGCTTGACAGGAAAAAAAATTCCCGCATGCTGTCCTTTTGCTTAGCATTGTGTATGTTGACTTGGACTGTGACCTTCTACAATTGATGGGGAAGGTTCTAATGCCTACAGCAGAAGTGTATTGTGCTAGGCGAATCATTAACCTGTAGAATAAAGCTAATAGGTTACAGCATGTATGTCTGCATTACTCCTAGTGTGGGTAGAGTCAGGGCTGGCTGGGCAGCCAGCTCCACCTGGAGCACAGCAGCCCCATGGTGTCCTTCTGCTGGCAGGGTTGCAGCTTGTCCGCCCTGGACCACAGCCAGCCACATCATGTCGACATCGTCATGTACAAGCAAAGAACAGTCCTAAAAGCTTGAGGTTTCCTCTGTGAGCCTCACACATCTGCTGATAAAGCCAGTTTCCCCAGTTTTTGTAAAGGAAATAGCCAAATTCAGTGGGTGTTGGGCCCCAGGGGATTTCTCCTTTCTGCTAGAGCTGAGTCTTGTGCGACCAGACTGTGTGCTTCTCCTGCTCAGTCCAATGAAATGGTTGTTTTTTTTCCCATTTGTAGGTCCAGCCTAGAAACAAGGTAGATACACACAGACACACAGGCATGCAATTTCTATGGCAATTACTACAGAGGGCAAGTCTGAGGAACAGCTGCACCACTGAGATTCCAGAGAAGCCGCAGATGTTTACCAGCAGCAGGATGAGGCCATCTGTGTCCAAGGCTGTTAAAGGCTGTCAATAGTGACAGAGCAAGGCAGTAACACAGAGCAGTGACTTACGGAGCGAGCCCTGGAGCCCAGAGCCAAGGCAATGTTGCCGCACAAGGGATTGTGTGAAGGGAACCAGGACTCAGGATCTGCCTTGACCCTGGCCAAAGACCATGTCCTGTGCCTGTGCCACTGTCAGGGAAAGTGACTCTGCAGTAGCATCAAATTTTCATGAGCAGCAACAGGAGCCCAAGGATGAGGACTGAACCTGGCATAGAAAATGACTGAGCTAATTAGCAAATTCAGCTGCTCTTCCAGAAATCTGCTACTAGAGTATCCCGGAAGTGCTGGTCACAAGGTGGCTTGTTTTTAGTTTGGATACCGCAGTGGATACTCCATTGTTGCTTTAACTCATCCTGGTGTTCATGTCAGTCAACTTGGAGGGTGAGGGCAGCTTCACAAGCTCTCAAGCTTTGGGACCTCATCTACTGGTGCGGCCACACCACATGTACAATTGCTCTGTAACCTGTCACCCTCTTGAGCCCTATGTGCCAGAGATTCTCTGGGCAGGCAAGGAGAAGGCCTGATTTTTATCAGTCTCTTTTGGATTCACACCATGATCAAAGCCGAGGTGGCTATTTTTCTTGGAAAGCACAAATGAAAACCTAGGTGGAGCTCCATGAGCACTACAGCGCACCTCCATCCCACACAGATGCAACTCATGGTTATACAGTGGCGTGGCTTTCCTATTTTTTATTGCATGAACACCACCCTGGTTACTCAAAGATGGAAAAGCTGCTAGAAGTCATAGTCCCTCTTTCACTCACACTTCAATTAGTGATGATGTGAGACACCAAGTCCTCAGCTGAGGGTGGTGACTGAGAGCAGAAACAGTGAGTCAGGCAGAGGAGACCAAGTCTCTGTTTTCCAAGCAGCCTGTGCTTTGCACAGGGCAGAAGACCCCCAGGTGACCTCATGTGTGGAGGTCCATGAGGTTCCCCTGCCAACATGGTGGCCGGAAGAGAGGTGGAGGGGATGGAGGGCACAGCTGGGCTCCCGGTCCTGTAAGAGCAGGGAGCCGCTGGCCAGAAATGGCCCCGAGGAGCCCTGGCAAGGGGCCATGCTCAGTGCTGCAGAGGAAGGCGAAAAACCCCCGGGGACCTGTGCCAATCTGCCCGGGGGAAAAAATTCCTTCCTGACCCCAGAGTTGGCGATCGGCTGTTCCCTGAGCAGGGTCTGGGGAGCTCCTGTGGGGGACTGCATTTGGAGTCAGCAGCCAAGTACCTTTTCCACCCTGTTTTGTGCAGATGCATGGGTGGGCACGGGTCATCAGTGCCATGACAGCCATTTCTGACTGCTCTTTCCTGGGAAGGGAATGTCATTATCACGGTGTCTCTGCCCTACACCTGTCAGGGTTTTGTTGTCCTGCCACCTGATGCCCAGTGAGGAAGTTTTGGCTGAGCTTATTCTTCAAAACAACATTTTTTTTTCACTCTCACCAGGCGCAGGCTCAAAAATTGGAAACATCCAGTGATTGCTCCCACATGAAAGGTGCCAGTACTGAAAGCTACTGCTTTTTTGCCAGTGGGGGGAGAGGGAAGCGTGAGGTGGAGGAAGGATGCAGGGGGAAGAGTCAGGCAGAGGGGAGAAAATGGCCAGGATTCATACCCAAATTATAAAGGGTGAAAAACATCTGCTTAAGAGAGCAAGGTGCCAGCTATGTCCCTTCTCTAGATAATCCTTCTCCATCTGTGTTAAAACACTGGTAGCCTCCCCCTATTTTTTCAGAAGTTGACAGTATTAGTTTAATACACACTATCTCATCTGCATTGGCTGTATCTGTATTAAGAGAATAAACCAAACTTTGAACATGCTTTAAGTCCGTATTCGTATGGCACTTAGCTATTCTCAACAACTAGGTAATCAGCCTTGGAAATACCTGTGACTGTGACACATACATGAGAAAACAAAACTCATATCACTGCATCCAGGGGGTTATGTCTTAAATGGGATGATCTTTGTCTTTTTTTTTTTTTTTTCCCAGGGGGTTTATAATTTTTAGTAGTATTCTACTTATTGAGTATTTCAAGTGTCAGGGAAGACAAAACTGACAGGTATAGGAGCAGCAAGTTCACTTTAATGATCAATAATATCTTAACTTTTGTGACCAATTCCTCTGTCATGAGCTTGAGAAGGGTTCTCAAACTTTAAGCCTATCTCAAAAAGGTAAGTAATTGAAATAAGAGCAGTGTTTGTTCCAGAGTAATGTTCCACTCATCAATATCCAGCCCTGATAAAAGACTTCAAGAGGTTTTCTTCTTAAGGTGGATACTTGATAGCTTTGTATGATGGTGTTCACTGTCTTTGTTTCTGTACAAGCCACATGTGAATCCCAAATGAAAATAATGTTGGCATGGAAATAGCTGCAAAGCATTTGCAAGACCTCAAGGGGCTTTCAAGTAGACTTCTAATTATTCTTATCGCTGCAAGGTTTGCTTTCTGCAAATTCCAACTGCTGTTGCATTAGCAAAAGCCTGAAATGCTGAGACCCTTGGCTTTGTTTTCTGTCTCTGGGGAGTAGAATATGATTCATCTGAGAAACTCAGCTCTTCATATTTCCTTGTAGTTCAAACAAAGATTGTTAGGAGCATAGTAATTAATTTGTCTACTTTATTTTCTTCTGGTCCTATAAATGCAGTGGAATATAAAAAGGAAATGTTGAAAAAGGGAGGGTGAAACAGTTTAACTAGGTCAGAAGAGGGCCAGCAGACAAAAAAATTGTTCTTTCCTTGCCTCTTCCATCCTCATAAATTTTGGAATTTCCAGGACAGACCAGCTAGTACTACTCCATACATGTAGTAACATACTTTCAAAATATCAAGCACATCTCTACATGTTTCATCTTAAAATGAACAAACTAAAACTTCTGTTACCCGGATGCCTGCAGAAGACTTTGGGCACTGGGGCTACATGCAAATCTATCAGCCCTACAATCTTCATGTGTCTATACTTCATGGCAAGTGTCCATGCTGTGGCTCCAGTGTTCCGAGATATGCCTTCACTCCCTTTACAAAAAAACATGTTTAAGTTGTATGTAACAGAAGACACTATATACAAAAATTCAAGTGAGCCAAAGAATTACTTCAGTTCCTCCAACCCCATCAGAAATACAGGCTCACATTTGATAGACAGTTCAAGATCCTCTAATACCTTGTGGCCTTTCTAGTTATCTACAGTCTCTTCAGTCTGAACACCAAGTAGCCCAAGTATATGGCACTTGTGCATTCTCACAGGCAACTACTTTTTCTTATCTGAAAAATGTTTTGCATTGCTGCCTCCTTCTGGAAGTAAGCTGGACCAGTTAAATGGCATATTGAAAATGAATTGTTTAACATCAAGAGACATGCATGCTCATAAGCTTTTGGAGGTAGAAGACAGCCACTACCTCAAGCATGAAATCCTGTAAACAATATGGAGACTACTGCATTATCCGTTTTCTAGTTCAGACCTAATTCAGTTAAATCTGGACAATCAGATATCACTGGTGGCCAAGGGGACCTCGCTGGTGGCCACAGAGACCTCGCTGTTGGACATGCGTCGTGGGCGGAATGATTAACTTCACTCATAAGAGAGAAGTAGTGAAATATTTATTAAGGCGAAACAGTGATTTAACAAAATTAGTAGTAAATGTGACAGTGTTTTATAAGATTCGATGTCAGGGTACACTCTATTATTTACTGCATAGAGGACACGCTGTCAGGGAGACCCTCCTGTTGAGTCAGGAGGTTCAGAAAGGACCCCCTGGCTTTCTAAACTCCTTCTCAGAGAGGAGTCTGGGTGCGGCTGGATCCAATCCTAGTCCCAGGCTTGGTCAACGGTTTATGTCTAATGGATCGTATCTGCACAATCAACCCTTTCAAAGTTCAGTCACTTACCAAGAATCTGTTGTGGCAAGGAATCTCTCAGCCTCAAGGAGTACAACCTTAAGCAAGCGTCCCTGCCCAAGAGGAGATCCTGGCATGCAGCCACTGCCATAAGGGAGAGCTCAAAGGGCTCTTGGGCTGTCCACTATTTATAGAGTAAGATAATTGACCTATAGTCATATTCTCATGGGAACAAAATATCTAGGTCCCCACTCCAGACAGTGTTTTGGCTGCTGTTGCCAGCCATCCTCCAAAGTCCAGGTGCAACTCATCCCAACTCCCACTGACGGTTATGGCTTGAGCAGGAGCTGGCAGGGAAGAGAGGAAAAAATGGGGAGAGCACACTGCCACAAAATGGGGATATCGTTGGTGGAAACCAGGTCCTTGGTGGTGGCCACAAGACCCTCAGGTGGCCACAGGGATGTCACCTTCCTTCTGGCAGCAAGCTCCAGATGATCGTAAGTTTTGAGGTCGACCCTGAAGAGAGGTAAACCAACAATGTAGGTGGTGCTAAGAAATCAGGTTCCAGAGACCAAGAGAACAAGTACCACGTTTTCTTCCTAGAGCGTACCGTGTCAGACGTGGCTCCAGACTGTTTCTTTTTCTGATCCCAGACTTAGGGAGAGTGAGAACCTCAGGACGTGTGGTGATATGAAAGCGGTTGTTGGAGAAAGTGAGAAAAGGTTGCCCCTGGGACATCACTGGTGACCACAGGGACCTCACTGGTTCCCATGGGGACCTCGCTGTTGGCCACAGGGTCATCACTGGTGGCCACCAAGACCTCACTGGTGGCCATGGGGAACTCACTGGTGGCCATGGGGATCCACAAGTGGCCACAGAGACATCACTGGTAGCCACAGGGATGTCATTTGTGGCCAAGGAGACTTTGCTGATGAACACAGGAAATTTGCTGGTGGAAATGTGGACCTCGCTAGTGGCCACAGTGACATCATAAATGGACTCAGGCACCTTGCTGGTGGCCACAGGGTCACATGGCCACAGGGCCTTGTTGGCCTATGGGACCCACTAGTGCCCGTGGGGATCTTGATGGTTGCCATGGGGACCCTAAGGTGGTGACGAGCACCTCAGATGTTGCCAACGGTTCCTCACTTGTGGCCCCTGGGACCTCACTGGTGACACGATAACTACGCTGGTTGCCACGGGGGCATCCCTGGTGTCAACCAGAACCTTGCTGATGGCCACAGTGACATCACTGGTTGCCACGGGGACATCACTGGTATCCACAGGTACCTTGCTGGTGGCCACAGGGACCTAACTGGTGGCCGCGGAAACATCACTGGTGGCCACTGAGACCTCAATGGTGGTAAAAATGACCCATGGGTGGCCACAGGGACCTCACTGGTGGCTACAGGCACGTCGCAGGTGGTCATGGAAACCTTGCTGATGGCCATAGGGACCTCACTGGTCGCTACGGGAACATTGCTGGTTTCCCCTGGGACATGTCTGATTGTCACGGGAACCTCACTGGTGGCTGCAGAGACATCACTGGTGGCCACTGGGACCTCACTGGTGGCCATGGGAATCCCTCCGTTGGCCCCAAAGACCTTGCTGGTGCCCATGAGAACCTCACTGGTGGCTATGGGGACCTCAGTGGTGGCCTTGGGAATATCACTGGTGGCCATAGAAGCCTAATTTGTGGCCATGGGGACCTTGCTGGTGGCTTTGGGAAACTCACGTGTTGCAACCAGAACCTCATTTGTGGCCACAGCGACCTCAAAAGTGGCTTTGGGGACCTCACTGGTCACAACTGGAACCTCACTGGTGGCTACAGTGACCTCACTGGTTGCCACAGGGAGATCACTGGTATCCATGGGAACCTCGCTGGTGGCCACAGAGACTTAAGTGGTGGCCATGGAAACATCACTAGAGATTTCACTGATTGCTTTGGGGACCTCACTGGTAACGATGCAGAACACACTGGTGGCCACATAGACATCACTAGTGGCCACTGTAACCTCGCTGGTGGCCATGGGTACCTCCCTGGTGGCCACAGAAACATCACTGGTGGCTACCAGAACCTAATTTGTGGCTACAGAGACCTCGCTGGTAGCTTTGGGGACCTCACTTGTTGCAATCAGAACCTCACTGGTAGGCATGGAGACATGACTGGTAGCCATGGGGACATCACTGGTATCAAAGCCAACTGGTGGCCATGGCAACCTTAGTGGTGGCCATGGAAACATCACTGGTGGCCACGGAAATATCACTGGTGGCCACAGAGAACTCACTTGTGACCTCGGAGATCTCACTGGTGGCCACAGGAACACCACTTTTGGCCACAAGGACCTCACTGGTAACAACATGGAACTCACTGGTGGCCACGGAAACATCACAGGTTTCCACAGGGACCTTGGTGGTTGTAACCAGAACCTCATTTGTGGCCACAGGGACCTCAATGGTGGCTTTGGGGACTTCAGTGGTCACAACCTAAACCTCGCTGGTGGCCACAATGACATCACTCATTGTCCACAGGAACATCACTGATATCCACGGGAACCACATTCAAGACTGGTGGCCACAGAGACCTCACTGGTGGCCATCAAGACCTCACTGGTTCCTAGGGTGACATCACAGGTGGCCACAGCAACCTGATTTTGACACCAAGAAACCATGGGTTGGCAATATGGACCTCATTTGTGGCAATGGGGACTTCGCTGGTTGCACAGAGACATCACAGTTTTTCACAGGGACCTCACTGGTGGCCATGGGGAGTCACAGGTTGCCACAGATGGCTGTTGGCCATGGAGACTTTACTGGTAGCCATGGAAACACCACTGGTGGCCACAGGGACCTGGGGGTGGCCACTGGGACCTCACTGGTGGCCCTGTGGAGCTCCCCAGGGAGCTCACTGGTAGCCACAGAAACATCAGTGGTGGCCACAAGAATATCACTGGTGGCAACCAGAACCTCATTTGTTGCTACCGGAAACTGAGTGGTGGCCACAGAAACATCACTGGTGGCCATGGGGACCTCAATGGTGGCCATTGGGACCCATGAGCTGCCATAGGGACCCCACTGGTGGCCACAGGGACCTCTGTGGTCGCCATTGAGACAGACAAGTGGCTACAGGGACCTCACTGGTGGCAATGGGGACATCACTGGTGGTTGCAGGGACCTCACTGGTTTCCAGGGAAACCTTGCTGGTGTTCACATGGACCTCACTGGTTGCCACTGGAACATCGCTTGTGGCCACAGTGACATCACTGGTTGCCATGGGGGCATCACTGGTATCCACAGGAACCTTGCTGGTGGCCATGGGGAACTCACTGGTAGCCACGGTGACACTGCTGGTGGCAATGGGAACCTTATTTGTGGCCCCAGGCACTAAGCTGGTAGCCATGGAAACATCACTGTTGTCCACAGGGACGTCAGTGGTGGCCACGGGGACCTACGGGTGTCCACAAGGATCTCACTGGTTGTAAGGGGGAATTCACTTGTAGTTTTGGAGACGTCACTGGTGGCCACACAGAACTCTCTGTCTGGCACGGGGACTTCGCTGATGCTTATGGGAACCTCGCTGGTGGCCACTGGGACCTTCGGGTGGCAACCGGGACGTTGTTGGTGGCCATTGGGAATTAAGGATGGCCACTAGGACCACACTGTTGGCCACGGGGAACTTATTGTGTGCCATGGAGACATCCCTCACTGGTGGCAATGAGGACTATGCTGGTTGCCACAGGGACCTCCCTGGTGTCAAGTAGAACCTTACGGATGACCACAGGCATCTCTCTGGTAACCATGGGGACTTTGCTGGTTGCCACAGGGACGCACAGGTGGCCACAGGGACCTTGCTGCAGGCAACAGGGACCTCACCGGTAGCCACAGGGGATGTCCAGGTTGCCATGGGGACCTCGCTGGTTGCCAACGGGATCTCAGTGGTGGCCACCTGGACCTTGCTGGTGGCCACGGAAACCTTTCTGGTGGCCACAGGGACCTCACTGTGGCCACAAGGACATCACTGGTTTCCCCTGGAACATGTCTGATTGCCACAGGGACCTCGCTGGAGGCTATGGGGACACCACTGGTGGCCACCTGGACCTGACTGCTTTCCACTAGGACCTCACTGGTGGCCATGGAGATCTCAAAGACCTAACTGGTGCCCATGTGAACCTTGCTGGTGGTTATGGTGACCTCAGTCGTGGCCACAGAGACCCACGGGTGGCCACATAGACCTCACTGGTGGCCAGGGGGAACCCATTCATGGCCTCAAAGACACCACTGGTGGCCATGATAACATAACTGGGGGCCATGGAGACCTCACTGGTATCCATGGGGACCTCACTGGTGTCCACAGCGAACTCACTAGCGGCCACGAAGATCACTGGCCACTAATGGCCACAGAAGCCTTTCTTGTGGCTACAGGGAACTCACTTGTGGCAAGAGAGACCCTCACTGGTTTCCATGGAGACATCACTGGTTGCCATGGGGACTTTGCTCGTGGCTACAAAAACATCACTTGTGGCTTCTGGGACCTCAGTGATGAGCACTGGAACCTTATATGTGGCCATGGGGACCCCACTGTGGCTTTGAGGACCTCACAGCTCGCAAGCTGAACTACATTGGCAGCCACAGTGACACCACTGGTTGCCGCTGGGGTACCCGGGCCAGGACTACAGCTCCCAGCAGGCCCCTGGAGCCAACACTGCCACAGGAGGCCCTGGGCTTGGAATACAGCTTCCAGCAGGCCTGGGAGGAAACATGGCCACCAGGTCCCCTGGGCCAGGACTACAGCTCCCAGCAGGCTCTGGGAGCCAAGATGGCCACTGGGCAACCCAGGCCAGGACTACAGCTCTCAGTAGGCCATGGCTGTCAAGTGGCCTTCTGGGGCCCACCTGGAGCCAGGAATCCCGCCCGGGGCCCAGGATGGCCATCTGGCATCATGAAGCCTGCTGAGAGCCGGGCTCCACACCCAATGCCACTGGTGGTCATCTGGCCTCCTGGGGTCTGCAGGAAACCAGGATTTCCACCCATGACCCCCAGCAACTATCTCGCCTCCTGGGGTCTGCTGGAAGCTGGGGTTCCTGCCCAATGCTACTGGCAACCATCTGGCCTTCCTCAGCCCAATGGTAGCCGGGGTGCCTGCCCAGAACACCTGGCAGCCATCTTGCCTCCTGGTGCTTCCTGGGAGCTGGAATCCCCACCCGGGGCTCCTGGGTGACCCTCTGCCCTCCTGGGGCCTGCTGGAAGCAGTCTAGAACCCCTGGCAGCTGTCTGGCCTCCTGGAGCCCACTGGGAGCTGGGGTTCCTGTCCAGGGCCCAGGACGGCCGTCTGGTGTCACGTAGCCTGCTGGGAGCTGGACTCCACACCCAATGCCACCAGTGGCCATCTGGTCTCTTGGGGTCAGCTGGAAGCTGGGATTTCTGCATGTGACCCCTGGCAACCATTCTTGGGCCTGCCAGCAGCCAGGGTCCCTGCCCGCAGTCCCTGGCAGCCATCCGGACACCTGAGACCTGCTGGGAGCCATGGTCCCCCACCCAGGGCCCCAGCGACCATTTGGCCTCCTGGGGCCCATCGGGAGCCTAGGTCCCTGACTGTGGCCCCTAGCAGCATTCTGGCCTCCTGGGGCCCACTGGGAGCCAGGGTTCCCGCCCAGACCCCAGATTGCCATCTGGCGTCCCATAGCCTGCTGGTAGCCAGGGTCCCCACCTCAATGCCACTGGCAGCCATCTGGCCTTCCTTGGCCTGCTGGCAGCTGGGGTCCCAGCCCGGGACCCCCAGCACCTGTCTGGCCTCCTGGTGCCAGCTGGGAGCCGGGGTCCCACGCCGATACCCCCAGCAGCTGTCTGGTCTTCCTGGGCCAGCTGGCATCCCAGTGTCCCCACCCGGGGCCTGTCAGCTATCTTTTTTGCCTCCCAGGGCCTTAAGCGTGGAAGGGTCCCCTCCCGGGGCCACGAGCAAGCCTCTGGCCTCTCATGGCCCACTAGCACCCAGGGGATCCCATCCGGGGCCCGGGATGGCTATCTGGCCTCCCAGAGCTTGCCACAAGCCGGGGTCCCCACCCAGGGCCTCTGGCTGCTATCTGGCCTCCCAGGGTTTGCTGGGAGCCACTGTCTCCACCTGTGACCACCGGTATACATCTGGCTGTTGGTAGTCTACTGGGAGCCGGGGTCCCAACCCTGGGTCACTGGTGGCTATCTGGCCTCCTGGGGCCCGCTGGGAACTTTGTTACCTGCCGGGGACCTCCAGTGGCCATCTGGCCTCCCCGGCCCTGCTTGGAAGCCAGAGTCCCCACCTGGGGTCTCCAGCGGTTATCTGGCCTGCTGGGGCGTGCACAGAGGTGGGGTCCACACCCATGGCTTAGGGCTGGGGCATCTGGGCGCCTGGGTCCCAGCCAGGGGCCCTCGGCAGCCATCTAATCTCCTGGGGCCGGCCAAGAGCTGTGGTCTCCGCCTGGGGCCACCAGCTGCCATGTGGCCTTCTCGGGTGCCCAAGGATCTGGGGTCCCCACCTGGGGCACCCACCAGCCATGTGGCCTGCCGATGTGCACCAAGAGCCAGGATTCCTGTGTGGGGGACCCTGGAGGCCGTCTAGCCTCCCAGGGCCTGCCAGGAGCCTAAGTCCCTGCCCAGGGCTTTCAGCAGCCATCTTGCCTCCTGGGAGCTGGAGTCCCCGCCCAAGGCTCTTGGCGGCCATCTGGCCTCTGGGAGCCTTTGGAACATTGGGGTCACCTGCCCAAGTTCCCTGGCGGCCATTTGGCCACCCAGGGTCTGCTAGGAGCCAGGGTACCTGGCTGGGGCTCAGAATGGCCATCTGGACTCCCAAGGCCTGCCGGGAGCCGGGGTTCCTGCCCTGGGCCCAGGACAGCCAACTGGCCTCCTGTAGCCCACTGGGAGCCGGGGCCCCTTCTTGGGGCCTCCGGTGGCCATCTTTGATGCCTTGGCCTGAAAAGAATGGTAATCATGCCCTGAGCTCTCTGGTAGTGCTCTTGACTCCCAGGGCCTACTGGGAGCTGTAGTCCCAGGCTGGGGCCCCAAGTGTCCATGTTAGCTCCCCAGGCTTTCTGGGAGCCGTATTACCACCACCAGTCCCCAGAAACCATCTTGTATCTGGGGCCTGCTGGGAGTGGTAGTCCTGGCCTGGACCCTCAGGAGCCATGTTTGGATCCTAGGGCCTGCTGGGAGCTGTAGTCCCAGCCCAGGGACCCAGTTGCCATCTTTCTCCCAGGGCTTCCCCTCCTTCCAGGGAGCCGTGGTGGGAAGGTCGCTAAACCCTAGGAGCGTGGGGACTGACTATCCTGTGTGGAGCTGTACCAGCTCAAGGCCCCTTCCCTGCTGCCCAGCGACATCTCCTGTGCTCACCCCCCTCTCTCTGTGCAAGGCTTCTGCATTTGTGGCACTCCAGAGTGGTGGGGAGAGGGCAGAGAAAGAGCCATCCATGGAGGATGAGGAGAGCCCAGAGGACAAGCCAAGCCTTTGCCTTTTGGAGTCCTCATCTCTGAAAAGATGAATGTGGGCCAGCTTCAGGCCAGACCTGTGCCAGCTGGGGGCTGGTGACTCAGCTGCAGGTGGGGGAGGCAAATCCCAGAGCCATGGGGGCAGGACAGGGACAGCATCACGCCACAGGAATGGCACAGGTCAGTCCCTGATGCCAGATGCCTCTCTGCAGCCCCAAGCACAGCTGGCACTGAGGGAGCTATGGAGCTCAACATCTCGGAAAACTCTGGCCCGGAGCCAGCCCTACGGTTCAAGGGGAGAGAGCTGAGAGCAGGAGAGCAGGGTGACGATCTCTGGTGGGTTGAGGTGAGCCTCAGGGCAGAGCCCCACTGGTTGGTCCTTGTGGACCAGGCTCTTTGTGGATAAAGCTGGTGGGCTGTGTCCCTGTGGCCCTGCCAGCCCCTCCCACCACCCACCAGGTCCTGTGGCAGGTGAAGTTAAGGCCTTACTTTAACAAAGTGCGGCCAGGGGAAGGCCTTGTGTTGCACCACCCTCAGGAAGGAGGGCATGTGTGTGTAGGGGGCTGCAGAGTGGGATGTGTACAAGGGGAAACCCTTCTCGAACTGCTCCTCCTATTTCTCCTGAAGAGGCCAGTTCCCTCTTTACCAGCCAGGTGCGCTTTGAAATATCAGAGCCTTTGCCATGCTCTGCCCCAGTCTGGCACAGGTTTAGCCTGCAGCTCCCATGCACCCCCTCTTCATTGTTCCACAGCAGCTGCCCCAGGGTGAGCAGGCCCAAGGAGGTGAAGGTGGCAAAAGGCTTGCACAGCCCTGGAGCTGCCTTTTGGTGATGTTGTCTTCCCAGTGACTGAGGACACAGCGAATGTGCTTCCCCTCCAAGACGAGTCATGGTTACACCGAGCTGAGGACACAGGAGAGGGTGTAGGTGCAAGAGTTTCACAGGCAGCACCAGCGAGGGTAACTCAGGCTGTAGCCCTCAATCCTGCTGACAGCACACCACTCTGCCTGCAGGGCCCACGCTCCTGCTGGATAGCTGACCACAGCAAAGCTCAGACCTCTTGGATTATGTTTGCTTCTCAAGTTGCAAAGCATTTTCCTCACAGAAGCAGAAGACATCAGGCTGATACTTCCACTCCCCACCACTCCCACAGGGCCCCTTTCCCTGGCTGGTGCCAGCCTGCTGCTGTGCTTATGCACCAGGCAACACCTGCAAGGAACCATCAGCATCTTGATTTTGTTGAAGTGCGGCTTTCTGGTGAGCAGTGTTTTTTTCTAACTGCTTAGGGTTTAGTCAGCTCTGTGCCCCAGCAACTAAGAACAAACCACTCAGAGAAGACAGGAGTTTGGGCCTTCCGCTTGAACTAGACTGACCAGAAGCTTGCTGAGTTCCAGGAAAGCAGGAAGACCCAGAAAGGCCATGGCCAAAAGAGGTTCAAGCCCTGGCAGGATTTCCATTGTGAAGATAACAATGGTCCCACAGTAGGGTCACTCCCTGTGTAGCCCAAGGTGTTTTTGGGAAGTCACCTCTGAACTACTCTGGCTGCCCTGTCCTCACTGCAGCTCCCTGCAGTAGAGCCCAGCATGCCCTGGGTTGCTGCTGAGTGGGTGCGTAAGGCACAGAGGCTTGGTCCCAAAGGTCCTTTTCATCCCTCCCATACTCCTGCCTGGCTCACTTGGCTGATGGGGATTCCATGGGTCTGTGGCTGGTGGGCTGGGTTTATCTGTTTATCTGTTGGGTTTGTCTGTTTACAGCTGCTTACAAAAAATCTGTTAAAATCTGTTTACAACTTCAACCCTTCAGAACTCTCAAATTAAGGCCTCTGGTTCTCCCAGCACTATTTGAAGTGCAAACTATCAGGTTAAGTGCCAAGGTTGTTAAAATGCAACGCTTCCTACCAAACTGTGTTAAAATACCATGTTATACACCAAATTCATTAAAATATCACTTTGGGTACCACATTGGTTAAGATATCACAATGGGCACAACATTTATTAAGATACCATGTTGGGCGCCAAATTTGTTAAAATATCATGTTGGGCACCAAATTTGTTATGGTTTAAGAAAACCCATAACAATCTATTGTCATTTAGACAATTATTCTATCACCCGATGACCCCTCCCCACCTGGAAAGGGGA
>JAOXNO010000041.1:68701316-68719856 GCA_028565335.1 Limnodromus scolopaceus | reverse complement strand
CCGCCCCGCTGTACAGTGACTCTCTGGGACCGGAGCAGCCGGTGCTCGCCCTTCCCCACAGCCCCAAAACAAGTTCATCCTGAGCTTGTTCTTTTGCTGGGCACCACGACCAGCGTCCCGGGGCAGCCCCAAACGCCAGGGTGCTGGTCACAGGCGAGTGCTGGCACCAGGTCTCACCTCATTTAATGCTTCTGTGCTCAAACATACAAACCACTCGTTTTCTTGGATATTAAACAAAGCACCCACAATTGCCTGGTTTGGGGAGAACTGTACAAATTGCATCCGTGCCCCGTGATCAGGGATTTCCCAGCACCTGCAAATCCCCCAGTCCGTGGACCGTGTCAGCTCAGAGAGTGACCCATCCCCGGATGCCGAGCTCAGGTGCTGGTGCAGATCCTCTCCCGACAAACCTGTTTCCCAAGAGTCCACCAGCTGTGCTTGTGGTGAGAAACCATTAGGCAAGCCCTAAATAGAGGGAAAAAAAAGGAAGGGAGGATAAAAAAGAGGAGGAAAGAAACAGGTGGGGAGTAACTGCAGTGGTGCCAGCTGGCAAGTGCTGCGGTGAGAGAGGAGGCAAACCGCAGTTCAAGCAAATCTCTCCTTCCAGCTCACCCTCACAGACACATACAAAGCGTGTTTTCCTGAAAGAAGCGAGGGCTCCTAGCCCTTCCCGGGAGGGCAGCACAGCAGCGCTCGTCTGCGTTTTCACCTGTGCCTTTGAGGCAGGCGAGTGCAGCCAAGGCCACAGTGTGGAAACCCTGTGAAATCCTTTCTGCTGACTCGGGCAGGAGGAAAAGGTTTTCCTGCTATTAAAAAGGAAAACATTGGTGAACTTCTCCCCCTGTTCCCCCCCAGCTCAGGATCAAAAAGTCAGAAGTCAGTGCTGCAATGCTGGTCTGGGATAGTGCAAGGAGACCGGTGAGCTGATGGGACTGGTACAGCTGAACCCTGCTTGTCTCTGGTGCACGGTGGATGAGGGATGAATTTATTCCCTCTCAACGCTCTGTTTGGGCTCCGCGAGATGTGTCATTTTGCTACTTCATGTTGCTGGGTGCCACGCAGCCCCTGCCTGCCCGCTGTACCAAGCTCCCTTGGCTGCCCCCGCACCCCAGCACCCAGGTACAGCCATACCTGAGGTCAGGGAGCAGCCTCAGGTGACCTTAAAACCTTTCCATCCCCACGAAGCGTGCCCAACCCAACCACATGTTTAAGCCGAACATTTATTTTTTAAAATTAAACACATCCATGGGTTGGTTTTGGTGGCTCATTTCTCACTGCAATTCAGGAGCATGGCCCTCCCGCCACCTTTCCCCATTTCCACCAGCACTGCAAATCCTCCTCCCAAACAATAACCTTGGATGGCTTTTTGGTAGGTTTTTAGTTTGCAGGAAACCATTTGGGGGCTTAAGTGGCATTGCCCATGAGGGTATGACTGTCCTCCCCTCAAGCTCTTCATTTCTGTCTCCAAAATCAACAGCTTCAGTCACCTCCAGCCACGCAGATCAATTTAACTTCAGCCTGCAGCAATGCAAGTCCAAAGGGCCTCCCAGCAGCCAGGGAGCTCAGCCGTCAACATGCCCCTCTTCTCACCAAATCAGTTCATTAGTGATTCCCTTTGGGATCACAGCTGAAAAATAACATTAGAACTTAGCAGGCTCAGACATCACCACCTCTCTGCTGCGTGGTGAGAGTTCACTGGTGGGGAAAGCTTGAGAACTGGCACCTCTCACTCAGCCAGACCATGGAGGTTTGGATTATGGTTTGCTTTTTTCACATTATTCTTTATTAGAGTGGCCTTTTCAAAGCATTGTGGGTGCTTCGCAAACACAGACATGCCCAGCCCCGCTGGCAAGGAAGGAATAAGGAAAGTTACAAAAGCAGGGATTAATACTGCTGGGCATAGCCCAGGGAAGCCCCCTGGAACAACATCATCGCCCACCTTCGACCCCCAGAGCTGCTCTGTCTCGAGCCAAGCTCAGCTCCCAGCGGCACCAGCAGCTGATGGGGAAGGATCGAGTGTCAGGGACCTGTGCCAGGGCTGGGGCTGGCTCCCCAGGGATGTGAAGGTCACCCCACACCCAGCTGTGGCGTCAGGAGAAAAGGGGTCTGTTCCCACCTGCTCAGGTCGGGAGGTTCAGCAGTGGATGTGTGGCACAGGAGCTGTGTGTGCCCGCCACCAGGAAGGCAAGGGGCAGTGGGTGGGTGAGGATGGGAGCAGCCGGGCACTGCTGAGCACAGGGGTGCGAGGGGAGAAAGGCAAGATGGCTTCAAGCGCACAAAGCAGACGAGACTGGGAGAGAGAAGCACTTGCTGAGAAAGGGACCTCCTTTGGCTAATCCTGAAAAAAAAATAAAGGCGAAAAATTGTTATTCACAAATGCAGGGAAGCAGAAACATTGCAAATAATCTGGTCTGAGCTGCAAACCTGAGGTCAGCCAGTAAGTGGCAATGAAGAACATTCTTCCTCTTGGGCCCCACCCACAAAAAAATGGGCACCCCCAAACCACCCTCACCCCAACCCTGCAGGGCAGTCCTAACCCTGCGGCCCTGCTCACCCCAATGTGGCTGATTGATGGGCAGGATGGACACTGAGGCCCTGCATTGCCCTTTGTCATGCTGCAGTCCAGGGCCCCCCATGCCCACGCAGACGCTGCCGGCACTGGGTCAGGCACAGTGCCTGGTGCTGCCGCCACCACAAAGCTGCTTTGTGCAGGGCCGGCCAGTCACATCCCCAGCCTCCTCCCCACCCTGTGTGCCCAGTGTCCCCCCACGGTCCCTTCCCTCTTGTAGGTCAGGGAGGAAGGCACAGACCACATCGGGATGGGGCACAAGCCCAGCAACCCCTCCCCACCTCCTCATCGTCCCACCTCCAGCTCCTTCATTCCCAGTTCCATCACCTTCCCACAGCCTCCCAGTGGGTCCCATCCCCTCCAGACCTCCCACCCCACCAGGACTGACCCTTCCCTCGGGTGGGAATGGGGCAGCCCAGGTCTCTGGTGAGGTTGAGCCCCACTGTTCCACCTCCCCTAAGAATTCACGTCACCGCAGTAGATCTCACGGCCCTTTTATTTGCTCGGCAGCCAGCAGCCATCACATCCATTCTGCAAGAAAACCATGTCCCAGGCAGCCGCAAAACCCCACGGCATTCCCCTTCACCGGGTGAGCAATGTGGTTGGGGCTGTTTAATCCTCCATGCCGTTTCCAGTCCCAAAATAGCCCCCGGAGGCACAAACCTCCTTGCAGAGGGTCTTTTGAATCACAGCCTTCAGTTAAAAGATTCTGTTACTTTGTCCAAGCGGTTAAGAAATCCCCTCTTGATTGTATGCACCCCCCCCACCAAAAAAGCCCCCAAGTAATTAGAGCAGAAATCCAATGCGCAGAAAACGTGAGCCAAGCAGGAGTCCCTGTGAAGGAGGTGAAGCCTTGCATCTTGCTGCTGGGGGGCAGGTCCCAAGACTCCTTTCACCAGATGATATTTTTCTGTTCCTGCTTTGCCTCTGCAAGAGCCCCAAGGCAGCTTCCCTCTGCTGCAAGCCGAGCAGCAGCCACATTTTAAAGAAAAGGCCAGCGCTGCTGCAGCCTGCTGAGGGCCACGGACTCTGGGGTGAGAGCAGAACTGCTTCCTGGGGGATAATTCCGACCCCCCAGCAGGCAGAGCCCGAGCCACCCCCGGGGCTGGCCCTGACTGGAGCGCAGCCTGTGCCTCAGTTTCCCCACAGGGAAAGGAGCCCACAGGGAGTGGCACCAAAAGCATGGGGGGCCTTCGGGGCTAATGACATGGTCTTTCCTGTCTGCCCACCTCTTTGAACAGCCCCCCTTTGGCTGTCAGCAGCCCTCCACAGGGGCGGCCAGGGGGCCCCCCGCCATGCCCCAGTGGGACCCCAGCCCCCCTGGCCCCACACCCACCTTCAGGGACTCTCAGCCCAGCTGGGGGCCGAGCTGCTGCCTGGGCTGGGCTTGGCAAGCTGCCGCAGGTCCCGCGCAGACCTGACAGCCCACTGGGCCAGCTCCCGCAGCACCCCCAGGCCCCGCAGCTTTCTCTCAAAGAGGCCGAGCTGGGGGGCTGGGGGGGGGGCAGCCCCCTCCTCGCTGGGGGGCCCGCGGCTCTCCAGCCGCAGCAGCTCCTCCAGGTGGTAGGCGAAGGCTGAGACTTGAAGCAGGACGGCTGCCAGTGCCTGGCCCAGGGTTGTGTCGGCCTCCCCCAGCTGCTCCCGGTGCTCCTCCAGCATCTGGGCCAGCAGGACACGGAAGGCCCGGTACGCCGCCAGGTTCTCCAGCAGCCGCTGGGTCCCCGTCTGCTCATCCCAGCGTTCCACCGCTGCCACCGGCACCCCCTCCACTGCCGCCACGCTGGCTGAGGCATCCAAGCCCTGACGCTCCACCTGCAGGGCAAGAGCAGCCGGGGGTCAGCAGTGCCAGGGGAAATGGTGGGACCTCCCCGCTCCAAGCCCCGGCTCTGGGGGTCCCTGGTTCAGCTTCGGTGCTGGCAAGAAGCCATTCGGGGCAGTGTGAGGCCCAGTGCTCGAGGTTTGCCCAAGCATTATCCAGCACTGCCAAAGGTGGGACACTGGCAGCATTTCACCCCACTTCTCCCTCGTGGCCCAAAGCCCTCGTTCCCCCGAACAGCTGCCAGGAGCCCCTCAGGCCTCAGCAGCAGCAGCCACCCCGGCAGCGCTCCCTGCCCGTGGGCAGCCAGAGAGAATGGGCTAAACTCACGTAAGCGTCCAGGAGGTCGATGACATCCGAGCGCATCTTCCCGGCCAGGCGGATACCTCGGCTGCAGAGGTCGCGTCGCCGCAGGGCGGCCGAGGGGCTGTCTGCTGCCGCCATGGCCTGGGCAGCCGTCACAGGCACCAGGCTCCCGGCGCGGTGCCCGCCCGGCCCGGGGAGGACAATCCCTTGCTGAGCTGGTGCATTCCAGCTGGGAGCTCCGCTCACACATCCGCCGGCCTGGCTCTCCCCCTCTTCCACGCCTGGGGCCTGGCACAACGCTGCAAATTCCCACCACTGGGATCAACAGCGACAGATTATTTCCCTAATTCCCCCACGCTTTGCTACTCCAAGCGCCTTGCCCAGAATGGTCCTGCCCGGCGGCAGCAGGCTCCCAGCCCTGACCCATTCCCCCTCCCAGCCGCGCGGTGCGACGAGCAGCACACTAATCCCCCGGCTCACGCTGGAGCGCGGGAAACCGCTGCCGGGAAGAGGCGAGCAAAGCCCAGGCATTGCTCAACACCTCGGCCTGGGCAGCGGCCTGGGGCCTGAGCGGGGAATGGCGCTGGGGGTTCGCCAGCAAGGGATGGAGGGGAGCCCCAGCACTGGAGAGCCGGCACTGGCCAGGCTGCAAACCAAACCCCAGCAGAAAGCTGCTAAAGGGACTGTCTGCCTCCAGCCCTCTTCGACCCCCATGGCTGCGTGGGACTGGGTCCCCCAGGTCTAACCCCACTTTCCCAGAGGGACTCTGCCCCAGAGGAGGGCTGCAGACGGGGGAGGAGGTCCTGGCCACCCCAGGGCAACACCAGCCACCCGCCACAGCTGAGCTGCATGCACCAAGACAAAAACAGCCCTTTTGGTTGGTTTGGTTTTTCCTCAGCACATTTATTTTGGTTATGTATTACCCAGATTAAGAGAAAAAACAGGAGCTGAAAAGCAGTTTCCCTTTCATATCACAGTACACTGAGCCTTGCTCAGCCTGGCCAGGGGGCTGCCCTGGCCCCCAGGCCCCAGCTCCCAGGGCCGGTGGCTAACCCAACAGCGTGGTTGCCACCTGGTGGCTACTGCAGAAAGCGCTGCTGAGCTGCGAGAGCCCCCCAGCTCCAGCGGGAACAGCCCCCGGCCGAAACCCTGCCCGCACGCCGCTGCCCGGGCACAGCGCTCTCCGGGGCACTGGGGGTAGACTAGGGGCCCTGCACCCCCTCTGTGCCCTCCCCGGGAGGAGAAAAAAAAATAAATACAGGGAAAAAAATACAAAAAAAGTTTATTGCAAACTACTACAATAATTTATTGAAGCAAACTGCATGCGAGTGAAGGAGACATCGAGGGAAGGAGGAGCTGCAGGAGGGCTGTGTCAGTTTTAGGCTTTCAAACAGGAGCGGGAAAGGAGCTGCACCAGTCTCTCCTGCATCGGGTTAGTTAGCAGGCTATGGTTAAAGGACAGACAGGAAACTGGCCGAGACCAGAAAAAGAAAAAGGAGAGCTACAAGAGGTGTGTATTGCATGGAAGGACAAGGCAGGGATCAGAGGCGTCCAGGCCGGGAAGCAAATGAGCTGCTTGATTCCGCGTCCCAGGAACGTGGCCGATGGCAAACTCATTGCTGGGCTTGGTTGGGGAAGACGCAGGACAAGGCAGCCTCCCCTGCCTCCCAGCCAGGTGCCAAGTGTTGTCTCACTGGAGGCGAGCAAGCCCTTCACCCGAAAGCATTTTAGTGCCGTCCTTCAGAAAATAAAACCCCGAGCTCTCCGATTAGTGTTCTGTGCAAGGCTCTGCTCACTCTGCACCCCCACAGGGCAGGGCATGAGAAACAGCTCCAGCAGCGTGGGGACAACGTGGCTGACCAGCACCACAGGAGCTTATCTGCCACCGACAGCCAGGATGCTGGGCCAGGGGACACGCTGCCACACAACGAAGACCTGCACTGCTCGGGAGGTGAAAACATCCGAGTTGGGTTTGAACATGTCTCATCGTGCTGCTGCTCTTTAGTTTGCAAGGGGAGGGGACCATCGGACCACCCAAAAGCTTCCTGCTGGAAATCACAGTAATTTGATCCAAGAAATTGGAACGTGGCAACTGAAGAAGCTGGTTTAGTTCAACACCGTACCACCACAGACCTGACATGCACTGTCCCCAGAGACCCACGCTCGGGTACCTGGGCCCTCGTCCTCATCTCCAGCAGAGGCTGGTGGAGCCTCGCCGCTGCTACAGAGCATGAGTGTGGGATGCCCACACCCAGGGCACAAGACACCAGAGTTGCGAACTGTTCCGCCACGAACCGCCCCAACACCAGAAGTGTTTCAACTTGCTCTGACAAAGCTACCGGTGTAAGGGGGGAAGGGATGGGGCAAATCAGGACAAATAGCCCAATAAAAGCCATCAGGCTCGAGCCACAGCTGGATTTCCAGGCAGCACAAGGGGACAGAGTGCTCAAGTCAGTTTACTGTAAAAAGCTTTCAATTAAATTCCATGTTTTATTGCCATTCTCCAGACCCCAAATACCCGAATTTGCCTAGCTGCTGTGTGCTACAGACCAATTTAACCGATCTTGTGCTAGGACAAGATACTTCAGCTCTGCTCCCAACCACATAATCCCAACCAAAAAAACAAGCAAACAAACAAAAAGCCCAGGTTATTCTTCACTTCCTCCAAAAACGCTATGAATTCAAGGCCACTGAATTTCCACACAGTTTCAGACAGGAGCAAAAAGATCCGAGTCTCCATAGCAGACACATCATACCCTATGTAAACTTTTCCAAGGGCTCAGAGCTGTCCTCA
The DNA here is from genome assembly GCA_028565335.1 of Limnodromus scolopaceus. Lineage (NCBI taxonomy): Eukaryota > Metazoa > Chordata > Aves > Charadriiformes > Scolopacidae > Limnodromus > Limnodromus scolopaceus. Next base: position 68,712,371 of record JAOXNO010000041.1, on the reverse strand, counting down.
CTGCACCAGCAGGCAACACCTGAACCACCACATTTCACCGAAAGCAGGGGTGTTTGCACAGAAGAGAAGCTTTGAGAACAGGGCTGCACAACACCCTCCACCCAAAATGGGGGCAGGGAGAGAAGCTGACAGCCCCTTAGTCCCGCGTCGGTCTATTGCCTTGGATAAACAAGCCTGAGACACCATATCCTGCTTCTGTATCTCTGTCTAGAGCTGGAGAATAGAGGCAGAGTTGGATGAGGAGCACAACATCCCCCAGCAGAAAGCAGGTCACAACTGTCCTAAGTCACCAGAAAAAGTTCCTGTCTAATGGTGTTCTTCCCAGAAAGGCTGGGGAGCAAGGAGGAGGCAAAAAGAGCACTGAATGCAAGGAGCTCACCCCAACCTGGGAGGGAGGGAGACAACAGCTGGCTCTTCCACCACTCACCTCATCCTCCTGCCAAAACACTGCTGCAGAGACTCCCACTGCAAACAGGCTCTTCTCCCTCTACTCAGGAAAAGCTGCAAGAGACATCTGACTCCTGAGGGCTGCCTTCACCTCAGCTCTCCCAGCTGCTGTTACGATGGCACAGCATACTCCCTGCAGCTCACTAGTGCAGAGGAGCCTACTGGGAAACAGCGTGAACCCTTTCCACCCACGCCCCCTAAGAACATAACTTAAAAATACCGACCCTTTTTTAATCAATAAATAAGGAATCTTGTTACCACAACACAAAAACGAAACATGTTCAAAGTGCAAATTACTGTCGTCAAACTGGGATGCTCCTCCTCGCTTCTCCCACGCAGGGCTCCCGTAGCCCCCGGGCCTCTCCAAGCAAACATGATTTATGAGCCAGGGCGTTCCCTCAGCTCCTGCCAGAGCTGAGCAGAGGAGCACGGCAGGGAGCAGGACGTGCATGGCTTCACAGCCCACCCTGCCAAGGGGGGCTAAAGTGCCAAGCCAAACCCCCAGCCCCGGAGGAAGAATGAGACTGCAAGGGCCAGAGTGCAGCGATGCATAGAAGTTGGGACCAGGGGCCAGAGAGAGTCCTAAGAAACTTGTCCAGAGCACAGCAAATGCTTTCTCGTTTGCGAGTGGGGCCACGTCAAGGAGCCAGAAAGGCATCTGCTTTGGGGTTGAGCAAAGGGTTTCAGCAGGCCCCGCTCCCTTGGAGAAATCCGTCGCTCAGTCCAACTTGCTCTGGTAATGGCAGCATGTGCCCCTTTCTACAAAGGAGCAGTGGGAGAGAGAGAAGTGGTTGGGAGAGAGAGGATGTGCTGTGATCCACACTGGAAGGGAGCAGACCCTTCTGTTATTTACTAGTATTGTAAGTTTTCTCTCTTTCAGTAAGCCTCCTCTTTTTTTTTTTTTCTTTTTTCTTTTCTTTTAAATACAGAGTCCAAACTGTCCCAGCACGCACGTGCTCCCCACCCACTAGGGTCCAGTGGAGTCTGAATCTTCGATGAGCACCTCTGTGGTGGCTCCCAGGATCTCCGTGTTCATGACCAGCCCCTCTGGGTTTGTACTGCTGCCGCTGCCCACAAAGAGCTTGCCATCAGCCACCAGGCTGACACGCTCCGCACCACCGCAGTAAGTCTTCGGCATCCCCTCGGGGTTCAGCAGCAGACAATCTGCTGGGGCAGAGCTTCCCAGGGGGTCAGGAAGAAGGGGGAGGCCCTGGCCATCAGTGGGTGGCGCAATGGCCTCAGGATTAGTGCCCAGAATGTCGGTGCTGGTGATCAGGGCACCCGCATTGGCAGCCAGCGCTTCAGCAATAAGCACTTCGGGGTGGCTCTTGGCTTTGTGGGCCACGACGCTGTCCTTCTTCTCAAATTTCTTGCCACAAATGTTGCAGGAGAACTGGTAGAAGGAGTCTGCATCATGCTTCTTCATATGCCAGTTGAGGGAAGCCTTCTGCCGGCAGGTGAATCCACAGATCTCACACCTGGGAGGGGAGAAGAGGCAGGTCACAACAAAGGGACATCCCCAGACACTTGTGGGGACAACAGCAGCAAAGAGACAGCCCAGAAACACATCAGGGGCTCACCAAGATGGGATTTCACTGCAGCTCCAGCTTTTCCAGTTTTATTTGCAGAGGTCTTACGTTCCTCAGACCTCTGCTGAGACACTGCCTCAAGGAGCGAGACAAGTAGCAGCTCAAATGCTCCTACAGGTGCGTGTTTAAAGAGAGCTGGGACACCAAAACCAGGTTCCGACCCTGACTTTGGAGCTGCCCTGCTCTTGGTGCAGCCCAAGAATGGGTGTATCCAAGGGTCCCTCAAAGCAGGAGAGCAAGAGACAGGCAGAGGTACTCACTGCAAGGGCTTCTCGCCTGTATGGATCATTCGGTGCACCGCCAAGTTATGAGAACTCTTAAACGCCCGGGCACAGTACTCACAGATGTAATCCCTTTGATCTAAAAAGCAAGACCGGTTGAAGCATTACTTTCCCGCAGACCTGCTCCCTCTCCCAGCTCTCACATGTTGCAGGTAGAGCTGTGCAAGAAGCAGCAGAACTAGAAGTGCTGGGAGGCTGGCAGGGACAGCAGAGGAGGAGGTGTCCCACAATACTGCACAGCAGCTGATCTGGAGAGTTAAGGCGTGATTAAGACTTTCCTAAGAGCTAATTATCCATTCTGACCAATACAGAAAGACTGGGAAGTTAGGATAAAGCTTGGCTTGTTTTATTCCTGCACAAAATCCCTGAGTGATACTTGTCAGGGGGCTAACTAAAAACTCTATAGCCTATTTCTTCCATTTCCTTAAAAGATGGTAATCCAGAAGGAAATAATACCCTGCTGCTGGGGCAAATCTATGCCACGTGCCTTGGCTTCACTCTCCCCTTAAATCCTAGAGGTTTTTCATTGTTTTTCCCCTCTGACCTAAGGAGGAGCCTGTATCTATTTCCCCCCTCCCTGTACCTGTGTGGTGTTTGGCATGCCGCAGGAGCTGCTTCTGGAGTCGGAAGAGCCGACCACAGGAGGGATGAGGACACACGTATTTTTTCTTCAGCAAGTGCTGGTACTTTATGTGATGCTATAAAGGAAGAGGTGAAAGGTCACAGACTCTCTTTACACAACCAAGAGAACAGCTGAGACTGATCCCAGGTGGCCCCTCAGCAGGCCACCAGGCTACAGTCACAGACAAGACACCCTTATACCATGAACTCAAAGGCTTTGATCTTCACTGAGAGAAGTAAGCCAAACAAACATGGACACAAACAACAGGACAGGTACAGAGACACACATGGCCACAAGCGGCCACAATTGATTAAGTCTACCAAAAAGACAGCGTTAGAAGGGAGTGCTTCAGTGCCAGTGGAGGATTAACCACCAGTTCCAAAGGCCCTTCCCTGCACTCACACATGCCATTCAGGAAGGGAAAAACCTCAACCCACCTGCAGGTAACGTGGGTGAGCCAAGACTGTGCCGCAGCCTTCCATCTCACAGCGGACATACTGTATTGGAGGCTTCTTCCTAGGGTCAGTAAGGAGATGGGCAGAGGTGAGCTGATGCACCTGAAGCCAGGACAGCAGCCAGATAAATGAGTGCCAGGGTACTCAGTGATGCGACAGCAAAGGAATACTGGATTATCGCTCCAATAGTCCTGTTTGGGCTACCCTGACAGAGACTCTGTCCAAGAGTTCCCTCCATTCCCAGCACTACTGGAGGGCTCCCCCCAGAGCTGAGGAAATGCCAGGAGCCACAGAGTTCCCAGAACCTTATGGCTGGGCAATGTCAAGCTAGGGATCAACTTAGAAGTGGGGACAGGGAGTGCCCATTCAGTTGGCAGAAATCAAACCCACACCTATAGGAAGAAGGGGGAAGGAAAGGGAAGTCAAAGTATGCTGCTTTTTTGGGGTTGGTTTTTTTTTTTTTCTTTTCCTCTTGAAGGCAGATTTCTATACTGTGCAAGAGAGAAGGCTTTGAGACAATTAACATCTCTCTATAAACCACAACGGTAACAAGTGTTCAGAACAGAACTGAGGGGATCACTTACCTCCTCTTGGGCACCCTTGGGCTCTTGTCATCCTTTCTCCTCCTTCCCCTCCTGTAACAGGGTTACAGAAACAGAATTGAAAGAAGCTTCTTTACATCATTAGTGGGCAGAGGTTTTTTGAAACATATGCTATAAAGCAGGAGCACGCTACAAGAAATACTACAGAACTCTTCTACAGTTTTAGGCTGAAAAGTAACACTGCACCCAGCAAGTCAGCTGCTCTGCTAAGTCAGCCACTAGCTCTGAATCAAAACACCTGAGGAGTTTCTAAGGAAATGTTCTTGTAATAGATGGGCAGGTTCCCTAATGAAGTTAAGTAACCACGTGTCACAGTTCAACCTCAGCCAGCAACCAGGACGACACAGCCACTCATGCAGTTCCTCCCTTTCTCCCGGAAGGGCAGGGAAAAGAGGGAGAAAAGGAGAGGGAAAAAACCAACCTCGTGGGTTGAAATAAAGACAGTTTAATAGAACACTGACAGAAAAGGAAAATAACAACAATAACACAATTCACTCACCACTTGGTGAATTGGTACCTTCCCAAGCAGCGATCACAAGTACTCCCCCTGCCCCGACTATCCCCATTTATATACCACGGTATGGAATATTCCATTGGCCATTCTATCTTTCTGTCTATAATCCTTCTCAGCTACTATGGGAAGCTGAAAAGAAGTCCTTGAAAAATATAAGCATTACCTGGCAACAACTAAAACAATACACATTATTGACATTCCTTTCATACCAAATCTGAAAACACAGCAACCATTAGAAAATTAACTCTGTCCCAGCTGAAGCCAGGACACCAGGCCTCCAAGCAAATTATCTCTGCATTTTGCAGAACTGCCATATCAGACGGAAGACCACAGAACAGGGGACAGAAGTTCCCTGTGGAACTGTGGTCCCCATGTTTCTGATACCTTGGTGACACTTTTTTTCTGCATGACATTTAGTGGCATATGGCAGACCTGAAATCATCCTGCCCCTGCCAAACACAGCCAGGCTGTGGCTGCATGATGACCTGCTAGGTGTAGCACACTACACATTTTTGAACATGGTTGCCCAGCTTAAGTGTGTCTCACCCCACAGGTATCAGACAGCCACAGATCAAGAGGCTGCAGTTAGAAATTACCAGCTCTTCTGCCACAACAGAGTGAGGAAGGGCTATTTTAAAAAACCCTGAACCAGGCATCACATGCTTCACATTTTTTCTTTTAAACCTGCAACTGCCCAAACAACTTGCAACCTTATAATTAAATTCATCCCTTTCCAGGTTGCACATCAGCACATGAGATTCTGCTCTCATAAGTTTCTGCTGCAGACATTTGGCAAGCTATTGCCTCATCAACTGCAAGCTCTAGAAAAATCAATCGCGTGCAAGTTGGAGGCAGATTCAAAGACAACATCCTTAAGGAATAAATGCTTCATGTGGTTTGCTCTCACGATCCCTCCCATTTCCTAATGCATTTTTTATAAACATGTAATTTTGCCAGCACAGTCCAGAATTGATGGTGCACCCTATTTCTTCTGCTCTGTTGGGAAATGTTTCATACCATGTGAAAAACATCAATCTGCGTGACTAGGAGGAACGGGATTAATGATCAGCTATTTTACAGTCCTCTGAATTAACTATAGCAGCTTATACACCTGGCAAGACAAAATAAAAAAAAAAAAATCTATGCTCTGTCAAGCTTATACGTAAAATGCACCCTCCCAAGCAATAGTTCTGCCCAGAACATCATGCCTGCTTGAACGTATTGCTGCAGAGACACTTACAGTAGATTGATGGAAGTCTTTTACAGACTGCACTGAGGCATCTTTACTGATAGCAAGACCATGCCAGTAAAATGCTGAACAGACACGCAGCATTCAAGCCAAGCCTTCAGAAGAGGGATAGGCTTTATTATGCACAAATAGTAGTGTCTGATCCAAACAACACAACCGCAAGCCTCAGAAAGCCATCTCTAACAGGGAAAAAAAAAAGTTCTCAAAAGACCATCATCCTTACTCCTCTCCAATGTAAATCTGCTCTGCAGTAGCTTAGAAAAAGCAAGAGAAATAAAACAAAGATGTGCAGAGCCCCACGATGCAGACCAGCAGAGGGAGCCCCATTTGTTCCAATTGCTTATAGAGGAGCTTAAATATAAAACCTGCTTTTTTTTCCCCCCTACACTATCCCACAGAACACCTTTGACACACACACACACACAAATCCAACCTGCCTCAGTTGCCAGAAGTGAAGCTTCAGTGTTGAGTTCCAGTGGCAACATACCCAAAGGTGTTGAGTCTCCACTCAAGCACTAGTGACTCACTATGTAGCGAAAGTCTGTTCTTTTATTTCTCCAAAATGAGGGAGAACCCAGCTGTTTCTCCTGAGCTCTGGCATGTTAGCCCCAAATGTAGAAAGACACTGACCACACAAGATGTACAAAGTATTCCTGTCTCTGCCTCTAGGCACACAACAGAAGAAACGCTGCCTTCTCAGACTGGCTTTCTAATTCACTTCCGACATTGCACTAGAAACCAATTTTAAGACTGCTCTAAAGTATTTCCCACCGTATGGCCATATCCAGGTAGGCTGACTAAACCACAGTATGGAGAAAAACTCCTCAACTTAAACTAAATGAAAATAACTACTTGTTTGTTTTTCCTTGCTGAACATGCACAAGACACTAGGCAGCAGGACTTCTGTGAGAACAAATGGTTCTCCCCTATTATCTTTCAGGCCCAGAGGAGGAGGGGGGGAAGCCAAAAACAACAAAACACTGTTGTACACCAGCTAGTATGCAAAATATACAATACACATTCCTATATACAACTGCAGAGCTTTACTCACTTCCTTGGTTGTTCTTCATCTTCCTGAAACTCACTCTCTTCTTTCACTTCAACTTTAATTTCCTTCTGTTTCTCTTTTTCCTCCTTCCCCTTGTTAGCTTTTCTCCTTTGTTTTGGCGCTTCCCTGCAAAGATACAAATACAACATATCACTCCAATACTCTCCCAGTTGTCTGCTTTTTGCAAAGATTTAAGCAAAAACCACCTGATGGGAGCTCAGGTGTATTTATCATCCCACTTCTAAGGAGAAGTATGAACAAGGATTAAGGAAGAACCTGGCAGCCAGCAGGGCTCTAAAGGCTTTAGTCTGTTAGAGAAGAACAGTCCCTATAGCTGCAGGCAATATTTAGAAAACACTGTGTCCACTGGGAGCCATTCCACCTCAGCAATTAGCACAGGTTCTTTGGGTTATATTGAGTTCATTCAACTAAGATGTCATGATTTTTTTTTTGGTCTAAAACCACAGTAAGTACGTAATCCAATATACTTTTCTAAGTGGGGCTTGTAGGTTTCATCTCTTGGATCATCTTTGAAGGGAACTTCTTCCTCACTGATGAGCATCTCCTCATCATCATCACTGCTGGGAGAAAAGAAGAACACGGGACTTTAGCAGCAACAGCTTAAGCACTACTACTAAGCATATTCATGCATCATCCCCTCGGATGGGAGAGACACTATTACACAGCAATGTCTCATCCAGCACGACTGGGGAGAGCTGACAGCTTACACTAACAAAGGAGCATGATGACAGCCAAAACAGACAGCCTGGGCAGAGCAGTCTCCTCTTGTGAACCCACCTAACTACAGCGTCTGCTCCAGAAGCTATAAAGCCACCAGGTGAAATGCTCATATCGAGTCTTACTATCCACAGTATCTCTTGATATCTGCAGTCCATCCATAATCCAGACTGAAAACACAGAGGTCCAGGACTGAATGAAAACAGAGCTACTATCCATCCCATAGATCCTTTCACAGAAGCATTTATTTTGAAAAAAACTCAGGGCCTTATTTTCCCTTTTTGAGACACTAAAGACGAAGAAATACCACAAAATAAAGTTTCCTACCTGATTCCAGCTGAAGACTGACGCTCTTCTGTGACCTCTGAAAGGAAAAGTCACCATTAGGTTTCAATCTGTGTTCACTGCAGTGAACTCATCTGCCTCAAGATACCTCTGTTGGCATTCAGTGCAGGGAGTGCTGGTGGCAGAAGGTACTCGCGACCAAGCAGCACCACACCTGTACCAGCCATGTCTGCGTACAGCTCCAGAGTGACACCCACACCCAGCGCCCTGCAGAGGTTCCCCAGACCTGACTATCTCCAAGCACTTTCACACCAGAGCTTCCCACGTACCGTACTCGATCTGGTCCGTGTTTGGCTCTGACTTGCAGACGAGCTGCAGGGAACCAGTCTTGGATCTGGAGGCACGGGAGTTCTCGGCATCACGCTGCCGGGCCACCCCAGCTGACCTGTTGCTACGCCAGCTTCTGCTGGGCCTGCTGACAGCAGAGCCATGGCTGAGGACACTGGAGACTTCCTCCTCTTCCTTCTCCTCTTTGGGATCTGAAACACCCATAGCAATCATTTAATAGCAATAAACAGCATAAATCCTGTTACGAATTCACACTCCTCTCTGTTGCAGGATGTTGAATAGCGTAACTGCCCCATCTGCTCACGGGGAAGCCACGGCCTCGCACAGCTCCGCAGCGTGGCTCTGCTGAGAGAGACAGGACACAGCCCAGGGCCCTCCCTCAGCAAGCCTTCCTTTAAAACTCTCATCACAGCTCCTACTGTCTTTAAGTAAAGACACAAATATTTAAAGACAGCTTACATTTGCCTCTGATAAAGACTTGTAAGATGACTATTTGCTGGCTCTGATCTTCCCTAAGCACTACGAGACAGACACCCATAAACCTCAGCAACTGCTTTATGAAAGAGTAGCTTCAAAATTGGACAACATTAAAAGTCATGTTTGGAGAGACCCCCAAACACATATTTAATCAGAGCTGTATACCTGGTAATAACCCTGAGGAATCTGAGCTGGATGTTTCTGGTCTTATGCTAGAGCAAAAAGCATCACAAGTACTGTCAGCCTGAGGTCTTTGCACTCATTTATAGCTCCTACAGGTGGTTGCTTTTTGGCTGATGGCTGATCTCCAGATACATTTTGGCAAAATAACATAACAGGCTAAAATGTCTATATGAGCAAGTTCATTCCTTAAAAACTAAAATTCCCAATAACAGTTCACTTGATCTCACACTTTTGGTGCTTGCTGTGACACTACGCCTTAATGAACTCAAACACCTTCTGAAATTCTGGGGCTGATGCCCCAGAGCTGGAGGCAGCACTGGAAGGGGGATGTGTGTCTCCCCAGAGCGAAGCAGAATCCCCCCCTCACCCTGCTGGCCACGCTACTGTAGATGCAGCCTGGCCTGTGGAGGGCTTGTTGGGCTGCCAGTGCATGTTGCCAGCCCACAGCCAGCTTCTCACCCCCAGCCCCTCCAGGCTCTTCTGGGCAGGGCTGCTCTTCATCCCTCCATCCCCACCCTGGGCTTGTACCGGGGGTTGCCCTCACCCTGGTGCAGGACCCTGCACTTAGCCATGTTGGACCTCATGAGGTTCACATGGGCCCCCTTCTCCAGCCTGTCCAGACCTGACTGAAGAAAGCCCTGAGCAACGTGATGTGAACTCTGTTGAATGCCACTGTGCTAAGTGGCAGGTGGGACCAGAGATATCCTGAGGTTCCTCTCAACCTGAAATCTCCAATTTTGCATCAAGCCTTTTGAACCAAATTATCCTTTTACTTCTAGCATATAGTTTGCTTTGTGTGACTCATTCTCCAATCCTTGATTAACAGGGTGGGAATAATCAACATTTGACTGAAAAAAAAAAAATCTGACTGGAATACAGGATGTGCAGCATCACAATTTTGCTGTCAAACAGCAACCAAGTCTGATGTTTTGCACATATAAAGCCACTTCACCATCACAGCATGAACTACTCCCCCTTTTTTGACTTCCTACTTTAATAGATCTCAAGGTGAACTATGACTGCTTTATGTTTTTAATCCTAATTGTGATCATCCTCAGTTATTTTTGAACACTAAATTGAACCCAGAGAAACCTGAAACCCTTCTCTAGAAACTTCTCCCTCAAACACTACCATGCCACCAGTGTCAGCACACACTGCTGTTCCTGAAATAGGTTTATTTCCTTGGAAGATCAGGCGTTCAGCTGATTTCTTAGCAAGAGCTAGTATTTTGACGATTAGACATATTAGTTGAAACAGACCTCACTCAGAATACATTTCTACAAAATATACCACTCACTTAGCAATTTTACTTCATTGCTCTGAAGCAAAGGTGTTTAATAAAACTTTCCCTATGATTTCTTCTTTTTACTTCCTCTACTTCAGCATGCTTGTCTAACAGATTCGCTGCATTTTTGCATGCTGTGAATACCTATGTACCTCCAAAAAAACCCTGTAGTTAGGAGAAGCATCAAATATTTACTTTGCAGTAGAAGTCATAAAGTAATATAGAGAGCTCTTAGTTGAAAACCCTTGTAATTCTAGACCCTCCCAACAGAGGACACAGGTCCCTACACAAGGGCCAGAGCTGCACCAGGAAACTTGTATCTGCAAAGTATTCAGCCGCACTAGCAGCTGGAATCAACACTCAACAAGGCTTTGCCCAAAATCTAAAATTGCAAAAGGAGAGTCCTAGATTTTTAATAAGTTTTATGTCTCTTTCCCACACTTAAATTTCCTTTTTCCTCCACAAAAACAGCCTTCTGATGCATCCAGCCAGCCTCTCAAAAAAACAAAACAACAAGAAAACAAAAACCCAACAATCAAAATAATAAAAACCCCAGCACTAAATACAGAGACAGCAACTGGCTTAGAGAGAAAAGCAGCACTTCCTCCTCCTCCTGCTGTGTTCCTGTCCCACACCCCTGACCTGGCATTAGGGGCCATCACAAGTCTGTCACTGGAGGTGCTGCCTTTGAGGATTTCTCCCCAGACTTGTGACCTTGGCCAGGAAGCAACAGGACTCAGGAACAGGGCTGCCCGCCTCTCTGTCACCAGTGGGAGGAGTTGGGAGATACCTACCTCTCCCAACCAACTACACAGGAACCTCACAGCTATTTTCAGTCCTGTCTTGGGTACCACGCTCTCCTCTCACAAACGCCTCTACACAGAAAGCCACACTCCTCAGTTCACAGGATTTGGCTAACAGCAGAAAGAAGA
>JAOXNO010000041.1:68652195-68683055 GCA_028565335.1 Limnodromus scolopaceus | reverse complement strand
TGGCCCCAGCATCGTCTCTGCCAACCCAGGCATCTTTCCTTGTCCCCCTCCACCCAAAACACTCCTGGCATTGTCCCCTCCACATGAAGCAATAAAACACCTGGCTTTGCCTTTGCGCTGCTCACTGGTGGCTTTGTGGAGGTTGTGAGGTGGGAGGGCTGGAGCCCCCATATTCAGGTGCATCCATCAGTGCCCCCCACAGCACACGGGTGCGCTGGGCCCCCGTCTCCCAGGGTGCTGCAAGCCAGGGTGACTCTGCCCCGGCTGCATTTCCCCAGCAACCCTGAGGACACAGCCCTGGCCTCCCCAAGGGAGCAGCTCAAGCTCCAGGCACACAGGAAATCGGCACCACCCCAGCCCTGTGTCACCACAGACTCAGGTCCTGCTACCAAAGGGCAAAACCTGCTGCTCCACGCCCCAGTGAAATCTCTCCAACAGCAACACAGCTTCAATAAAACACTGGTTTGAAGCACCAGCTTCATGAGTATATGAGTATAGTCGCAGGCTAGCCATGCTCTGCGGGGGCAGCCCCTGCTCCAGGGTTTTTAAGGATGCACTCAGCATTAGAGAAATGGTGGTATTTATCTATTCACGTGTGCAGAGTCTACCAGCCACCACAGGAGAGTGAAAATTCAGGGAAAGGCTTCCCAGCAGGAAGCCCTAATGCTCTGTGGAGAGCCTACCTCCTGAGCAGCCCCAAGCACCCTGCAAAGACGGTCAGGAGCTCAGTACAAAGCAAAGTTTCGGTGCCTTTTATTTTTCCTCCAATCTTTTGCTAGAAATAGGAGGAAACGTCACTTTGTAAAGGATTTGCCGCACAGCGGCATGTTTTAGAGCCACACGCAGCCAAACAACACTCAAGAGCGCAGCCCAGCCTCTGGAAAAGACGCTTGGTCCCAACTGCAAAGCTAAAAATGCCAAGGTGGCAGCCACAGACACACTTTAAAAACTTTATTTATATAAAAAAATCATTTTGTTTCAAAAGCGTTACAAGAGTGTGCAGAGGAATCAGACAAGGAACGGGTTGTTGCTCCCCGCTCCCCTCCTCCCTTGCTCCACTCCCCACCAGGGCAGGGGAGGAGAGGAGTGGGAAGCTTTTTTTTTTTTTGGTTCATTTGGAATTAAAAATTAAAAAAGGAATTAGTGTTTTACATATTTAAAGGAAAAGAGTAGAGTTAGACCCCAGAACAGAACCAAAGTGAGCTGACGTGGGGCTGGAGCCAGAGAGGGTTCAGCCGGAGCTGGGAAGTGAGTTTGGGCAGAGGAGGGGGCAGGAGCAAGGCACCAGTTCTGCCTGCTGCAGCCCCCCGGCTCCCGCCCACAGTTCGGAGGGGGTGTCCCAGGCTAGGGAGGGCTCCTCCTCCAGTTTGCAGCCTCCTACAGAGGCTTCCAGTTGCACAGGGAGCCCACGGGCTCCCCGAAAGATCACAGCACTTATATGTGCCCCCACCACTGCAGCAGAGAGGAAGAGGATGTTTATGTCCTAGCTCCAGTGGCAGCCCAGTCTCCCCAGGACAGGAGGCAGAGGGGGCAGGGAGGCTAGGATCCCCCCAAAGTAGGCTTCTAGCCCCACTGCAGAGAGGGAAGGCTCCCGGCAGGGACGGGAAGCGCTCAGCCCTGCCAGAAGCCCAGGAAACACCCCTTCCCAGCGAAGAAGCCAGACAGTACGATTCAAAGAGCTATTTCACAGTGGCAAAAGAAAGGCACGTGTCAAGAGAAGTCCAAGGGGCACCACCGTGGCAGCTGGTGCATGGGGGTGGGGGGTGGGGGTCCTGGCTCTGCCCACCTGCAGCCCTGCCAGTGCCTGCTCCTCACACAGCGCACCCCAAAAGCCCTGCTGCGTCTCCTCCTTCCACAGGGACCCATCACCCCCCATGCGGGGAGGTCCATCCCAAGCCCCCCACACTGACCAACCACATCAGGATCCCCCCTCAAAGAGTCACTGGGTGGAGGCCAGCAGCCCCGTCCAGATTCCTCCACAGGATTCAGAGCCAGATTCCCCTTCCCATGTCCCTGAAGCCTCATCTAGAGCAAAGCAAGAGAAGTTATTGCTGTTTTTCCTTCCCCTCATGACTCCAGCCCCTCCTCAACCTGGTCCCACTGTGACCAGGGGAGAGATGCTCCCATTGTCCCCACAGCCCTGGTTGAAGAGTCATCCCGCACAAAAATATATCCTATAAACAACAAAACAAAACACGGTGAGTGAGGTCCCAGTCTCTGTCCCTGCAGATGTCTCCAAGCAGAGGAAAAGCATGGGAGAGAAGGCAGTTCCTGGTCAAGGCAGAGATCCAGAGTCCTTTTGCAGCATCCAGGCCGGTCGACCCGGCAGAGTCAGGCAGGAGGGTTTTACTCTCTGGAGGAAGGAGGTGGTGGAGGACAGGAAGGAAGAGTTATTGGTCGAGGTGTCCCAGAACGGGGAGGTGCAGCGGTCTAGAAGAGGCAGAGTGGCCCGGGCTGTCCCTGGGGGACCCAGCCCAGTCGTTTGGCTGGCTAGTTGGCACAAACAGTCCAGCAAAAAATCCAAAAATAAGACAAGGTAAAAGTCGGTCCATTCCACCACGAAGAGTTATATATATATATATATTTATATATATAATATATTATCAACCCAAACTGAGTGAAGGCGGGGACGGCAGCTAGATCTTCTGCTGTGGAGAGAGAGTGAGAGACATTAGCATGCCCAGAGAGCGAGCAAGCAGCAGAGACATGATCATGGCCCTGATGGATCACGCAGCGATTGCAGGCAGCAGTGATTAGAGCAGGATTTGGCTGGCCAAAGCACCCCTAGCAGCGCAGCAGGATCTGTCACCGCTGTTCAGATTGGGCAGGACGCTGCAGGACATACCGACACGGGGGGAAACACAGCAGCATCTTCCTCTGCCTCCACTACCTCAGGCTGCGGTTCCTGCCCCTCCTCCTGCTGCAGACACATGGGGGTTAGTAGGTGCGATGGAGCAGGGTGGGGGTGTTAGTGGTGGGAGCCCAGTTCTCCCCTCCTCCTGCCAGCCAGGACAGCAATGTGTCATCTCCTGCACCCCAGTCCTGCTCAATTTTCCCTTGTTAGGAAGAGCTGCTTACCATCAATGGCGCTGCCTTCACCGGCTCCATATCTCCAAGGTCACCAGATCGGTCCAGTGTCCTGCTATGGTCCCTCTCATTGAGTGTGGAATAGTTGTCTGGAGCAGGAGAGGGGACAGTCAGTCATGTCACCTCCATGGGAGGCAGCATCATCCCCATAGGAGATGCAAGCTCTGCCCCCTCCTAGCAAGATGCTCCCCCTTCTAGTCCCTCTCCTACCTGGTCCCATGTTGCTCATCTGGATCTCCTCCCGGGAGGATTTCTTGTCTACAAGTATGGGAGAGCAGCATGTCAGACACAGCCCCTGCAGCCATGAGCAGCAGAGGAACCACTGGCTGCCCCAGCGAGCAGAGCCCAGACCCAGCTGCAGCACTGGTGACCCAAGGATGCTACAGGACCTATATTAACTACATGCATCATTTCTAGCCCTGAAAAGCCATCTAAAGCCCAAATTGATGGCTTTGTGCAAGCAGCTGTGGCTGCCAAGAAAGCCAGGGCTGAAGAGCAGGGAGGGGACAAAAGCTAAGCTGTTCTGGGTGCCCACAAGGCAGAAGGATGATAGTGAAGACAGGTACTGAAGGAAAGGCTCATACCTGTTTTTTGGTTCCTGTCGATGAGAGGCAAGGTGCTGTCATCAAACGAGTTGCCCCCCTGGGTCCGAGAGACATTGCTCAGGTTCACCTGGAGTGTCAGACAGCAACCGCTCACACCCTGGCCCAGATGCCCCTTCCCCATCAAGCACATCCCACCTCTCCAGCCCCCAACACCAGGATGGGCCCAGGAACACTCCCACAGCCCTCGAACAAGGGCCCTGAAACAACCAGAGGGTGCTCCAGAGCCCACAGCTGCACCCACATCAAAGAATGGGGATGGTCTGCCTCGACTGGGTCAGGACAGGCCACCCAGCAGCAAGGACAGTCCCAGCTTTTGGGAAAGAATCTGAGTCCTGGAGAACCTTACTCTTCAGCGCTGCCACAGTGGTTTTTAGTGCTGCAAACTTTCACACCTACATATTTGCACGCTTACAGGTGGGACACAGGGCTTAAAGCTTTACAGAGCGTTTCTCCCTTAGTAGAGACTTCTTGCTGGCCATCCACTGATAAATAAATGGTTGGTGCAAGGGGACACCTTCAAGGGTCTCCAATCCCACCAGCAAGGGTCTCCATCCCACCAAAAATCCAGTACTGCTGAGCTCCAGGAACACCCTTCTCCCTGCTGCAGGGCCCCACCTACAACAGCAGATCCCCATTCCTCTATTCTCATACCTGGAAATCTGACTTCTTCCAGCCTTCCTTCTCCAGGGGCTTCCGCAGCTCTTTATATCCCCAGACTGTCTGCAAGACGAGGGCAGCTGCTCGGACTTCCCTCTCTGAGCGGTTCCTAGAAAGCCACGAAGGAAGAGATGTTTGGAAATATCCATGGCCTCGAGGAAGCTCCTGGAGAAGCCCTTCCCTGCCCATTGCATTGTCCTTTGAGCAGAGCCTACCCAGATTTGTTGATCAGCACCAACTTCTCAATTCCCTGTGTTTCCCGCAGCTTCTTGGCAGCCTCAAGATTGTCTACAATGACTTCATTGATGGTGTTGAGGATTGACACCACCGTGTCCTCAGAGAGGTTTTTGGCTGGGGTCTGCTGGCCTCCGGGCAGGTTCTTCACTAGGTTGGGGATGGCATGTTTACCTGGCAAGGGGAAAGAGCCAGGTGTGAGCAAGTGAGGAAGAGAACTGCAAGGGAAAAGATATCACTGCAGGAAGATCAGGGACAGGTGAGTAATTCTGATGTCCCTCTCAGTGGTGCTCAGCGCTTGCTACTCTGGGAGGGGGGCAGCAGACAGACACCGGGCTGATGCTCTGCCCACACACTCTCAGCTGCCAAGACCAGAAGGAAGTTCTTGCCTAACCTGGACAGACGCAGACAGCAGGATGTCCTCTCCTGCGCAGCCCTCACCTATCAGCTCTTTGTTACGCAAGTCAACAGCCAGGTTGCGCAGGGCTCCAGACGCTGCTTTCACCACTCGCTCGCTGTCGTGTGGGAGGAGGTCGGCGATGGCAGAGAGTCCCTTCTCCTGGCGCAGCGCTGAGCGGATGTACCGGCCATACTGCGGGGGAGAGGCAGAGCACACCCTGTCACCTGGGCAGGCACAGTCTCTCCTGCTCCTGGGGCTGGGGGACACCACTGGAGCCCTGCCACCCAGCCTCATCTTGAGAGCTTGGGGGCCCTAGCTTCACCCACAGCAAGATGAGATTGCAAAGGTCCCATTCCTGACCCAAAGGCCCCCTGCAGGCCAGGCAAGCAAGATTTCCCAGACAGTCTTTCCATACACACCAGAAGAATGCAGGTCAAGGGGCTGTAGAGCAGCCCCAGACTTTCATCCCCAGCCTACAGAAAGGAAGGAAGGGCAGGGAGCCAGCTGCAAGGAGGGACACAGACAGATCCTGAACAGCACAGGAGAGACCTGGTCCATGCCTGAACTGTATCTTCTTAAGCATAAGCCATGCACAAAGCAAACAGCCTAAACTGGCAGAGCCATGGCCATCTACAGCTCTGCTGGTACTCCAGGGGTGATGCTCCCCGCTTCCCAAGGCCCCTTTCCCTGCACCACAGAGGATCATGGACACGGCCAGCTCCATGAAGCACTCACTGTCCAGCTGCCAGCACACAGGTTCTGAATGGCTCCTGCCGAAGCCTCTAGGATGGCTGGAGTCTTGCTTTCCTTTAGAAGAGAGATGTATATCCGGACCACTTCTGGCTGGAAAAGGAGCTCGTAGCCTGCCAGAAGAACACAGGTAGGAAGCACTTACTCAAGGACTCTGCTAGCATCTGACTCAAAGGAGCACTGCTGGGCAGACACGGCTGGAAGCTTTCACCCAGGCTCACTGTCCCCTGGAGGCTAGATCCTCAGTACAGAGGGAGCCAGGTAGCCCCACAGTACCAGAAACCCCAGCCCTGATCAAGGATGCCATGGCTGTCTCCCACAGCCCCCAGCACACTGCTGCAGCTCAGGAGAGGTTTGGGCTGAGCCACAGCACTGCTGCCATTAGCAAGGAGAACCAATGCCAGCACAACACCTGGCAGAGAAGTACCCAACACAGGCAAGGGCATGCGGTGGGGCAGCAAACCTGGCAGCCGCGTGCTCTACGGTAGCAAAAGGCTCAGCCCAAGTGGCCACTGACACCACATTGTAGAAGCCTGGGTTCAGCTCATCCTCAGAAACTGAACCAGGTCTCCAGCTCTCCACTATGCTAGCAAGCAGGCAGGGATCAGGCCTTCAAGTATTAACTCTTCTCCATGGCAGCGCATGCCCAGAAGTGACTTCTAAAGCAGTGATGAGATTGCAGTTTACAGTTGCAAGGCCAGGTTTTCCATCTTGATCCCTGTCCTCAGCTGTGGTAAGGGATGTCCCCAGCCCCCAAAGCAGATTGCTCCTCAGGCTTCCAACCAGAGATGGGTGCTGACTCTTTCCACAGGCCAGGTCAGCCTGAGGAGCCACCATCACATATTTGAGCTAGCTCACAAGGTCAGGCCTGTCTTGAGTTTCCTTGTGATTCTTCTAGCTTGACTCTTTGCACCCCTTGGAGCACCAGGGTCCTCCAACACAGTGTTTTGGGGCAGAAGGAACTGAACTCAAGCCCTGGGCTAATGCCCACTGCTGGGCCAGCCAGAGATGGGTGTGATTCACAGCCCTCTTGATGGTGAGACACTCGTCCCCACAGGCTTCTTGGAATGACCGTTCCTCATGCTAATGCTGGAGAACACTTTAGGGCAAGGGGTTTGGGCTTTAAACCCTACCTGTTCTTCATGCCCAGGAGAAAAGAGCAGCCAAGAGGGCAATTGTGCTAAGAAGAGACCACCATAGAGGGCTACCCTTCCTAGGGCTGTGTCACCATGCTGTCCCTAAGGCAATAGTTCCCTCTGCAGCCGCAGGAAGCCCATCTTGAGGGTGCACTGACCTCCTCCAAACACAACAAGCATCCTCACAACTGTCTGTGGCACAGCTAGTGCTTTAACAGACACCTGGGGAACCAGAAACATACCTCCAAACCAAATCTCTGCCTATTTAAGAGGCTAACTCCAATGGGAAATCAACTCTACTCGCTCTTCTCCTGGACTGTGTGTTGAGAAGCAGCCCTGCACACCCAAGCCTTGCACAAACATACCTTTGGCTGGAGTTGTTCTTTTGGGAAAATCCACTGTATCAGCACCAGGATCTTCTGGGAGCTTTTTACCTTCAAAGGGCAAGCAGAACAGCATAAGACACCTCCTCTCCCCACCCATCTCAGCCCAACATCTCCTTGCCACTTGCTACAAGAACAAGCCCAGAGGTGAGCTGAAGCTCAGCTGCCAGCATGTCCCAGGAGGGGATTTCAAGGGCATTAGCCACACTGCAGGCAGTACATGCCCAGCTTGGAGGGAACAAAGAGAGCTAGAGAAAGTACCCAATCGAACCATGGAAAAATTAAAACCAAGAGCGCACTCACCTCTGGAGAACCATTCGTCTATTGGCGAAGTGGAGAGAAGGACAGGAGAGAGAGGAGGCAGGAGGAGAGAAGTGCCGACAGCATCATGGGGCAGATCATTTGGCAAGAAAGCAAAGGGGAGGGGAAGGGGCAACACAGGAGAAAAGGGAAGGCGTGGAGTTAGTGGACATCTATCCATCACCATCCCACCACCATAGACACCCACCATTAGCTTTTGCCAAATGCTCTTGGTAAGCCAAGCAGCAGCTCCCAAAGCTAGAGGAGGCAAAGACCACTGTGCCTCCAGAAAGGGCTGCAGTTTGGCCTTCACACAAGAGATGCCAAAGCAGGAGCACAGAGACCCCAGACCACTCTCAAGCTCCACTGTGTCAGATATGTCCTTATCCCACCTCCCTCCACACTGCTGCCAGCCAACGAACCTTTGCCCTTCTTGGCACCGAAGCAGCTCGCAGCATGGGGCCCAGCGTTGTTGGCAGGGGCCAGAGGTGTCTCTTGGTAGCGCTCAGCATGGGGGATCTCACGGTGGACTTGGTAGGACAAGTTTCTCAGCAGGCACACACAGTTCTCCACCAGCTAGAGAGAAAGCCAGATAGTTTGACTTGGAGCAGCTCATGCCCACCCCATGTGTCTGAATGAGGGCCCCGTGGAGGGCTCCTGGAGCTGGAGCATGCCCCCATCCCAGAGCAGGCATGGCCAGCTCTGCAGGCATGAGTTCTTACTCTGCTGGGCCAAAATATCTCTGCCATAAGCACAAAAGGTCCAAGGCAAGCCTCAAGGAAAATTTAAGCCAATGCCTGGTCAAGGCATTCCAGGGAACCCTGAGCCAGGGGACACCAGCATGGGGATGAGTCACACCACCAGACACCTGCTGGAGGGCCAACGTTCCCACTGTAGGCTGAGTGCCAGACACCTCCTGGTCAAACAGGTCACCCCTCATGCAGGCTATCGCTTCCCAAGCTGAGATCGTGGAAAGGCATGAGCCTGGACTGGGTTTTCCTCAAGCTGGTCCTGTCAGACCAAATACCCTCCCTGGTGACAGCTGCCCCCCCAGCCACTCTTCATCTATCTTGGGATGAACCCAGCTTCAGCCACCATGAACAGCAGAGCACTGCTGGAGCTGGCTGATAAGGGCAGAGCTCTTCATGTGCCCTCACAACACCCCTGCTGTGGTACCTTGCTGTCCGAGTCCTTCTGGCCAATCTCAGACTGGACAATGTAGATCAGGGCATCCACCAGCCCATCGCATTCTCGCAGCTTCCGACGGGCCTCGCTCCGCTCTGAGCTCACATTCCTGGCAGGCAAGAGAGAACTGTCACAGGAGAGACAGCGGAGAGCAGGCGAGGAACAGCCCACACTCAGCAGAGCTCAAACCAGAGAAAGACTCCTGTAGCCCCCCTCTACTGAGAAACACCTCCAAAATCAAGGACTACATCACCAGTAGCTGTCCCAGGAGAGCAGCTCCTCCACAGACCTCCTTTAGCCGTCCCAGAAAGCTACCAGGAGCAGCCAGGAAGAAGCGTCACAGCAGCCCCAACCCACGCCAGTTCTCTGCCAGCAGTTGGTAGCCCCCTCCCATACCTAAGGCAGCCAGCGGTGTTGGTGAGCACTGACTCCCACTCGATATGGCGGGGTTTCGAGTCCTCATTGGGTTCCCGCTCCCAGCCCGAGCGGGGAATGACAACCTCATCAGTCAGAGCATGTAGGGCATGATCCACAATGGCCATCTTGATGGAGTCGTGTGAGGACAGGTTCCACAGTGTTCCTGCAATGCCACAGGCGGGAGGTGATCAGTTAGACCATGTGGGCTTAGAAAAACCTGCACTGTGCATCTCTCAACCGACAGATTAGCCCCTCCACTCCTCCCTGGTGCCATTACCTGTGATGACCTCTGTGAGGTCCATGTCATGAGCCTTCCGCAATAGGCGCACCAAAGCAGGCACCCCATCGCAGTTCTTGATGGCAATCTTATTGTCTTGGTCCTTGCCGAAGGAGATGTTCTTGAGGGCTCCACAGGCACCATAATGCACCTCTTTTTTAGGGTGGTCTAGTAATCCCACCAGCACAGGGATACCCTTCAGCTTGCGCACTTCTGTCTTCACCTTGTCATTACGGTAGCAGAGGTGCTGCAGGTAGGCAGCCGCGTTGGACTTCACGGCATCCAGCCGGAAGCTCAGCATGGCTATCACCTCCGGCAGCTCCGGCTGGCGCCAGTTACCCGGGGCCGGACCCCCCTTCCGCAGGCTGTCCAGACTGGCCAAGCTGCCCCGCTCATGCTGAGCCAGAGGCGCCCAGTAGTACCGGTCAGGGGCCACTTCATCCACCAGCATGTCTTCATAACTCCTAGGAGAGAAGACAGCAGGCATCAGCATGAGTCCTAGACCTGCAGGGGGATGCTGCGCCTCTTCCAGTCTACCAGAAATGGGCTGAGGCTCACACAGTGTCTAGTCACCACTACCCCGCTGAGTGTGCCGGGCAGACCCCCATCAGGGCTGGGAACCAGGCAGCAGAGTCACATCAGGGCACCTTCCTGCTCCCCACACAGGGTCCAGCTGGAGTTCATAGCTGTAGGAAGCCTCCTCCCATGCATCCCCAGGCCTGCTCAGGAAGCAGGCGGTTGTTGCCCAGGAGGAGACAGCCTCAATAGCTACTCCAGTCCCTTCCCACCCACTAACTGGGTTTAGCTTTGGGTCAGAGGCTGGATCCTGGTCTCTGCATAACCTCCATGGAGGCAGAAGCTAGCCCCAGAGGCATGAAAGACCACCTGGCCCTGTAGCCACTAGAGGGCAAGTCCACACCGCAGCAGATTGCTGGTAGAGCAAGCCACCCCAGACCTCCGGGCCTGACATCACGCTGCCTGGGCACAGCGAGCCCAGAGCCCAGCTCCAGGCCACCCCACTCTCTGCCACTCTGCCTGGCCATACTCCACCACTCCAACTGCCTCCCAGCAGCCCATGACACACAAGCTGCTGCCAGACCGAGCCACTGATGTTATTTCAGAGCATCATGGCCAGAACAAAGATTTTTTTACCCAGATTGGGCCTGAAACTCTTTTGCCTGCAGATGCAGAAGGGGATGGGAGGGAACTTGGCACATCAACAGAGGGGCCTGACCGGCTGTTACCCCTGCTGTGCCAGGACACTGGGAATGCACCACCAGGGTCCAAGATGAGACACCACCCTCTGGCTCACATCTGTCCTGAGGACTGCTCAGCCACCTTCTGAGCCCCCGAATCAGGTGCAGGCAGCCCTCTACCCCTCAGCAGGTAGGGGAAGTTGCAAAGAAGGACGACAGCTCCTTATGCCACAACTTCCCCTACAGCCTCTGGTATGGGACGCACCAAAACCACCAGCTCTGGGTGGCAGCTGCTTCCACAGCCACATCCCCCTGCATCACGGATGGTGGCAGCGGGCTGTGAGGTTGGCTTTCAAACATGTCCTGATGGGAAATGCACTGCTTGCCACGTGGCCTGGCTACTAAGAGATGCTGAGGACTCTGGCTGCTCCAGGGAGTCAGTCCCTGCTGCTTCGGTGCACGGTGCTCAGTGCGCCAACACCACCCCCACAGCAGGACGGCAGGAGTGAGATGCAGGCAAGTGCCAGTGCTGCCAAAGAGCCACCTGATGCTTGCCTGCATGGCCAGCAGCTGGGCTGGCTCCCAGGCCAAGACTCATGCACCCAGGAAGGGATCTCCTGCCCAGCTGAGGGTCCTTCAGTGCCAATCCCCCCTGCTCCTCCAGGTGAGAGGGGCTGGCGGGGGTGGAGTGGGAGAGCACACCCTGCACTGCCACTGACTCCCCCTTCCCTCTTCCCCCCCAGAGGGAGCTCTGAGAGCCACAGGAGAGTGGACCTGCACGCTTGGTGGCCGATGGCAGCCAGCACAGGCTGCGTCTCTCAGCTCAAGGTGCTGCATCGTCTCCTGCGTGGCTGGCAGGCTGCCTCCCTGAAGGAAGTCATTAACAGCCAGGCCCCTGCTCAAGACAAACATCTCCGAGGCAGGGGGGATGCTGATCTTGCCTCTTCCCATTCCTGCAAGCCCGGCAGCGGAGCACAGATGGTAACTGAGAAGGCAGGGGACAAGCCAAGCTCAACAGTGCCTGGATTCCAGAGATTGCTGCAATCTTTATCGGTCTGCTTGGGGAGGGAGAGCCTGCTCACAGGCTGCACCAACCCGTCTTCCATGGCCTGAACCATCCCTGCAGAACAAGGTGACATCTCCAGCAGGGCTGCTCCTTGGCTTTGCTTGGAAATGGGACCTTCTCTCTCTGTTGTGACCCAAGTCCCCAGGTCTCCCACCCAGCTGCAGCTCCTGCATCGGGCTCCAGATTTGGCTCCTGTAACTCCTGTCCTCCAAGGTCTGGAGAGGCAGAAGGAGCAGACACCATCCAGCTCAGCAGAGAGGACTCATGGGCTCAAAGACTGTTCAAACTGGGTCACCTAGGGAGGGCTCCTGCCCCCACATGCTGGGTAGGACACAGATCCAGGGCAGGTTTGCAAGCCAGAGCCCCTGTCTTGGCTGGCATTTGCTCCTTCCACAGCCCCAGGTGGAAGAGAAGCAGCCATGGGTGGGACCCACCTGCTCAACCCCTTCTGCCCAGGCTGTTCAGAAGGGACAGCCATGAAACTGCTATTCCTGGCTTCTGGCGGGGGGCTTGAGTGGGTGCAGGTGGCGAGGAGGGGCAGCAGCCTCTGTCTGCCCTCCCCTCCTGTAACCTGCAAAAGCTTCGCAGGGTGGGATGGGGAAATCAATCTGGGCAAGCAACTGCCCCAACTGGTTCAGCACAGCAACAGAAATGCTTGTGCTGGCAACAGCAGAAAGGACAGACAGAGCTCCTCCTTCAGCTTCTTCAGCAGCCGGGAGCTGCCACAAATTGGATTTACAGTACGTGTCCCTGAGACGGGGGATCTCCAGCAGGGGCTGGCAAGAGCCTCCTGTCCCTCAGGTCTCTCCCCCGCCTCTGTTTTATGCCCTGGGAGGTCAATCAGCCTATGCTCAGCCTTACCTGTCCCCCCGGCCCCAGGGCACTCAGGAGGTGTGCATCCATCCCGGCCTGCTGACACAGCCCTGGCACCCAGGCTCAGCCCCAAGCTCCATTCCTACTTCGCCACCCTCCGAGGCTCCCCCAGCACCTCCCCAAGCACAGCCTGACACCCAGGCAGCAAGCGAAGCCAGCGAGAGGTGTAAGCAGGCAGCAGCAGCAGCAGGGTTTGTGCAAGAGGGAGAGCTGGCACAAGACACCAGCCCACCAGTCATGGCCCCAGGCCTGTCCCGTCCCCAGAGGCCCAGCCACATGGCTGGCAGGGTGGTTAAAGGACCACCAGGACCCTGCTGGGGGCAGCAGCGGGGCTGTGTGTCTCAGGAGTCAGGCTGGAGGAGCCACAGATCACCCACAGACAAAGGAGGGGGAGAAGCTGCTGCTGCCAAACAGGTTGAGCGGCTTCTCCCACCCTGCCCTGCAGCAGGGCCACCTCGGTAAGGCTCCAGGCACCATGGGCTGAGCCTCACTCACCCCAGCCCCGGGGCTCAGCTCCCTCCTGGGGCCGCTCTCGGCTCCCCGGGGCCATATCACCGAGGCGGAGCTGCCAGGCCAGGGCACAGATGAGCTTGTCATCCCACCAGCAGCAGAGGCAGCAGAGAGGGAAGGGCCTGGAGCTACATCTGACCGCCCAGTGGAACTCCTTGCTGCAGGATGACCAGCTCAATTAGCATTGAGTTTTAACCACCAATTAAGCAGACAATTAGAAGCGGATGCAAAGTTTTCTCCCGCGTGTGACTCAGCTCAGGGTACTGTCTCTGTGCTCTTCCTTCCTCCAAAGAGGGCGAAGTTAAAGGGACCCCATGGCACCCCCAGCCCCAGCGCCTCCTGGCATGTACCTGAGCCTCCGCCGGGGATCAGAAGGGGTCCCTGCACGCCTGGCCGTGCCATAGTCAGACATAAGCCCGTAGTCCACATCTTCAAAGCCCACACTGCGCTGGTCATCCTCCAGGCCATATGGCTCGGGGTGGAAGTGGTTGAGGTCCATGTTGCTGCCTCCGACACGCACTTGAGGCTGGGGGCCATAGATGTCCTGGCGGCTTGGGGCCCGGTAGGTGTCCATGGAGGGACGATAGCGCTCGTCAATGCGGGTGACACGGGACAGGCTGCCATAGCTGTGATCGCTGCCCGGGTAGCCATCCTCATAGGGGCGGCCGTAGCCATCAGGGTAGTGATAGTTACGAGGGAGAGTGGCTGTGCCCGGCTGGCTCAGGTAGCCACCAGGTCCCCCATTGCCATTCTTGCGGAAGTTCCTGTCCATGGTCTGGACGTAGTTGCTGGTGACGGGGGAGGTTTCCAAAGGTAACCCATCAGGCCCCACCGGCACTTGTTGCACTGTCCGGGTGGTGACGGTCTTCACCACTTTCTTCACCTAGAGGGATGGATGCAGGACATGCTCCCATCAGGAAATCCACCACACCCCTGTGTCCCCAGATTCCCCTTCCAACCCGGCACCTTTCTCCAGGCAGATCTCACACCCTGTTTCAGCTCATAGCATGGCAAGCTCACAGACAGGAAGGCTGGGGAGAGCCTGTTTACAAAGGCCTGTAGTGACAGGACGAGGGGCAATGGGCTTAAACTGAAGAAAAGCAGATTTAGATTGGATATTAGGAATAAGTTCTTTACTGTGAGGGTGGTGGAGCACTGGAACAGGTTGCCCAGGGAGGTGGTTAAATGGAGACATTCAAGGTGAGGCTCGACGAGGCCCTGGGCAACCTGGTCTAGTTGGGGGTGTCCCTGCTGACTGCAGGGGGGTTGGACTAGATGGCCTTTGGAGGTCCCTTCCAGCCCAGATGATTCTATGACATTGGGGCTACAGCACCCCAGCCATTAGGGTTCCTGGCCAGAGCCCTGTCCCTCCATGCTCTCCCCAAGCCTGTACCGTGGTCTCTGTACGCCGGGTTGTCCCATCATCTGATGTCTCCACAGACACAACTGACATGGCCCCTTCTGGGTCCTCCTCCATAGTGTAGGTCTCCTCCACAATCTGTCCTGGGTCCTGCATCCTGGGGATTGTGCTGTACAAGAGGTGGCTGTGGTCCTGAGGGGAGCGAGAGCCAGGCAGTCAGACCCCCTGCCAACTTGTGCCTCCCTGCAGCCAGCTGGCCAAGAGATCTCACCTCTCCAGGAGCCCTGATACCCTCTTGCACAAGGGTATCCATAACCCCACGCCCAAAGCGTCTTCAAGCCAGGGCAGCCACCTTAGAGACACAAGTCCTCCTCTCCCAGCTCAGGTCAGGACACTGGAGTCCTGCCCTGCACCGCCCCTCCCAGCAAACAGCCCACAGCCCCCTTACCTGTGGCCCGTTGAGCTTCAGATCTGAATATTTCTGCCTTTCCAGGTCAGCATCGCCCAAGAAA
Source organism: Limnodromus scolopaceus (assembly GCA_028565335.1). Lineage (NCBI taxonomy): Eukaryota > Metazoa > Chordata > Aves > Charadriiformes > Scolopacidae > Limnodromus > Limnodromus scolopaceus. The sequence goes on along the minus strand of JAOXNO010000041.1, from coordinate 68,668,107 downwards.
CGGCCGTTCTGAAATACAGAGCACCACAACAGGCCCATTACCAGACTGATCGCCTGCTGCCGGGATCCCACATATCTGTCCCTCCTATTCCCTGGCCCTGAGCAGGCTATCTCTTGTGTCCGGTACAGACACCCGATGCAAACCCCATGTGTCCCTCCCAGGAGGAGGAAAAGCTCCTTGGGGGCCTGTGTGACATGCAGCAAACCACCCCCCAGTTCCAGCCTGGGGAAGGACTGGAGGACACACCGTTCAGCGCCCCTCCAGACAGCCCAGCTCTCCCATGGTGCCTACATGCTCCTGATGGAACAGCCAAGACCCTTCTCTGCTCCCCAGCATGGCCTTGGAGACCTTCCATATTTCCACACCTTCTGACGCAGGGACCACAAGCAACATCCCAGAGGCCCCCCAGGACTGCGAGGGGACAGCATGATGCTTGGCGGCCGATGGCAGAGTGCTGTTTGACTCTCTCGAACTCCTCTTCTGCCCATCCCTTCCTTCCCCCAACCCACGTGTCTCTCCCTGCACCACCACCTTCCACAGACAGAGGCACCTGCCTTTCTACCTGCAGGAAAGGCACACCACCACGCACCAGCCCCTCCAGCACCTCTCCCCAAAACAGCCCGGGAAAGCGAGAACAGGAGAGAGACCTCAAGCCAAGGCAGATGAAACCACATTTCCAGCCCTGGAGAGTAAAGAGATCTTTCCTAGCCTTGGTTTGGCTCTTTGGGGGACAGACAGAGACTGCAGGGACTCATCCACTGTCACAAGAGAGGGAGACACACACACACTCCCCCACAGCTGTACACCAGCCCCTGCGTTTCAGCCACCTTCGAAGAACTGGGTGGAATGGGAAGCAAAGATGCCCACGTACTGAACCACAGACAGCTTCCAGCCTTCACAAAACCAAACCAGAGCCGACCTGGCAGCAAGACACTCCAGGCTGGCTCCTCCTCCACAGAAGACTCCTGCTGCCGAGGTATGTCCCCAGACCACCTCCGGCCCCAGCGCACACAGCACCATGGGTGTTCTGAGACCAGCCCAGCCCTCCTCCGCTTCATGTACACAAGGAGGGCCGAAGGGAGGACAGCAGGCCCAGGACTGACACGACAGGGGCTCCTGGAGCCTCCACACCCACCTCTGCCGAGGGGGTTTTTTACCTGGTGCCGCCGGGTGAGTGTGCCGTTGGCCAAGCCCGGGCCGGCGTCCTGTGGGGAGACCCGGACTCGTTCCAGTTGGGCTGAGACATGGCGCCGTTCCTCCTCAAGCGCCCGGGTCAGCTTCTCAAACTGTGCCTCCTGCTCCTTGACAGAGGCAAGGATGCTGGCGGTCGACTCCACTTCTGAGTCGTCCATGGGTGATGGGTGCCCAGGACGGGCAGGGTGGGGGGCACAAGAAGGCACAAGCAGAGGCGGCTTGGTGTCAAGGTGAGGGGAAGAAAAGTGACCCAGAAGGGCAGGAGCCCCTCTCTCCACTGCACATGATTTGGGGGAGGAAGGGAGGAGAGAAGAGCAGTCAGAAGAGACTGATTTTGTTAAGACAGATTCTCAGAACAAGAAAAAAAAAAATTATCTTATGGCATTAACACCCATTCCCACCCACCACCAGAGAGCTGGCAAGAGGGTCTCAGAGCAGCACAGCCCTAGGTGAGACTCAGATGCTCCTTGCCCCAGCATTTAAGCTTGGGGAAATGGCACTTTGGGGGCAGAAGGTCCTCCCCCATCACATCAAGCGGTTGGGGTTGAGCCAGGTTCAGAAGGGCTGCTGTGCCCTCCCTCTTCCCACAAGGGCCCTGCTCAGGCTGCAGGAAAAACTCCCCTACAAGGAAAAGCTGCCTGTTGGTGGCAGGAGGGGAGAGCATGTCCTGGGGCAAACAGGGGACACTTTCGCAGAGTGTCATCTTCGCACATCCCATTAGTTCCTCCAGGGAGGGGCTGAGGGAGAGGGCTGTGTCACTTATCTGCTCCCTCCACCCCGGTGTGACAAGAGGTGGGGAGACAGCCCCAGCTCCTCAGCTCCTTTCTACCCAGGAAAGGGAATGAAGTGGGACGGGATCCCCCTAAAGGGGACCCCACAAGCCCCTTCGACTGCTGCCAAACCTCACCACCCTCCAGGTTCTCACCAGGGCTCTCAGGGTTGCAGCCACCCCAGGAGGTCCTCAGTCCACAGATCTAGGGCCAGACATTGGTTTAGACCCCTCCATCACCCCCTCCCACAGGAAAACAGCGAACGAGCACACCACAATCAACATATTTTGATAGAGAAAGGCAATATTCTTCCATACAGACCTGTTAGAGGAGGAAGTTCGGGTTTGATTGGCAAAGGCACGGGACAGCCAGGTCTAGACGCAGAGAGTCATGGGGGAGAGAGCCCAGCCACCAGTGAGGAAGCAGGAGGGAAGAGAGCTGCAGGGACAGCGGGAGAGGAGGTCAATAAAATCACACTCAAAACAGAAGGTAGGGCAGGCAACAGAGGGGGGAAATGGGCTCCTCTCCCACCCCCTCTTCTGAGGGACAGGGCAGTGTCTGGAGAGGGCTGGTGGGGTGGAAAACACAGCACTGCTCCCACAGCAGCCCCCCAGCAGCAGGCAGAGAGGAGTGGCAAGGGCTCAGCCCTCCGCCCCCTGCGCAGCCGAGTCCCGGCAAGCCCGGCAGAGGTTTTCCCAAACCCCAGCAGCCATGGCAGGCGTGTGGGGACTCGCTCGAGCCAGGCAGCCGGCACAGAAACTGCTTTCCCACGGTCTCCAGCATTGGCTCTGCCCACCCCCCCAGCGTGGCTGTAATGCTGACCTGGGACCAAGAGCACAGGCGGTATCACCCCTCCACAGCCCTGTCCCACCACCCGCCTCCCACAGCCCCACACTCCCTGGCAGCCCTGCCTCTCCAGCCCCAGCCTGCAGCTGGTGGTTCAGAGCATCTCAGATCAGGGCTTTTTGGGTTCTTCTTATTAATTTCCCACACTATCTCAAGTGTATCCAGATCAAATCCTTTCTGAAATGCCTTCCCCACTCCCGATGAGTCCACTCCTCCCTGTTGCTCTGCCCCTCAAAAGCATCTCTTGGACACTGGCAGCCTTGGCACTTATCAGACACTGTGGCACCACCACGGCTCAGCCCAGCAAAGCAGGGTGAACATTTTCCAAGTGCTTTGGAGGCCACCTGCAGCACATTGGAACATCTGGTCACCGCCACCCTGTAATCTGCCTTCATCAATAAAAAATCCAGTTGTTCTCCCCATGCCCATGCGGTGCCCAGCAGAGACGAAGCCATGGCGGACGCACACCCGCTCCAGCTCCCAGTGCCTGTCCCAGCCCAGCGTGGGCTGGGATTCTCGCCTCGGAGGAACGCAGCCCACCGCTCTTGGCTCAGGAGACCAAGCAGACTTTCTGAGGCTCCCAGACACGACTCCTGGCTCACGCACGCAGCTTTCCACTCCTCCCACCTTGCAACAGGTATGCCCTAAGGCTTTTTTCAACAGATTGACTCCCCAAGCCTTGTATGGAAATGTAGGGACAGCTCTGACCCTCGCCACTCCCAGCTCTCACTTGCCCCGCTGATCTGCAGTGGTGATCATCTGAAGGAGAGGCCCAGTGCCTCCCAGGAGGGTGCTGACACATCCCACCTCTCATCCTTGAGTCAAACACTCCCCACCTTTGATGGGCAACCACCCACTTCAAGCAGGGATGCACATCCTCCACCTTCTGGGACTCACTGAACATCATCCTGAGTCCCCAAAGACACAGAGCATGGCCCAGCCCCATGAAGTCCCACTGCAGGGAGGCTGCTGCAGCCAGCCAGGGGCCCAGACCACTAGCCCAGCCCCTCTCCCTCAGGAAAGGGGGAGCAGCTCTTTGCCACATCCCAGACCTCTGCAGCAGGTCAGGGGATGGTCCTACCACCCAGATACCCCACACCACTGGAGCACCCCCAACCCCAGACACATGCCCCACTGGCCTGTTGCGATTCGTTTCCAGAGCAGTATTTCACTAAGCCCTTTTAAAGACAGGAACACCCCCCAACAGAGAAGGGACCCTCCATGACAGGGCCCTGCCCAAGTAGCCATGCTGCCATGTAATGGCTACCCAGCCCACCCTTGGCCATCTCTATGGAGAAGAGGCATGTCTTTGGGGTGCATGAGGATGGAGCCAGCATGCTGGCCTCAAGCAAAGATTTAGCTAAGCCCCTGCTCTTGTGAATGGGCTGACTTGGTTGCAAGGAGCCTTGGTAGAGAACAAAGAGCCCAGACCAGGGGGTTTGCCTCTGCAGGAAGGCACACAGAGGAGAGACAGCAACCCCACAGATTCCTCCATCCCCGCCTGGCTGCCAGGCAGGTCCCGCAGCCTCCCCAGCCCCAGGTCCCCATCTCCACACCTCCCCTGGGAACACAGCCCAGAGAACGTGGAAGCTAACAATGAAACTTGCAGGGCCATTCAGGGCCCCAGATAAGGGGCCAGAGCAGCTGCGAGGCTGTTTCCTTCCCGTCCCTTCCATGGGGAGTAAACACAACGGCAGAGGGAAGGAACAAGACAGATCCCTTGCCCGCCAGCTCTTCTTGTCCCCTCGCACTCACAAACGTCCCTGCAGCCTGGGCAGGAGGAGGTGTGGGACCACACACAGGCCACCAGGTTGAGGCAGGAAGCCTCCAGGAGAGGAGGCAGCCAAGGGGCTCTCGGGGAGCCTGAGGAGGGGCCAGGCTGGGTGGACCCAACAGTTCTGCAGACCCATCGACACCAACTGGCTGATGCTCAAGAGTGGCCACCTGAGGGTCTCTCCACAGGGTCAGGCCATGTTCAGTAGTGGGGTAGGGACTCTTTGGGTGCCCGGAGCCTGCCTTGCATACACGGCTGTCACTCCTGCCCTCAGCAGCAGCACAGTTCCATCCCAGGCAAGGGGTGCCAGCAGAGCTGAGGGGGCTCACCCAGCTCTCCTCCCGTGGCCTCCACCACCAGGATGCACCACCTCCCTCCGCTCTCCTTTCAGCCATCTAGTCTTCATCGATCCAGGCTTAAAGACATAATTACCCAGTGGCGGTGCCTGGCCTGGGGAGGTTAGCAAGCGCCATCGCCAGCTCTCCCCACAGACACACGCCAGCACCATCCCAGGCTGGAGCACAGCCCTTCCCTCACTGCTGGCCAACACACAAACCCCAAACAGCCGCTCAGCCCAATGCCCTCCCAGAGGTGCAGGATCTGCCCCAAACCCCTCCTGCAGCGGCTCACGCACCAGCACTTCAGGGACAGGGGCTTCCTGGGCATGGCACAGCCCCTCACCACCCCCCAAAGCCAGCTCGGGCACTGGTCACCTTTGAAGCAGGACCAGCAGGGGAGGCAGGAGAGCCGCAGCCAGCAAGACGCTTGTGACAGCTCGAAGCCAAGCACGCCGGATGCCGCAAGGGTGAAATTCCAGGGATCGCTTTGCGCCCATTCCCCCCTCCTCTTCCCCAGCCTCTGAAGATACAACTACAGAGCATTTTTCCAAAGCCAGACCCTGACCATCTTTGAGGACGGCTGCATGAAAGCCTTTTCATCATGAGAGAGGCACTTGCTGACACACCCGTTACTTAAAAACCCCAGCAAGCCAAAAATATTTCAGCTGGCCTGTTCAGGGCAAAACAAAAAGCCTAAAGACAAAACACACCCCGGAGCAGCTTCTGCCCCAGGGCAGAAGCAGCACCAGAGGACTTCCCCGATGGCTACCAGCAAGAGGGGACCCCAAGGGACCAACGCAGCTACCCAGAAAGCTTTACATCCAAATCCCTATGGCTTTATCTCAACTCCCAGCCTCCTGGTACCAGCACAGCCCCATGCAGTGCCCAGAGGTCCTGAAGCCAGAGCAGGTCTATCAGAGATGTCCAAGCCGCAGTGCCTTTGGAGCCCCCTGGCAGCGAGGCAGCCACCAGCCCATTTGCACAAACAGAGCTTCCCCACACAGGGACCTGCTGTAACCTTCCTGCTTGGACTAAAGGCTTGGTAGCAGCCTGAAAGACACCCCAAACCCTGACCAAGCCCCCCAAAGCTCTTCCACTGGGGGCAGCTCTGACACGGCATATTTTTCCAAAACCCCTGGCCCCCCCTTGGGGAGATTGCCTTCCCCCGGAACAAAAAAAGTACTCTTTTTACAAGAAAAGTAATCTCCAGGGGCAACCCACAGCCTTACCCACAACCTTACCCACCCTGGAGTTCACCTGCACTCTCCTCTGCCTGGGCACGGAGTTCAGGCCTCGAAGGCTCCCCGCTAGGAGTGTCTCCCCATCAGCCACAGAGAGATTAACCAGGGGCCCAGACCAGGCCAGCAGATGGGGAATCGTACCCCACAGGCTGGGGAGAACGAAAAAGATCCAACAGATAAGGCACAGGCAGAGGTTTGACAGGCAGCACCCACTGCAGCACAGGGGATCTCCAGTACACAGCCCCCTGCCTGGGTCCCTCCAAGGACCTGCTCCAGCCCCACTCCATGCCCTGAGCCCCCAGAAAGCTACCACACACAGGTCCTGGGATCCCTGGAGCTACAGCCACTCCCTCAGCACAAAGGATTTTGGGCAAAGTTCAACCCAGGCACCTACATGCCAGAAGCCACCTCTGCTACAGCAGCCCTGCCCCAGCTCCCTGCTGAGACACACCAGGTACTGCCACCGGGGAGGGGGGCAGCATCACATCAGCTCCCACTGCCAAGTCCCAGCCCTCCCCGCAGCTTTGCTGCTCCCTTGTGTCCCCTGGGCACCTGTTAAGCAAGTGGCAAGGTTTGTCACCACCGCTGGACACCCCCCACAGCCCCCCTGCTCTGGCTCGTTGCCGCTGGTCATGGTCAGGAGGGACCCAGCTCCTTGCCTGGGCGGGCTGAGCCCCTGCCGGGACACCAGGAGCGCTGGGGTCCTCCCAGGCCGAGGAGAGGGGATGCACTGCCCAGGGAACTCGCTCCTGCTCCACCACCGTCCCCAGCACCCACCGGAAAAGAGAAACGGCGGCACTGCTCAAATAATTCTCCTTGCTCTATCAGTGTGAGGGACTGAGGAGAGCCAGCTGGCTGGCTGCCTGCCCGCCACAGCCAGCAACAACAGCTCCCAGCACCAGAGCCCCGGCCTCCAGAGAGAGAAGAAGCAACAAATTCTCCTGGTTCCAGTTGCCCATCATGATGCACTCAGGGAAAACAGAAACCCCATCAATAATTCAAGCCTGCGATTGTCCGAGCGCCTGCAGGGCACTGCACTTGCTGGCTCTGCACAGGTTCACAGCCCTGCTAATTCACCACAGGCTTCTGGTCAGTCTCAATTAGCTGAAAAATAAATGCGCCAACATCTTCAGCATCTTTCCACCGCCCTGCGCACAGGGCCCACGCTCACACATCAGGCCTCAGCCTGCCCAAAGTGGCAAGTGCTAACGCTCGCCGCGGCAGCAGCAAGTCAGCAGGCGAGCAGGCGGAGCGCCCACGGGTCCAAGCTCATCCCCATCTTGTCTGCTGCTGTGTTCAGACGAGGAGAGTGCAACAGCCCCCCGGCCACAGGAGGAGCAGGACGGCGGATGGTGGGCAGCAGCTCCCACGTCCCCACATGGGTGATGGAGAGTTTTGACCATGGCTGTTTCCCTCCCACTGCAGACCAGGGAGGGACCCCCCTACCTGGGCAGACGCCTCCTTGCTCCAGGCCGTGCAGCCCCCCTGATCTGCCAGACCCCACCGCCGGGGAGGGGCTCTCCCACCTCCCCACAAGGGGTTTGGCTGCCCTCCCAGCCCCACTGAGAAGGGCTCTCCTTGGAGGCAGGTCTCAGAGTGCAGGCACCTGGACTTTGGCTGGGCTAGTGGGTGGCCACCGTCCCTCCCTGGCCAGGAAAGGGCTGCTCCTGTAGGCGGGTCGGACACCGCCTTGGGCGCCTACCTGTCCCAGAGGGGGCCCCACCTTCTGCGGGGGGAGCGGCTGCCACGGGTGTCAGTGGGAAGGAGCCGCTCACCTCCGCCTGTCACACCCAACCGGTCGGACCGGCAGCGGGATCGCCACCTGGGCAACCTCGCCTGCCACCCCCAGTGCCAGGGACGAAGGCCACGTCGCTGTGTCGGGAAAGCCTCCCTCCTGAGGGAGTCACCTGTGGAGATGGAGGCAGGGAGGCAGCACCACACCATATAGGGGAGCTGGCCAGCAGCCGGGCGGGCCAGCAGCCAGGCGGCCGATAAGGAGGGAGCGATAAGGGCAGGGTGGGGCTCTGGAGGGGAGGAAGCAGCCTGTGTCCTTCCCCCCCAGCAAGGGCAGGGGGCCCAAGAATGCGCCATACCCATCAGCTCTGAAGGATGGGTCTGGACATAGCTGGGGGCTGAAAAACACGGCGGGCAATCCCCCAGGACGGGATCTGTCCCTGGCCCAGCTGAGGCCACCAGACGAGTGCTGTTGGCCGCCCCAGCGGGATGAAGAGGGCGAGGCAGCGGAGTGGGGCCAGCAGGAGAAAGGAGCAGCATGGGGTCGGCCACAGAGAGCCAGGCTTGTTGTGCTGGAATGTCGGCAATGCGGCCGCGGGGCAGCTGTCCTCACCAGGAGGGCCGATCACCCCTCTCCTGAGCAGAGACACAGCACCAGAAGAGCCCCTTCCCTCCTGGCCGGGCCAGAGTGAGACCCCTCGGGGGGCCAGGGGAGTTGCCGAGCTCCTGCTCTGGCCAGAGGGAGCAGCAGGCACCACGAGGAACAAAGGGAGACAGAGCTTCCCTCAGCACTCTCAGGGAGGAGAGGACAAGCGTCCCTCCCAGCAGGAGGGCACCGTCCCCCCACAATCCCCAAGCGGGATGGCCATGGAGCCAGAGCCTTCCCACCAGCAGCACCCTGCTGCAACCCAAACACCCCCACGGGTCCCCCCACCCTGGGGACAGCCGCAGGGCAGGGGTCCCCACCACCCCTTGGCGGCAGGCAGGCACTGGCCCCATGTCTCACAGCCCCCAGGCCCAGGAGATCCGCCTGTTGGGAGCTCTTCAGCAGCACAAAGGCGGCTCTCTCTGCTCTGTGGGAATTTGCAGCTGAGCGCTCGGCGGGGACAAAGGGATTTCACAGCCGATCCCGGCCGGCCGCTCTCCCCCCGGCCTTCCCGCTTCCTGTCACGGTAGCGCCAGGCCTCAGGGGCGCAGCGGCAAACAAACACCCAGCGCCGCGTTCTGGGAACGGGGCCAGAGCATTCCCGGGGCCGGCCACGCTCGGCAGCCAGCGGGCTCCTGCTTCACCCAGCGACTCCTGGGCCTGGGGGGGGCGGGAGCAGCCCCCCGGCTCTGCCACCCCAGCCCCAGGAGCAGGGTAGAGCCAGCAGGATGCGGGGCAGCCCCGGGCTCCTTGCTGTGCCCGAGGAATGGCAGCCACCCAGATGGGAGACATGAGACGTCCCCATGCCTGGGGGGATCCCCGGCATTCTGCTGCCCCCAGGCTCAGCCACGCCTGGCCCCTGCCCTTCACCCCGTCCCGTCCACCCCCCAACCCGGCTGAACTTTCCCATTCAGCTGCCTCTCTCCCGCAGAGAAAACAAACAGTGGCCAGGCCCTGCAGAGATAAGGGCTGTGCTGGCAGCGCCCAGGGAGCAAAGTCCCCCTCCATTAAACCTGAGGCAGCAGCTGCGCCCCCCGCCCCGAGCCCGAGGGCAGGGATGAGGGCATGGCAGATGGGGCGAAGCTGCTCTGGCACCCTGTCCCAGGGGCAGATTTAGCTCCTTGAGGGCTCACATCTGCTGCTGGCTGCCCCCAGGTCAGTGGCTAGCATTCCCTTTGGGATTAAGGGAAGCCTTCCTCCACGGGGCCACGGGCACAAGCACCCACAGCTCACTGCCGCCACCGGCCCCTGCCAGCACCGCCCGGTGCCAGCCCAGCACCCAGACACAAGGACTCAGGCCCCTTCCTTGGCACAGCAGCCTCACCGCAGCTCCCATCCCTCTTCCCATGGAAGCCACTTGAGATCATTTCCTCTCCTGACACCTGCAGCCAGGATGGTCCTCAGGGCCCAGCCCAGCTCTGGCTACTTGGCTCTGACCAGCAGGGAAGGGCACAGGGGATGGAAGCACAGTGGGAATCCCACCACCGGCAGGGTAGAAGCCACACACCAGGCTCCTCCAGGGAGCACCAGCCCGGGGACCAGCTGGCATTACCCACCTTCCCTGCAGGGAGCACCCAGGTCACCGAGGAACCAGGAACACAGAGAGGGGCAGCAGCCTGGGACCACCCACTCACACCAGCAATGCCACATGGGGGTCTCCCTGCTGCAGGGGCACCCCAGAGGCAGACAGGGCACCCCTCCCTCTGCCAGAGAAGCCCCACACCTCTCCCCTACCCGGGCTGAGCAAACAGGCCAGTGGTGAAGCAATGCCTGCTGCGGGAGCGTCGAGGAGGGAATTGCCGAGAGTCAGCTGAGCCGCCCTCGCAGGGGTGACCCAGGGGAACAGCCCAGAAGTGGGACCCCCTGTTCCCCCTCCCCCAGCCAGCCTGGGCTCCCTGAGCAGGCTGGACAGCCGCCGGGCTGAGTCACAGCACAAAGCACCCAGGGGCCGGGCTGAAAACCCCAGCGCCATTCGGCATGACCTCATCAGGTGCCCTGCTCGCTAATTGCATGCATGCGTCTGTGCTTGGAGAGCACTTGGAGGGCCCTGCCAAGAGCAGTAATGAATGGGTGAAGAAAAGCCACTGGAGAAGCATCAGGGAAGAGCCAGGGACTGAGTCACAGCTGGGGGCAGGGAAGGGGGCTGCTGCCCTGCGATGGGCCATGGCACCCTCTCAGCATGGCCCTCACGGTTCGCAGTCCCCGTATTGCCCACCCAGGGGCTGACTGTGCTCAGAGGGACAGCAGGGGCATCATCCCACCCCAGCCCCTGCCCAAACTGCTGCTGGTGCCACATCTGGCTACTGCTCCCTCAACCTGCCCCCTGAGAAGCAGCTTCCCAGGCTCCTGCGCAAGCTGAAGGGAAGGAAACCTGCGTTTCCTGGTCAGACGGGAGATGACATCGTGACTTCCCTTTCCCGTAAGCTTCTAAACATGACGTCCTGCCAAGGGCCGCTCCCTGCTGCCCCAACCCGCAGGCAGACGCCCTGAAACCGGGCCGGGAACAGCAGGCATGGGCACCACCACCGCCAGCCCAGCCAGGTTGGCACAGTCCACCCAGGAGACCAGAGCCCAGCCAGCTTGTTGGAAGTGTCCTGCCTCTGGGAAACATATATGAGGGCTCCTCATCCATGGTGGTATCACATTCTTGTGCAGGGCTGGAAGTATCCTACAAGCAGAGAGTGGAAGATGCTGTTTTCCAGCCCCAGGAGGACACATCTGTGCCCACCATGTGCTTGAGATGGGCTTGTCACCCACAGAGCCACAGTGGCACTAACGCCATTGCTCCGGCATGACCTCTGCTCACCCAGGCTGCAGGCGAGGGGCCACGGCCGCTCCCCAGCCTCCCCTCACACACCTCCTCTCCTTCACACAACTCCACCGGCCAACGGACACACACAAACAGCCCCCTTCTCTCCCCCTCCCCCCCAGTTTGTGGTGTCCCCAGGGCTCTCAGAGGCAGGACGGGGACATTCCTGAGAAGCCGAGCCACAGGCCCCCTTCACAGCATGAGCCTGTGGCAGCGGCTTCACTCCCCAGACCCACCTATCCACCCTGCCCACAGCAGCTCCTCTTGCTACGGAGGGAGGGAGAAGGGAAGTGGTTTTCCACCCAAGCTGGCTGCTGGAGAGACACTGAGCAGAGATGAGGGGAGAGCAGGTTTCCCCATGCTCCAGAGCGGAGCTGCGGGGCCCCAGGACCTCCCTCCCGCAGGTAAAAGCGGGAGGGGGGGGGGGGAACAGAGAGGAAGGAGGCCTACAAATCCAGCCTGGAGCAGGCGGCCTGCCCACATCAGAGAGGGTTTCTCTCAGAGGCCCCCCCGGCTGTCCCCCTCTTCCCCATCAGACCCTGGTTGGCGGCGGGCAGATGACACCTCCCTCCCACAGCCCGCCCGCGCCAGGCATGGCAGGCAGCGTGGCGTGCAGCAACACGCTCACAGGAATGCGTTACTCCACTGGGCAAGGGGCCTGCCAGCGGCATGCAAACACCATCGGTGACCCACCCTTCCAGGTCGGAAAAACTCGTCTTTGCAGTTCCACACACTCCCTCCCACCCGTGGCGGCCGCCCACCGCCACTGTCTCCCTCCCGTACTGGGCCAGGAGAGGAGCTGGCAGCCCTGCTGCGGAACCAGCCGGGGGATCTGGGAGCTCTGCTCAGAGAAGACCAGCCCAAGCAGCACATGAGACGGGGGCGAGAGGAAAACGCATCAGCTGAGGACAGTGAGACGCCTTCCTCCTCCTGGCCAGGGTGGGAATTGGTTCTCCATACTCATCTACTCTGGGGCTACCCAACTCCCACACCGAGAGGCGAGAGGGGAGAGCAGCTCCCCCTGCCACGTCCCAGCTGCCCCCACCCTGCGGTGCCGGCAGCTCCCGGGGCAGTATGGCCAGGGCAGGTAGGGCTCCCACCACTTCCCGGTGCCCAGGACGGGCCGGCAGCAGGAAGCCGGTGAACTTTGAGCAGCGTTCGCTGTAATTGGGGCCAACGCCCAGAGGAACGGGAGCAGCCGGGGCCGGGAGGGAGCCCCTGCCCTCGCACGCAGGAGGCGGGCGCACTGCTGGTGCCACAGCCAGCCCAGGGCCATCCCAAGGGGATGCCCTCGCACCTGCCCATGTAAGACGTGCTCCCAGGACAGCACCACCACCCTGGCCAGGCCATAGAGAGTTGTTTACAGGGCTCACCCCCCTACCCAGCTGGCCCAGACCCTTCCCTGCTTGTGCTGGAAAGCCACCCTCCTGTGATCCGGACAATCACTCCCCCAAGGACAGTTTTGCAAAGCACCGCAGCGAGTCAGGATGCCTGTACACCCTCCGACACCCCAGCAGCACCCCCACCATCGCAGGGCCACCCCCATCTTCTGCCACACTAACAGGCCGGGACTCTGTTTCACAAGAGAAATTCTACTCTCCCATCAGCACAAACACCCAGGCAATGAACTTTTAAAATAAAACTTACAGGGAAAGTTTCTCAGCCTAGATGAGGACCCCAGGCCCACACTGGCACAAGCATTTTTGCAGGAGGTAAGCTCTGCAGCACAAGGCTGGGGACACAGGGACAAGCTCCAGGCACTCACTGCTCCCTATCACTGCCACCTTTGGAGGGGGGGTCACCTCCCCAAAGGCAGAGGAAGCTGGCACGGAGGATGCCCGCTGGGCAGACGAGACTGTTCATTCCTACCACGGCCCAAGGTGGGTGTCCCACTGCCCGCCTCCAGCTGCTCTGGGATGGAAAGGGTAGAGGGAAGCAGCGGTGATGGGCGCCCAGGTTAAGGGCCAGCCCATGCTGGCACCACACCCGACAGCTTGTGCTCCTTAGTCACCGGTTTGCCCCCGCGCCCAGTGGCCACCTCACCCTCTGTGCCGGGCCGATGTCACACGGCCACGAGGAAGCAGTTCCCCCCTGGGGAAAACTCTCTCACTTCCTCCCCAGGGAAATGGGGAGCGGTACCGTGGGAGAACCACAGGGCACCCCCGCCACCCCGAAGGCTGCAGTCACTTGCAAACATGACAGAGCAAATTAACCCACTGGTCACCCCCCGTGTGCCACAGCCACCGGACAGGGCGAGCACAGGGACTGTGCTGAACCAGCAGCAGGCGATGCAGCGCCTGCTGCTGTCCCGGGGTGGGGTGGGGGGGTGGGGAGGGCAGGCAGATTAGCAACAAGCACAAGACAGGCAGGAGCCAGACAGACTCACTGGCCTGGCCTGCTGCTGGGAGTTTCCAGTACAAGAAACGGCTCCAAGAAACAATTTCCCCCCCCTCAAACAGCCTCCTCGGATGGTGAGAAGCAAAGAGAAGGTTGTGGCCACCTTGGGGAACTCGAGGACTTTGGTCGAGCGCTTGTAAATCCAGCCCCTTTCCAACAGCCTCGCGCTGAGATGCATTCCTGCGCTCCGTGCCAGAGGACAGCCTCCTCCGCCGCCAAGCCCAGTGTCACAGCAGGAGCTGCCTGAATCACCCAACAGGTTTGGGTTTTGTCACCACATCCAGGCAACACCTGCTGCTTCCATGGACCCACAGCAGCCCCGCGGTGCCGCTCTTCGCTGTTGGCAAGGCAGGACGCAGGGAAGCCACCACGCTGCAGGGACCGGGGCTTGTGGAGCTGGGAGGAGAGCTCTGCACTTCCCCGGAGACAGCACCACCACAGTCTTGGGAAAGGGCTCTGTCCTTGCCAGCAGCAAATGAGAGACATTTACGAGGGGTTGTTGGGAAGAGAAACCAAGAGACTTAACCAGCACCCTCCCCTAAGGTCACAGACACTGGTGAGCTATTTTGAGAAGCCAACAGCCTTCCAGGCATGGTCCAAGCCATGCTATTATTTTCTGGGTGTCCTAAAGCCACCCCCAGCGCAGATACAATGGACCAAGGTCTTATCTCCACGCCAGAGGCTGAAGGAGGGAAAAGACGGGAGGCAACCCAGGGACAGAGACGCCAGCTGCACGCTCTGGGCTTCGCCACCCCAACTCCCAGCCCATCTTCAGGGAAGGGATGGCCTCAAGGGCTCCTCAGCACAGAGATCGGGACCTGACCTCTGGGTTGGAAGGGAGGAGGCTCACCCCTCTGCTCACTGAGCGAGCGCTTTCATCCTCCCACCCCTTCCAGGAAGGCTCCGCACAAGATTCCAGCAAATGCTGCACATGGCGAAGGACAGTCGTTTGCAAGCAACAGGGTCCCAGCCAAGCGCCGTCAAGTGGAAAGAGAGTAGCTTCTTAAAAACTGCCTTTCTTTTTCCTCCTTTAAAGCGCACAAGTAAACACCGACAAGTAAGAGAACCTGCCTCAAGAAAGCCCTGGGAGCAGGATGAGCAGGCAAGGTGATCCTGGGGAAGAACAACGCTTCCCCTGCTCAGGCCCTTCCCAGCACAGGGCTTTGGGGGATGCTGCCCCTGCTCCATCGGGAGCCCCAGTGGGCTTCGCTGACCCATCCCGCACAGGAAGGTGTGCTGCAGACACTGGAGTCTGCAAGCTGGGACATGGGGTGGGACAGGGGCAGCTGTAGTTAGATGCCACCATGATGTCCTGTGTGCCCAGCCCCCCCCAAAACCACCCTGTTACCCCCATCATCACTGGTCCATAGACAAGCCTGGGTACTGGGCCCTCACCGGGGAGGGAGGCGACTCCAGGAATTACCCCCCCTCTCTAACAATCGGAGGAAGCTTTGTTGTCCAAGCTTCCCTCACTCCAAGCCCAGGGGCATAAGGGGGGCGCCTCACCTCCCTTTCGCAGGGGGGGTGAGCCCACCTGTACTTTACACATGCCAGAAGCCCCCATAACAGAGAAACACCCAAACTTCTGCGCATTTAACCCAAGCAGGGGCTCTTCTCGGCGAGGCTGGGAGGAGAAGGAGAGTGCCCGGGCTGCAGAAGGCCCCGCGGAGGTCACCGACCGCCGGCACAAAGGGCGATGGGCAGCGGGGGCGGGGGGGGGGCGAGCGATGACAGCGGAGCCGAGCCCAACGCCACGGGACCGGCCGCGTCTTGCCGCCCCCCGGCGTCTCGGTGCCGGGCCTGAGCCGCGGCCGGGCTGCTCCGGGCTCAGGGCTGTCCCGCTGCCCCCGCACCGGACGCCCCCGGGCACGCCGGCCGCGCCAGAACAAAGGCGGGTCGGACACCGGAGACAAGCCCATCCTCAGCCGGGCAGGGGCGAGCCCGGGCGGCCGGGACGGGGCTCCCCGAGCCGCTCCACGGCTGCGGCTGGCAGCCAGAGCCGGAGCCCAACCCCGGCAGGGACCCAGCCCGCCCCCCCGGGCCAAGGAGGGGCGCGGGGGGGGAGGGGGCCCGCCGGTGCCGGCCGCGGGGAGCTGGCACACGGGCGGCCTTTGTTCGGGGCAGGGCGAGCGGCGGCACCGGGCGGGGAGCGGGGCGGCGGGG
>JAOXNO010000041.1:68623465-68635161 GCA_028565335.1 Limnodromus scolopaceus | reverse complement strand
CAAACAAACAAAACCCAAACACACCCAAAAAAAAAAAAAAAAAAAAAAAACGCCAACAAAACCAACAACCCGCCCCTCCCCCCCCCCCAACACAAACCCTGGGGAAACATAAAAAGAGCAAAAACCAACGGGTGGGGAAAGGCAGGAGCCCATGAGTGTTTCTCGGTGCCATCCAGCGCCCGCAGGTGCCGGGGGTTTGGGGAGGGGGCTGCCCTCGGCCCATCCTGCTCCCCAGGGTGGGGGGGGCCGGAGGCTTTACAAGCCAAGCACAGGGCAAGGGGGAGCAGCCACGGCTGAAAGCACCTTGGCCTTTTACGGGGCACCCCACGGCCCCGCCAGGGTGGGACAGTGACACCCCAGCTCATCCCACTAAGGCGGGATGCGGCCCCGGCCCTGAATCCCTCCGGTGGGGACAGGGACGAGGTCGGGGCCAGGCCCCAGGCGGGGAGCGGGTCGTTTCTTCCTCTCTCTGGGTAAGATATATAATTTCTGCTTTTTTTTTTTTTAATATTTATATTTATATATATAGATATTTATATATACACACACCTGATAACTCAGAAAGAGAAAAAAAATAGAATCCGTAACAATAATAATAAAAAAAAGTATTCTGGTTTAAAAACAATCCGTTCCTACCACGCTAGGCGAGCGATTGATTGCACAAGGCCCTCGAGTGGCTGGCCCAGCCCAGATGGTGCCGGGGCACCAGGCTGCGGCCCCCTGAGCCCCTCCCACGCTGGCCGGGGGGCTACCGGCGGCAGTCCTGGGTGGGCGGCGGCGCAGCAGCCCCGCTCGGGCGTGTAACAGCCCCCCACGTCCCGGGGTGGAGAAAGAGGAAAGCGGTGGGGGCCGCTGGCCCGCGCCCCCCCGGCCCGGCTCTCCCTGGAGTCCGCAGAGCGTCCGGCCACACAAGGTCCCGCGGGCGCCGGCCGGGGGGGTGAGGGGGCGAGCGGCCGTGCCCCTCATACTGAGATCTCGTAGGTGGTGCCCCCCACGCCCGAGACCTTCTTGACTCCTCCACGGGTGGGGCTGCCGAGGGGCACCTGCCCCGGGCCCGGGGGGGCCGAGCCCAGGCTCTTGGGCTGCCCGTTGGACTTGCTGTAGGCTGTTCTCATCTGCACCTCGTCCCTGGGGGGAAGAAAGGACACGGGTGTGAGAGGAGGGGTGCAGTGGGGTGAGGGGAAGGACGGGACCCCCAGGAGGCCTGGGGGGGGATGGGGGGGCACCAGCTCTCTTCTGGGAGGAGGATTTCCCTCGCCCTCCAGGCTACGTGTTTTGCTGCCGCTGGGGGCGGGTGCCATGGACAGAAGGGGCAGCAGGATCCCTGCGGGGCATCCCAGTAAGGTGTCCCCCCCCTCCGTGGGGCTGTGGCCCCGTGCCCAGGGTGGCCATCGCCGGTACTTACTTTGGTGCCAGTAATGGCTGCAAGGCCACCTCCTCGGTCTCGGGGCCGCCGGGCTGAGGGGCTGTTTTTTGGCTGCTGTAGGAGAGGGATTTGCCCAGGTGGGGGGCTGCGGGCTGGTCGGGGGAGCCCAGGGAGCGCACCCGCAGCGCAGGGGGGGGCTCGGGCTTGCCGAAGCGTGGGGGGGCCGGGCGGGTGAGCGGGTTCTTGCCCAGGGGCGAGCGCTTCGAATCGTCCGAGGAGGAGCTGGTGCGGGGGGCGTTGCTGGAGCCCGGTGTTGACTGGATGCCCGAGTCCGCCATCCCCCCGTCCTCCTCCCGGCCCGGGGCCGGCGGCGGCTGCTGCAGCAGCTTCTCCCGCTCCTGGATGGAGGCCACGATGTGTCGGGAGAGATTGTCGTAGCGCACGGGGGAGGGCTCGCGGGGCGGCGCGTGCTTGGGGGAGATGGCGGCAGCGAAGCGGCCGTGCAGGTCGGTCTCTCTCTGCTGGGCGATGCGGGCCGAGAGGAAGGGTGAGGTGTAGCCCACCGGGGGGTCGGGCTCCGGGCCCGCCTGCACCGACTCGAAGTCAGGGCTGTCGGAGGGGGTCAGCAGGCTGTCGTACGACAGGCTGCCGTTGCGCGTCTGGTTCACCAGGCTCTTGTAGGAGGTGGAGGTGGTGCCCTCCGAGCGGATGGACTGCAGGTGGCCCATCTCGAAGCCCGTGCCCTGGGCCGACTTGAGGCTGGAGGAGCGGGAGCCGCTGGAGAGCGGGTCGAAGTGAAAGCTCTTGCCGAAGGTGGGCGAGCGGAAGCTCTCTGGCTCCAGGCTGGGCTCCGAGCGGTAGCTGGGCTTGTGGCCGCTCTCGCAGATGGAGTTGGGCTCCTTCAGACTGTTCACTCGGCTCAGCTGGGGGGCAGAGACACCGCCATCACCCACAGGAAGGTGGGGACCCTGCAAAGCTCCCGAAGCACCCACCCGCCAGGATGCCAGGAACATGGTGGCAGCCCCTGGAGGCTGGGTCCCCCCCTCACCCAGCCTCGGGAAGGGGAGGCACGGCCTTACCTTGGCACTGGTGGAGTGGGGCAGGGCTGCCGAGCTGCTGCTGCTGCTGTAGCCGGGCCGGTACTTGTACATGGTGGGGGTCGGGGGGCTGTCCTTGCCTAGCAAGCTGCTGTCTGCAGTGGGGGGACAGAGAGAAAGACGTTCAGAGCCGTGTGAGCTCCCCAGGGCAGTGCTGGGGAAGGGACACCACACAGAGCCCTGCCCTCCCCGAGAACCAGCGCCGAGCCTGGGGCAGACAGACCAGGGGGGCAGAGAGGGAGAGAGGAACGGGCTGGAGGAGAGGCCACTGGGGGCAGATGAAATGGAACAGGATGGAAACGTGTCCCCGTGGACATGTGTCTGGGGCTGGCACTTCCATGCCCCCACAGCGGCCCTGGCTGGGTGACAGCCCGGGGTCAGTGGGGTGTGCACTGCATGGAGGTGTCAGTGGGTGCCGGGGCACCCCAGGGACCTGCCGGCCAGTCACCCCACGTGCCACAGCCCTTCTCCAGACAGCGGGGCTGGTCCTGGCAGGGGGACAGGGGAGAGCTGCAGAGGCCTCCGGCCGGCTGCAGGAAGCGGCTGCTTCTAAACTCTGCCCTTCACATCCCACCTCTCTCGCCAAGCCCACGCAGGCAGCTCCCAGTGCTGCTTCGCCGGTGCCCAGGGAAGGGGGAAAGCAAGTGACGCAGGCTGCCACCAACGTGCTCTCTGCCGCCAAGCCAGGCCCACCATTCCTTCGCCTCCTTCCTCCAGGCGATGCTCCTGCGCCTGCCTGCAGCATGGCCGCCTGCAGCCTGCTCATCGCAGCCTCCTGCTCCTCTCCGAGGGAGCAGAGCTGACCGTGAACATCCCTCCGGCTTCTCCAAGCGCAAGGGGCCACATAAACCAGCCCGGAGACACAGGCATGTCCTGCCCCACAAGGCACTGGTGCTGATGTGCTTGGGGTCTGCCCTGCAGCCTGTTCCGCCTACGGCCCTGGCTCCTGCTCTGCCTGGGGCAGCCCTGTGCTGCCCAGGACCCTGCATCCCTCCTTACCCTCGTTGGTGGCCAGGGTTAAGTGTGTCCTCAGGCCCGTGTAGCGGCTGAGGTCTGGCTTAGGTGGGGGTGGTGGCTCGGCGTCAGCAGACTGGCTCTCCGTCACCTCCAGGCTTCCTTTGGACTGCAGAGACAAAGCGCAGAGCGGGGGTCAGAGGGGCACCAAGGCTCAGCCCTCCCCTGGGCAGGCAGGGAGCAGGCAGTGGTGTTCGGGGGGCTCCTGCTGCCTCCCGAGCCATCCTGGGCACTTGAAGGCGGCACGAGCTGCAAGTGCTGGGGAAAGGGGACCTCCATGGGACACTGCAAGGGGCAAGGATGGGACGGGGAAGGGTGATCAAGGGTGCAAAGCCTCATGTGGCTGCTGCCGCATGGGAAGGACATGGTTTCCGTCCCACGGGGACACAGAGCAAGATGACACGGACGGGGGTGGGGCAATGTGACCAGGCTCACTCGGTTCTTTACTCACGGATGCAGGCCTGCACCCCTGGGCTCCACGGAGGGCCTCAATGCAGGGACCACTAGTCCCCACCTTCCTCACCTTCGTCCTCTTCAGCTCTGTCTGGATACCGTTGTCCATGATCTTGACAGTGATCTGACCGTCTGATACCTCAGGCCGCAAGAAGGGGGGTCTCACCAGCACCGTCTGCTCGGCCCTGGGGCGCCCAAGGTACCTGGGGAGAAGGGCAGGAGGAAGCTCACGGCCCAGAGCTCGGGATGGGGGGTTGTCCCAGGTGTTGCAGGGGCAGGGGGGCACTGCCGCGCTGTGCCCAGCTCACCTGGGGGCCGGGGAGCTGCAGAGGACCCGGCTGACGTTCTTACAGCAACCATTGGTGAAGGGGTTGACACCACCGCGGAACTTGCCCGTCACCTGTGGGACGAGGAGCATGGCAGGGTACCGGGACGGGCAGGGACCCCAGGGGTCCCCCTCCAACCAGCGGGGTCTGGGTACCCAGGGTTTGTCCAGCTCATAACAGTCTCCAGGGACAGAGATACCCTCCCTTCTCCAGGACACTGTTCCAGTGTTCAGCCACCCTCCAGGGGGAAAAGTCTTTCCCTAATGTCTCACTGGGAGCTGCCCCCTTTCCAGTTGTGCCCGTCCCCTCTTGCCCCCCTGGGAAAAGGCTGCCCAGCTCCATCCCCCTGCAGTCACCCCCAACAGCGAAGAACCCCCATCTCCAGACCGCGCAGACGAGGTGCTCTCAGCCTCCCCTCACAGACATCTCATGCTCCAGCCCCCAACCAGCCTCTGTGGCCCTCCCTTGCCTCAGTTCAGCCTTTCCATGTTTATCTTGTCCCAGGAAGTCCCAAAACGTACCCAAACGTGGTACTGAGAGGGGCTACCAGCCCTGCAGCAGCCCCCAGACATACCTGTTCATTGGTAGTGCGGCCCCTCGCCACGAGCACCACGTGGAACCCCGTAAGGCCAGCGACAGGAATGAAGAACAAGCCGGCCACGCACATCACCACCATGCTATCCACAGACAGCTAAGGAAGAGCCACAGCCCTACCCCACAGCACGCTGTCCCCAGCCCTGCCACCGTGTCCCCCCCCCTCGTCCCCGCTCCCACAGCCGTGCAGAGGATACGTGACGGCCATGCGGACACCGGAGAGCTCCTCCACCTGGTAGAGGACGTAGAGCAGGCCGAAGCCAAACACCCCCATGATGTGCGTGGTGAGGGACAGCAAGAAGAGGAAGAAGTAACGGTAATTGCGCCGCCCGATGCAGTTGTTGACCCAGGGACAGTGATGGTCAAACTCCTGTGGGTGGGGAGAAGGCACGGTGAGGGGCTTGGCGGCCAGGGCTTCCTGCCCGCGCTACGCATCAAGCCCTGCGTAGAAAGGGAGAGGCATCGAGACGCGGCGGCTCCTCACCTCCACGCAGTTGTCGCAGACGCTGCAGTGGGAGCAGCGTGGTGGCCGGTAGAAGCGGCAGGTCGCGCACCACTTCATGCGCACCTGAATGCCCTTGATCTCCACCGTCTTGTAGAGCGGGGCTCGGAAGTCGTCCTCCTTGTCCTCGTCCTCCTCAGCTAATGGGGAAACCCCAGCAGAACGTCAGGCCCAGCCACCCTCCGGCCCTCCCAAAGCTGGGGACACCCAGCATCGCCCTCCTCTGCCACCAGCCCCATCCCACCCAGCACAGGGACCAGCCGGGGACCACCAAGGACAGGTAGAAGAGCCAGAGGGGCTCTCCCAGGCCCTGCCCGGAACCCCAAGACATGCCTGAACTCCGGGTACCCGATGTGGGGTGCCAGGATTCACCCTGCTTCTGACACCCGGCCCAGCAGGCTGGGTGCTGAACCCAGAGCTACTGTCACCAGAGCACGTGTCACCACCCAGGCAGGGCACGGAGGGCTCTCCCTTTTGAGATCCGTTAATCTTCTTCACCTCGCAGGAAGAGGGGAAGGAGGTAGCTCTACCCAAGACACTTCCCAGGCAAAGCCAGACTCACCTCGCGGGAATATGCCGGGGTCCATGAAGGTGGCCATGCTGAAGTTGGCCAGCACAAAGAGGAAGACAACGGCATTGTAGATGGGAATGACTGGGGAGACGTAGAGGCTGAGCCCTGGGCACCTGCAGGCACAAGAGCAGTGAGACATTTGGGCCCTGTCCCACTGGTGTCCCCCTCAGGGCCAGCAAGGGATGAGCAGCCACCAACCGTCCCCTCCCAGCCCCACAGCCCCCCGTGAGCCGTTCCTGCCGTGCTCGGTGGTGGCCCAGTGGGAAGTCCACGTCCCTGCAGTGTTTCCAGGCAGCCGGGGAGGTTCCCACCATCAGCTCTTCCTTTCCCTCTCCCCCGCGCCGTCCGGAGCTGCACCCAGGGCACAGACCTCGGCTGTGCTCAGCCCCCCCCGCAGCCCAGCCTAACCCTGTCCGGGGGGGTGCCGTGGGAGCGGTCCCGTAAATCACCACGGAGCAAAACCACCGCTGGCCCTGTGCACCCGCAGCCCCACAGGCAGCAGCAAGGGGGTGAGCCAGGCCGATGGCATGGGGGACGGGGGGACACCCAGGACGGATCCGGCCACAAGGCTCCCGAGTGTCACCCTCCACCCGTCACACCCTGAGCACAGGGGATGGCGGGGACCCCACGAGGGGATGCAAAACCAGCAGCAGGCCCAGTGCCTCCAGGGCTGCTCCTGCTCCTCACACCCCAGAATCGGAGCCTGGAGACAACTCTGGTGGCATGGGGGACCTCGTCACTGCACCAGCCGGCCCCCAGCCCCTCCGTGGGGCCGGAGGGAGCACAGTGAGGGAATCACCGCTGTCCCCCGCACCAGGCAGGCACGGGCTCAGGACAGTGGGCTTCCCCCTCGGAGGCGCCAGCGTAATACCCTAATCTGCTTTGCTGCTGGGAGTTTAATCCCGCAGATCTAGGGCAGCATCTGTCCCTCTCTTCCCCCCACAGCCGTTGCTGCGGGTGGATCGAGGCAGCGCAGCGCGGGGCTCGC
This sequence comes from Limnodromus scolopaceus, assembly GCA_028565335.1. NCBI lineage: Eukaryota > Metazoa > Chordata > Aves > Charadriiformes > Scolopacidae > Limnodromus > Limnodromus scolopaceus. The sequence goes on along the minus strand of JAOXNO010000041.1, from coordinate 68,628,250 downwards.
GGGCAGGGTGACATATGGTGCCAGCGCCGTAATCCCCCGCGGCCCCCGAGCAGGTAGAGGTGAAGGGGCAGGTGCTGGCCCCGTCCCCTCCTCCGCTGCCACCCGCTGTGACTTGGCCGGGGGACAAGCCCGGCAGGCAGTCCCGGGGAATGAATGCCCGGCCCAGGGCTCTGCCCCCAGTCCAGCCCCGTCCAGGGCTGGCAGGGTCCTGGGCAAGGGCAGGGGGCACCCACTGGCATGGGACAGGGTGTGAGGGGACAGGGAGGGTGCCGGCGGGGTCTGCCTGCAGGCGGGTGTCGGGTAGGAGGTAAGACGGGTCGGGGCTGGCAGACCTGCCCTGGCAGCGGAGGAGGGAGAGGCGGGCAGGGCGCACCCAGCACCGGGCACGGCTCCATGCCCCGGCCCTGCCTGCCCCCGGGGAGGGTGGGGGGCAGCAGCGGGACCTGCCCTCTGATGGCCAGGGACAAGGGGGTCCTAGTCCAGGCACAGCGAGGAGGGTAAGAGGAGAGTAGAGCAGGAGGGCAACCCCCCTTGATTTTAGGGGACCCCAGCCCTGCTCTGCCAACCAGCACATTCCTCCTCCTCCTCCTCCTCCTCCTCACCCGACGCAGGGCTGGGCACCTCCACCCTTGGCAGCACCTCCCAGCCCCGGCCCCACACACCAGGCCAGGGCTGCACCTGCGAACTGTCTTCTCCAAAACATCTTCCACACATCCCCCTGGTTCCTCCATGCTGCTCAGGAGCCCCCCGAGCCCTCCTGGGCACCTTGGGAGATGCCTTCCCCCTCCATGAGGGATCCAGAGCTCTCCTGCGGGGCAGGAGCAGCATCTTCACAACCCGCATGGCACCAGCCCCGCCAGCTCTGCCTCCCAGGCCAGCTGGCCCTGCCGTCAACTTTGGAAGCCATCTCCTTTGGAAGCCGGCCAGGCAGATTCTCTGCAGAGTGGCTGGGACAGGCTGGCGAGGAGGAGCCCTGAGTCTGCGCCCCGAAACCCTTGGAGAGGTACGGGATGTACGTGACATTGCGAGGGCAAGACCTGAGCAAGGGAAGAACACACCAGCCGCCTCGAGCCCAGCTAGCCCAGTACGACCGGCACCGCTGGGAGCTGCCGCGGGACTGGAAGCCGTGCCAGATCGAGGGGGTCACACCTCACCCAGCCTCCTGTCCCCCCTGCTGGGCTGCCCCCGGGGACAGGGCTCGTCCCTCCCGCCTCCAGAGCCGCGCTGCCGGGGCTGCCCCCGGCCACCCCCAAACAGCACTGGCAAGAAACGTTCGAGTGGTTTGCAGAAAAGGAAGGGGAGAAAGTCTCGCAGAGGGGAAACTGGTATTTGTGGTGGGGCGGGCTGGCAGGGCAGGGAGCCACAGCCCGCCGGCACTGGCCCAGCAGCAGCGGAGAGCTGGGCAAGGGGCAAACGCCCGCTCCCCAACGGCTCCCAGCACCAGGGGCCTTGCCGACGGTGGGGTTTCAGAGAGATGGTTGGCTTCCTTAGCCCCCATCTCTTCATCACCGCTGTTGTCCCAGTTTTTGAGGGACCCAGGAGGGCTGCTCTCTGCCCCCGTGGTGGGGCAGTCCCTTTGGAGGGGTGTTTCCCCCCGCCCTGGGCACCGCACACAGACAGTGCCAAGGGGAAGGTGGCCACTTCTAACATCACTTTGCCCCAAGGAAGGGCAGCGCCGAGCACCCCAACTGGAGCGGAGCCCCCTGGGCTCTGCTCTCTGCCAGGCTGCAGAGGAGAGGGGCAGAGGGCTCAGAGGAGCCCTGGAGATAGGAAAAGCCCCTCCCAAGACCCTGAGCAAGGAGGTCCTCTCTCTAGGAAGGGAAATCCCTGCCCAAATCTGTGCTCAAAAGGGCCGGGGGTAGCCATGGAGACCCGGTGCCCACCAGCCGTCCCTGCAGAGGGGAGATGCCGGCAGCGATGAGCCAAACGCGCAGCCCGGACCCTGGAGACAGAGCCTGGCCAGGGAACGGCCGAGCTGCCCCGGCAAAGGGGAAAAGTTCCGGGGCAGGCAAAGGGCAGGACTGGCCTTCCCGGGGAAAGGAATGCCTCTCCCATCGCTTCCTCGCTCTCTGGGAACTGAGCCCTCCCCGGGAGGGAGACGCTCGGCCCCAGGGGGACACCAGCAGGTCCCCAGGGTGAGAGAGACCGACCCTTTAGCTGAGGGAGCACCAGCGGCCTCCAGACACCTTGGCACTGGGAGAATGCCGCCACAGCTTCCAACAGTGACCAGTGATGCCTGTGGGTCAAATGGGACCTGTCTGGGGACACCGATTCCCCCGTCAGCCCTGCTTTGCTGTGGGGGCTCACAGGGGTCGCTGCAGCGCGTCCTCCAAACCCTACAGCGGGGGACCCCGACTACTCCAAAAGCCAGGCAGACTCCACAGATGGATGGAAAGCTGAACTTCAGCTTTCAGAACAGAGAACTGACTGAAGACACTGGTGTGGCACCTCGGGGACAGCCTACAACCCCCCTCCTCACCAGCTGCTCTGCACCGAGCACACCCGGAACCGCCAGCCAGGTACGCAAAGCCGCCCAGGCTGGGGATCCAGGGGCCAGGGCAAGCAGAACACCCTCCCCAGGGACCACGAGGAGTCGCAGCTCATGAGGGTGGCCCCAAGCTGAGCACTGCTGGGGTGCAAGGACAATGCCGGGGGTCTCCTCCCAGCTCTCTCGGCACCTACGGACACACACCCCCCCCCCCCCACTGTAGAGGGGAGCATGAATCCCCACCATACGCTACTCAAACCAAACCACCCGCTGGCACCCGTGGTCATGGCCCCAGACCAGCCCCCCCAGACACGGTCCCCTCCAGCAGAGGGAGCAAAGGTGGCTGCTGGTCCCCCAGTGGAAACCTCCTTATCAGAAGCACCGACATGTTCCTGCCTCTTGCTCTCCCCAAGCAGACCCAAGCAGACGGGGCTGCAGACCCTGCCCCAACACCCAGGGAGGAGGAAGAGGAGAAGAAGGAGGAGGAAGGCTGCTCGCCATGGTGGCCATGCAGGTCCCAGGGAACTCACCGCGTTCCCTCTCCAGATGGGGATGCAAAGCACACCCGTCACCAGGAGAGCTGTCGGGACTTGTCTCTGGCAGCACATAAGAGAAACCAGGGAACCTGGGGCAAACTGAGTCACATCTGGATCCGAGACGGGCTGTTTGCCACCAGTCACACCAGGAGAAGCCCGTCACTCCCCAGCCTGGCTTCTCCTCCCCTCCGCAGCCACCCTGCATCCCTCGTCCCCTGCCCTCTCCGGGGACGCCTCCCCGCCCTGCCTGCACCCCTGGACTCCGACCGGCCACGCAGCGCCGGGAGGGCCGGGCTCACCTCACTGAGGGCTGGACTGGCCACCTCTGCCGCTCTCTCCAGGGCCCTGCTCACACCACTCTCCCGCAAGCCTGGGTCCAACCAGAAGAGCATGTCCCACCCTGTACCAGAGGCACCGCCGGCCCCGGGGACTGCTGCAGCCCACCCCAGCGTCCCCTTCCTCACACTCCTCCATTCTCTCCTCCACCGGTACTGGAAGAGGCAAAGTCCGAAGGAAAAGTTGGGGTCAGAGGTTTTACAGGCAGATTCACCCAGTTGCCAGCAGCACTTTATACTTTGCAGGGTTTTACACAGCCCCAAAATCCCCGCTGAGCCGAGGCAACGGGAAGGAAGAGGGTGAGCGAGGACACGCTGCCCACAGTGCCCCTGCCAGGGCGGGAGCTCCCTCCTCCTGAGGGAAGGGGAGGCTGAGACCCACCACACCAGGAGTGGAGACCAGCATAAACCCGGGGGGGAGACGCAGGAACTGACAAACTAACCCCAAGGGGGAATTTCGGTCCCTAAAGCAGCGCCTGTTTGAGAACCCAGCAGGTCAGAGACCCCGGCTCCTGCAAAAGGGAGACGGGAACAGGCCCTCTCCCAGCTGCCTGCTCCCTCCAGCACAATCAGCCTCAGCTCGTTTCATCTGCCACGTGTTCTGCAGCATCTCCTAATTAAATTAATCAATTAAATAGAGTTCTTGGCCAAAAGATATAAATCCTGGACCAGTGTGGACGGACCAAAAGGCGTCTGGCGGATACGCTAGAAATAACACAACTGGAGCCTTTCAGAGCACTGTGCCAAGCCCCAGCTGCTCTCCGCCTGGGGGAGACCCCGTGGGGGCTGTCCCAGGGCCCCCCCACCTCACAGCTTCCACTTCACTTCCCAAAGCACGAGCTTGGGGACCGATGGTGACAGCGTAACCCTCCCCAGCAGCCAGCACGCGAGTCCCTCCCCGTGTGAAAGTGCTCTGTGCTCCCCTGCTCTGCTGGAGAGTTAATTTGATGTTTTAAAGTAGGTTAAACAACATCCACTGACCTACAATTAAAGCGACCCTGCCCAGGTGTTCCTGTGGTGAACAAACCTGCTCCGCGGCCCCGGCGCCGCCCCCGGCACTGCCTGGCACCCGGCGGCTGCCATCGGCTGCTGCGACGGCTCTGGCCGGGAGCCGCTGGCTGGGACACAACACCAAGGACGGGGCTCAGGGTGGGGGGCTATTCCCCACCTCCCCCACAAAGTGCAGCCCCCCAGGTCATGGTGTGTCAGGTACAGCCGCTGAGGGGACATTGCCCGTTCCCTCCTCTTCTCCTTCATCCCCCTGAAGGGGTAGCACAGTCATGGAACCATAGAATGGTTTGAGTTGGAAAGAACCTTAAAGTCCCCCCAGTGCCACCCCCTGCCCCGGGCACCAGACCAGGTTGCTCCAAGCTCCCTCCAACCTGGCCTTGAACCCCTCCAGGGATGGGGCAGCCACAGCTTCTCT
>JAOXNO010000041.1:68494397-68514254 GCA_028565335.1 Limnodromus scolopaceus | reverse complement strand
GGTGCTGCCTTCAGAGGTTCCCTGATCCATGAGGTATTGAGATCAAATTTGTTCTTTGCCCTTAATCCATGGTTTTGCGGTTGTTCCTGCATCCTGCCTGCATCGGCTCACACACTTGCTAATTTCCATATTCATTTAAGTATCAGCGAATGCCACTTGGAGGTGTTCTTCAAAGCACCATTGTATGGCTGTCACCCACCCTGTGACGGGGCTGGCTTATTCTTACACACATCCCAACTCCTTACAGTAACACGTTTGGGTCCTCATCAGTTTTACTGCATTTGTTTCTCTAAATAACTTAATAGTGAGTGTTACAACCTTAAACAGTAACACAGCACTCGAGAAATGAGTCTGATGTTAAAGTAAGTCAGCATATCCTATGCCTCACTAGTTTACAACACAGAAGTTGTTCCAAGATGGCTAACTCCCCACCTTTATGTTTTTCTCAGCAAGCACTGCTGAATCCAGCTGTGGCTGGGGGGCCTTCTCTTTCCCACGCTGTTTGTGATCCCTGGGGAAAAAAAACCCTAGGATTTAGCTATAGAGGAAAACGTGTCCACCTCCCCCCCGAGCACCCTCACAGCCCCTTGCCGCAGCACCCCAGGCCTTGGGGACAGCCCAACACTCCCATCAACCTCCCAGTTCCAGCAATATATATATATTTACTGCTTCACCATGCCTGCTGCCTGCTCCCCTCCTCCAGGGCAGACCCCAGCTGATACCTCTCCTTCGCTTGTTCCACCTGCTGCTGCTCCACAAGGTTTCTCAATTCCAAGACTTTATTTCCATTTTCTTTCATTCCATCCTCTCTCCTTTTCTGCAGTGGTCCTTGCTGCTCAAATTCATCTTCCTCCTGCAGAAGACAGAAGAGAACCCCTGTAACCCTCCAGTTCATGTGGGGAAACATGGGAGGACATGAAGCAACCTGTGCGTGCTGTATCTCATTCTTACCTCCCACGGCCTGCCCAGCAGCTACCTCCTGTCCCCACAGCTACCTTTGTGTTCACACCCAACATCAACTGTCTGAGCAGAAATCCTGCACAGGGACCCTGAAATCCCAGCAGCAGGAGGGGCAGTAACCTGTCCCCATCCCACCAGTTCCCTGCTACTCCTTTCCTTCTCCACATGCAGGAGGGGCCCAGAGCTGTTCTTACCTCCCTTGGTGCCTTCTGCTTCCGTGCGTCGGCTTCCCCAGGCTTCCTTGACAGCTTTCTCCTGCTCCGCTCCTCTGCCCCTTTCTCCTCCCGCACCTGGGAGAGGCGCACCTGAGAAAGCCACAGTGTCCGCTCCACTGCCCCTGAGGACACCTCGCAGCCTCATCCAAGAGGAGGATGGGGAAGGCTTCAGAATTCTGTGATATTCTGGGATCTAATGAGACTGAGAACCCACCAGCTGGCAAGCAGCACACGGGCACTGGATTTAGCGCCAGCCTCCAGCAGCAACAAGTCCACCACTTACAGGCCAATGTGCAGAGACACCCAGTCCGTGGGTGACAGGAGAAATCAGAACAGAAACTGTTACATGACCGCAAAACCCATGCCTCCCTCTTGTGACTCTCTGCAGAACAAGGGGATGTAGCACTGGGGTTCGGCTCTGCCTGCGGTGCTGCTGCTGCCTGAGCTGCAGCACAGACTGGGCTGTCAAAGCTGGGGGTCAGAGACGGCTCCTTCACGGCAGCTCTGTCCCAGCAGGAGCACCAGCACCTCTGCTGCAGCAGACCAGCCTGGGCTGGTGGTGCTTTTAGCCACTCAGGCTTTGGGAAAGGCTGGAAGGAGCACAATTCCTATGTTTTCTAGGGCTGAGCCTTTCCAAAGGCTGCTGTGGCTGCGGGTCAGGCAGGCACAGCCTCCCCCAGCCCCACAGAGCCTGCAGGGCTGTAGGGAAGCAGCAATGCTGTCTGTACACAGCCATCAGCAGCCCATCCTGGCATGCTCTTCATCTTCAACCTGTCCTCAAGAGAGGGCCAACAGGGCTTTAACATACAAACATGATACAAATGCACACACAGCCCCATCTACCAGCCAGGAGCATCCCCTGTGTGCTCGGCAGCTGTTCTCTCCCACTGCGTCTTTGCAACCCCCTGTGAACGTCATGGCTTTGCTGCGTGTGAAGGTTAGTGCAAAGGGCTCGCCCAGCGCACCGTGAGCTGGGTAAAGGGTGTCTCATCTCAGGCCTCTTCACAGACAAGGGATGCTGCCACATTCCATGAGCGCAGAGCACCATGAACACTGCGTGTCAGAGCAGGAACGTTTAGCACCACTGCAGAGGTGTGGAGAACAAAAGCCTCCTCTTGCTCGACAGAGAATTCCACTGTCTCTGATGCAGACGTACCCACCACCTGATTAGTCACCACCAGCAGCAACCCTGGGCTTGTGCCAGTGGCCTGTTTGCACCCTTTTGGTCTCACAGCTCAGGGAGACAACGTCACTGCACTAAGCGGTCCACAGCTTGGTCAGCCTTCTTACCTTATCATCATTCTGCAAGATCTTCTGCTCCATCCGCTTTTTCTTCTCTTCTTCCATTTGCTCCACCCGCTCCCGAGCCTGGAGTGCCTTCCTCAGACGCTCTTCCCTCTTCCTGTGTGTGGGGGGGAGAGGGACTGGTCAGCTTTGTTCACTCTTGTACAGAGGATGATGGGGGAACGGGGACTTGCTGGGGTAACTGGGGAAAACAGTGATGCTGCTTGACTTGCTTTGGCTGAGCCTGGGCTCAGCTCACCTCTGCAGTAAATTCAGACGTTATCGGGTGCTTTGCATCAGCGCAGCCCTCGCTGCAGCAAGCCACAGCCAGCAGTGCCTGGGGTGCCACAGGGCAGCAGCACTGGCCACTGGGCAGGGATGGGCCCCCAAGGCAGCTCCGTGCTGGAACAGGGAGGAGCAGGAGGTAAAGGACCCAACTCACTGCTTCATTTCTGCCTGACGCCGTCTCTTCTCCTCCTCCACTTTCTTCCTCCTCTGTTCCTCAGCCTCCTGCTTCTTCCTGAGGCTTTCCAGCCTCTGCCGCTCCTTCTCCTGAAGGGAGATGAACGCAGACTATACCAATGGCTCGTTTCTGCCCTCGGGCTGCTCGTGCCCCAGCAGCCAGAGGCGAGGCAGCCCACAAAGGACTCACTGGCAGAGTCACAGGCACCCACATACTGAGATAGGAATGGAAGAGCAGCGAAGAAACAACACAGGTTTAGCAACAGCACTTATTCAACTAATAAGAGCAGAAGAGTCATGGGGATAGGAGGGAAACACCTCCATCCTTCAGAAGGGAGTGTGTTTAGGCAAAGAACGGCACACTCCTGCTGTAGGTGACCACCTGCAACAAACGCTCTGTGCCTGTCACCCACACCAGCAGCAGGGAGAAGGGGGAGAAGGGGCACTGTGCAAGTTGTCTTGCTCGGAGACAAAAAGCATTCCCAGCATTTCCCAGCCCCAGCAGAACACACCTGCAAAGAGATCCTGCCACCTCACCACTGGTGTGGCCAGTTTACTCATCTGGCCAGCGAGCTGCGTGGATGGCAGTGAGGGGAGAGAGCTGTCAGTGCCCGTGAGGCAAGAGGCACGGCTGTTATAACCTTCCAGCCCCCACTGCTAAGGGTGTCATTACTTACAACAAAGTCTCCCTGTAGAGAAGAGACAAAGAAAAGTGATTGAGGGTTTGGAAGTAACACTAGAACCCCCCTTCACAGCATATGCACCCTGTTCTCAGCTGCGGCTCCTTACCAGTGTGCGGTAGAGCCCACTGCCTGACCCCACTCTGCCTTTCAGCCCCACAGCAACCAGTTTTGCCAGACACAAGGTCAGATTCCCACGGCAAAGGGAAAAGCTCCCTACTTTCCTGTGGTTCAACAGTCCCAGAATATAAAATGTTTCTTCTGGCTACAGATAAAACAGCTGAGGCTTCCCTTTGTACCAGGAAGGTTTGAGGACTGGGGGTAAAGACCCCCGGCCAGTAACAACACGTGTGCACAGACTGTGCAAGGCAACACCAGCCAGTCTCCCTTCCCTGGGGAGGCTGAAGTAGAATTGTGAGGCCAGTTTGCTGCGAGGACCTGCACTGATCCATGGCAGCAGACAGAATTAGTAATATATTTACACTTTTCCAAGCAAACAGTCCCACCTGCCTCTCCCCAAACTCGATCCCCTCCTCCAGCCCTGTGAGGGAAGGTGGGACTGACGCACCTTAAGGTTGGGTCGGGTGGGAGTGTTGTGTTTGATGAAGTTCTTGATGATGCCCCCACGTCCTGCGGGCCCTGGGCTCGTGAGCAGCTGGTTTCGCTGCACAGCCTGCAGGAAGTTTTTCAGTGGTCTCACAACCTAAGGGGAAAAGATGTATTGCTGGAAGTACTGGTGAATGCACTGCTGGAAGGGAGAGGGGGGGCGAAGGACCATGGCACCCACTCACCCTGCTAGCTGGAGAGGAGGAAGGTGGAGTCTGGTTTGCTGAACTCTTGTGCTTGTCGTCCAAAGAGGAAAGGGTCTGACCCCCCTGCTGCTGCCCATTCCATATAGCACCCATCGCTTGTTTATAGTTCCGTGTCCTGACAGCATTACCAAGAGGCACGTTAGGTGACCATAGCGCTCCCCCATCTTGCCACAAGCATTTACTTGCTGTTACACACGCCCCTCTGCCCGCTCGCTGCCACCAGAGGCCATGCCCCCCTGTGAGCTCGGCCAGCCCCATGGCAGGCACTCCATCTCATGGGGAATGAGGATGGGAAAGGCAGGGGATGGCCCATGTCCCAGCCAGCAAGAAGTCCTGGTTCTGTTGGGCGTTAACAGCAGGAGACAGACAACCCCTGTGTGTTGGCAGCTAACCAGCCCAGCTGCATCACTGGCAGGGTTCACAGGCTTTATAAATACTTTAGGTGCTCACAGATTTACCTGTGTCAGAAATTACTTCACTGGCACCCCCTAATTCCAGGGAAAATCAGAGGGGGCAGCTTCACTGCACAATCAGGGCCTGATCCAGCAGCAGCCCCGAGGAAGGCTGCAGATCCTGACCCATCACACGGTGCTCAGCGTCCAGGTGAGGAGAGGGGTTACTGCTATTCCCCAGCCACTACCCATGGTAAATTCACCCCAGCAAAGCCAGGGCAGGGGACTGAGGGCAAAGCTAAAAGTGGCTGAAATCTCACGTGAAACACCAGTAACACAGGCAGTGAGGAAACAAGTCAGGTATTCCAGACACTCACACAAGATAAAAATAAACGGGTCCGTCACCTACTCGCGTTGCCTTCTGAAACCTCTCCTGCACCACCCCTTTATGAGCCACTCAGAGCCATGTCTGAGCCGAGTTAACCGTGCTGGCTCAGTCACCTTTGCTGGTCTGGGCATGAACTCGTGTATCCAGTTCACAGACCCAAACATGGCTCAAGGAGTCACGAGAAACTCCCAGATGACAAGATTTGGCCAAAGATTTCAAAACTACATTGGAAGAGAGGGGGAAACAAACACCCAAAGCTTATTAAACAAGTTACTTAAAAGGCCAGGCCCAAGTCCTTCCAGACCACTGGCTCATTCCTCCTCCTTGCAAATGTCTCATACCAGATGCGTGAGGGATTCTGCTGGGACTCGGCACAGCGGCGCTGCTCTTGGTTCTTGTTCTGGGCTTCACTGATTGGATGCACACAGTTTCCTGCCAAGAGACCTGTAGTTAGCACCACGCACACTGCAGGGCTCTGGTTCTGGTCTCCAGTTCTCATGTGCTCAGAGCCCTGCAGGCCTGGATGGGTCTCTGGAATATCAGGGTTGTGTGCGCACGCCAGAGCACGCACCTGGTACAGACCCTTCTGCAAAGGCACAACCAGCCTCACCAGAAGGTCTCCAGCTGCTTCCCAGATTCCACGGCTCCCACCGTGGATACACAAAAAACCTGAATCTCTCCCTCTCCTTGCTTTGAGGCACAGTACATAAATGTGTAAATCCTCACATAACTAAACTCATAGGAAATACATGTCAAGGTGCTTTAACAGACCATTACCATTAACAGACCCATTACATGAAAGGTCTAAGAGCAACGCCCTTTCAAAGTGTCCCCACTGACTCCCTCTGCAGCCTGAAGCTGAGCAGTACAGCATTTCTCTTGAGGCTTGGACACCTTTACAAGATGTCCTTGCTTATCTAATTCCATGTCTTACCCTCTTCAGGAGATCAAAATTTACCTGAAAAGTTGCCTTGCCTGGTCAGAGGTGGTTTTGTTTCAGCACAAGTCCCAGGCTTTCCACAAACCCTCACGTTGTGTTTTTTCATGCAAGAAAAACAAGACCAACTCGAAGTTACCTCCATCGTTCCCTGCCCGCTGCTCAGGAGGAGACAAGTGCTGTGCAGAGGGGCTGGCAGCTTGTGTACTTTTGCTTGAATCGGGGATGTCTTCAGGAGTCTGCAGGAAAAGGAAACATTCCCTTTGCACAGTTGCTCCAAGAACAAGGCTACCATGGACCTGCTGCCCTGAAAGAGCCCATCACTTCCAGCTGCCAGGCCAGGGTCTGTCTATCCCTCAACCAGAGCTGCGCTGCACGGACACTGAGCAGCTTCTTTCAGTAACAGGGGCTGCTCAGATACCAGTCTCTGCAGGAGGGACATTTGCCCAGCACCTCTCAGTCAGCACAGAAGCTTTACCGGACCTGAACTGCAAAGTCAAAGTGCTTTGAGAATGACAGGCAGCTTTCTGCACACATTGGAGACACCAATTTTCAAGCTACAGGCATTCCAGTCCTGAAGGACAGGTCCCTGCAGAGTGTTTCAGGTGGCAGGATTGTCAGGTACTGCAAGCACCACTATTCCCACAGGAGGGGAAGCACATGTGCAGGCACGGCCTCAGTGGCCCAGGAAAGCACTTTCGCTTGAACTGCCCTCCTGATTTCTACAGCTCAGACCAGCCATGCACCAGAGACTCAATTACCATGCCCAGCTGACAGGATGATGCTGGCTGATGCCCGGGAACCTGGCCAAGCACCTCCAAACACTCCATCCTGAAGAGACCTCATCAAGGCAGAAAATGTCTCTGCCCACCAGGAGCCAGAGAGCAACTGGCTGCAGGGGCTGCCGAAGCATCAGAAGGGCAGCTCTGGCCAACCCAGCTGAGCTTGAAGGGAGGTGACAGAATGGTCCTCGGCCACACTCCCCGCTGCCAGCGGCAATGCTCAGCCAAAGGCATCAACTCAGGGAAGAAGATATCCAGATAGATAGTTTGTAGGTTGTTCCTTAGAACTTACCTTTTCCTTTAGGGGGTTCAGTTCCAGGCCGGGTCTGTAAAAGAAGAGCTACTTTAATTATGTCAACTCTCTGAAGTGCAAGTGACAGGTGATAAAAGTATGGTGGAGCCAGCACGTGGGATCCCAAGGAAAGTGCAGATAAATCTAAGCGTATCCAGAGCACAGGCCTGGATGTTTCAGCCAGGCCATGCAGAGTGGGAGCTGTAAATTATTCCAAAGGGCTGTTCTGTTGCATCACTGACCAGCCTTGTCCCCTGCCGCAGAACTACCATGCGGCAGGTAAAAAGGAGGCTCCAGGAGCCTTAGGCTGAGCCTTACCTGCCTGGCTCTCAGGTTGGAGCCCAGCTGAACCCACCACCTGGCACTGGGAGGCTGGCAACAGCCAAGAATCCCGGGACATAACCCCCAGGATGCCAGCCCACTCCCAGCAGAGCGGTGGCTGGCAGCCTCTCCAGCCCCACGGCACAGGCTGGAGCCCACCCTGCTGCAGGGATCACCCTCACCCTGCTCTGGACACGCTTCGGAAAGGGAAGCGCAAACTTCGGGTATCAACCAGCTCCAGGTGACAACATCACCTCAACAGTCTGTTACAAAACCAGGCCTATATCTGTAATACAGAAGTGACCCATATAGCTGCTTTGCAGGGTTTTCTGTGCTTCCTTGCTTTCTTCCCCCCTGCTTTATGTGGTAACCTCACCTCATGCTGCTGGTCCCATCTTCTTCTACAAACACCTCCAGGGAGCTTTGACCTGGGGGAGAAGAACAAACACTAAGCTTGGGGATTTCATGCCGAGGCTTCCCAAGAGCAGGCCTGTGTGCGTGGTGGAGCTCAGGTCTCTGCAGGCTCCCCTGCCAGGGAACACGCCGATTGCTCATCCCAGCTTTCCACACCAGCACCGCCACCGCCCTCGAGTGTCACTGACAAACTGGTGTGGGCTGGGAAGCAGCAGCTCCTCTGCCTGCAGACGGCTCCAGCTGCACAAACACGCTCCTGCCTGTGTCAGAGACTGCCTTTCCCCGTCAAGCGGCTTCAGCTCCTGCCTCCCTACATGGTTTTAAGCAGAGATTTGGTGGATTTAGGCTGATTTCATTCCCCTCATAACACCACTTCGCTGGAAGTGTTATAACAAATGCCTAAATACAGTGTGACTCAAAGCTGACAAAACTAAATACCAAAGGCCTCAGCACTTTATTAGAAGCCAATCTGACTTCAGAAGCAATGATTTCAGGAAGTCCAAACAGCAAAACCTTCCCAGGAGCAGTGGGAGCAGAGGACACGAGTTTAGCGCTACCAGGAATAGCCTAGATTTCTGAATCCTGATTCCTCTGCTGACTGTGCCGTTGGGTTCTCAGTCCATCCACTCTCCTACCTTCACCCAGAAAGCATTTCAACTCCTCTGCCAATTTCAGACACATTTCAGGGGTGGAGACATTCAGTTCCTATAGATTTTTTTGAGAGTTGGCAGAAGACACACAAACTAAAGCCCTCCCCGGGGAAGGCAATAGTCTCTTCTGACTGGCCAGACCGCATTTCCCCTTTCACTCTTGGTTTTTCTGCCCACCCACAGCCCGTGTTACCCATGCTCCAGCCCCTGTGCCCATGCCCCCATAGATGCTTCCTTCACCTGCTGCAGCAGAACACAGCCTGAGATGTGGTCCGGCAGCAGACGAGGACCCCATGATCGCACCCCAATCGGGTGGAAGCCACGAGGCCTGTTGACCAGGAGACTGAGAGGAGCCAGAGCTAACAGGGATGAGCAGCTCCAGAGCTGCTTACTCCCCACAAAGCTGAGAAGCTGATTTAGCCAAACGAACACACTCGGCAACTGAAGGGAACTTACAGCTCACTCTGCTGGAGGCAGAGGATGATTCTCGCGATGCTGCTTTCTTTGAGATGGCCCTGCTGATAGACCTACGGATCATGCTCTCTCTTTTGCCGGCCAGTGAGTATTTTTGTGCCAAGGAAGTCCGATGGCTCTTGTTGGGGCCACCCACCGAGCTTTGGCGTCCTGAGAAACGGCGTGTTTTGGATTTCGCTTTAGCCATTTTGCTGTCAGGGTCCTGGAAAAGCACCGCTTTGAGACCTTGAGGAGACAGATCTTCTTGGAGCATGGCAGGATCTCCATTTCTAGCAGCCTTGGGAGTGGAGGTACTTGCTCCTCTCTTGGGGGCCTCCTCCCCATCTGCCTGGCCACCAGGGACCGCAGGGATAGAAGACACACCATGAGGCTCAGTGGTTGCATACCCCTCAGGTAACTGCTGCCCCATAGCAGCCTGACAGGCTGCATCCCTGCCATCGGCGCTCTGCGGGCTGTCCCCACAATCCCTCTTTGCCACGGAAGCTTCTGCTGGCCATTTTCCCGTTGGTTCCAGGGGCTCAGTTTCAATGCCAGCCTGAGACCCCACTGCAGGCTCAGGCACGGACACCTCTTCCCCCAGGCAGCTGAGGCTCTGGGGCTGCTCTTTGCTGGGGCACTTTTGGGAACTCAGCTTGGAAGACATTGGCTTGACACCGCTTCTCCTTCTGGACAACCTTAAATAAAAACAATTTTACATGAAGCAACAAAGAGGTCTCCTGCTCCCAAATGATTTTTAGAGAAAAAAAGCAGACAACAAGTTTTGAGTGAACCTGCAAAGTTCTTCCCTCCACCATTCCCCCTCACAACCTATCTCTTATCGCTGGTGAAATGCGGGAGCTGAAGCCTGAGAGCTCGCAGATGTGCTCCAGCAGATTTAGCTGGAACAATTCAGAAATTGCTGCTTACCGCTCTCTGCTGCCTGCAAGGTGTTTTTTTGCTGGACGCTACCACTCAACACCAGAGGCAGGGAAGCAGGGCACACACCCTCCCTACAGCCACCCCAGCTGCCAGCCTGGGCACTGGGTGACTCACAATTAAGGGTTGTATTGTTTGGAGACAGCAGCAGCCGAGGCACCAGGGCACTCCTCGCTCTTTGTAACCCACAGCCCCAGGTGGGGTGACACCAGGGGACAGCAAAGTCATACTGGTACAGCCAACTCCGCTCTGTTCACCTTGAGCAAATCCACACCGGGAGGGATTTTGGGTCAAAGATACCACAGTCTCTCATGCTCAACTCCCTGTGGAAGTCTCCCTTGTGGAGATCTACAAGATTGCAGCCAGAAGCAGAAGGCTCTGCTGCTCTGGGGCAGGCTGCTTGGTATAAAACACATCCCAGCACTGGGGAGGCAGGGACCTGGGTGCTGAGAGAACACCCGTGGCTTTGAACGCAGAGTTTAAGAACGGGCTGGGAAACACAGCAATGCAGCCAGAATACATGGTACCCAACAGCGCAATCCTGAGGAAGGCAACTAAAACCACACCTGTACAGTCAGGACTTGGGAATTCTCGGAGTTACTGCTATTTAAGAGAAAATTTATCAGGTACAGTGGCTGTCTCCAGCTCTATTGCCTCAGTTAAACTTGACCAGCTACGCAGAGGCTTGGGGAACCTCAGCAGTGAAACCCTCTTGGTTCCATCGGGTAATGAGAGGCTGGAGCCACACACTTGACCAACAAGTCAAGGAGATTGAATGGGTGCACAAATCCAAAGCCAAAGGACACCTATGCTGTCTGGAAAAAGGCAGCCAGAGGAGTGACCCAGAGGAGCCAGGAAAAGTGTGGGGACTGGAGACAAAGACCAAAAGGAGAGCTAATGTGGAAGCATGCAACAGCTCGAGAAGGCAGCTGAGAAACCCCACCGCGGCGTAACAAGGTTTGACAGCCCCCGGTGCACGACCAGCAGCGAGCATGGACTTGTCCCACTGCCAGTGTTCACTCCGATAACTTCTGCCCTCCTTCCAGCCTCCTCCTCCCAACTCCTCATTCTGACCTCTGGCAAGAAGAGGGACATTTTGCTGGAATTAGCAAAAAGCAACTACTAATTGGGAAACGTGTAACTAACAATACACTAAGAAATGGGTTTTTAAATACATACTGAGGAAAACAAGAGCAAGGAAAAAAACAATGGCTTGACCCTGCAGGATGGAGCACAACGTGCTGAACCACAGCATGAACTTCCTGTTGAGGAGTGACCCCCTGCCCGCCCAAGCGTTTTGTCACATCAGCAGATCCTTCTCAAAATGAAGTCTAAACACGGAAAAATACACACAAGACTTGTCTTCTTCAGGGGAGCAACCCAGCTGCTACCTGAAAACTAACAGAATGTCTTCAGAGCTCTCCCTGTTTAGATCTGCAGTATTTTCTTCTCCTGCCCTCCTTTACCACACACACACACGAACTTCCCACGCTCCCTTGCTATTCTTGCTGCTCTCTGCATCCTCCATGTCTGCTTTCTGACAGCCTTTTAGTTCTAGCTCTTCCTGTCCAACTTCTGTGGGTTTTTCACCACAGTTATCAACATTTAAGTGCCTTAAAGCATAAACAGCTTGCCACTGCACGCCCAGTGACCAGGTTTGGGTGACACTGCAGCACTGTCAGCGTGCTGACCCTGGGCTTGCAGCAGACGCTTCTCGGAAGGTCAGCTGCCTGCCGCTGACCACGAGACAGGGCAGACATTGAGCCAGCCACCACGAACCAGTGGCATCAACGAAGTTAATTAGCATCACAGCCATCCCTGACAACATACACAATTAAATCATGCCCTACACCATCCTGCCTTGGCATTTGTTTGCAGACAACTGTTGCCTACTTAGGACTGGTTTTAAAAACTTCAAGTAGGGCTGGTTCTAAGCAAATCACTTGAAATTTCCATTTTGGTGTCACCGCTTTTGCCTCTGAGCCTTTCTGCCTGCCAGCTTAGAGAACGGCCATGGACGTGCCACTTCCACACCTTGCTGGCAGCCAGTGCCACTGTCAGGTTCTCTCAGGCACCAGCACAAAGGTTCAAAGAAGGAACAACCAGTAGCAACTTCAGGTCAAAAATCGTGCTGACACAAAACCAAATCTGGCAAAACCCAAACCTAAACAGACAAGAAAATATAATATTTATTATTCTTTGTTTCTAAAAAGAAAAGAGAAAAAGCAAAAATTAAAGGAAAGCAGCCAAGTCTATCACAAACTTTTATGAGAATCAAAATGCTGATCTTGACCTGCCCCTTTAAATGGATTTGCTAACTTAGAGAATAAAGTGGGTATTTTATGTTCTTGTGTATGCGGAAGCAGTTACTACTTTGTTTCACTCCTAAACGCCATGTGGCATAGCCAGAGCAAACCGACTCACCCACCTCCTCCTGTTTGGCTCCTTATTTTCATCTTTCAGGCAGGAGGATCGCCTCTTCTTGGGACGCCTCCTCTGCGATGGTGTTTTAGGCATTAATTCTGGTTCAGCCCCAAAGTTGCTGTTGAGGATACAAAGGCAGAAGACAGAGATTGCTGCCCCCACTGCCTAAAACAACACTATCCACAAATAAGGGTCACTCATTGATAAAGATGAGCTTTGGGCAAGAAACACATGGAGTAAGATGTACCAGCCAGCCGGCACCAGGGCCCAAGCCAAGCTGCTGGACACACAGCTTTGCTAAACCAGAGTCGCTCACCTGTAAAACCCAACGCCCACCCGGCCTCGCACCAGGGCTGCCCACCAGCAGCTGGGAGCACACACAGCCTCATGCTCACCGGGGCTGGGAGCTCCCTGGGGGATGGAGAGGTGCCCCTTGAGAGTAGCCCCTACCTATCCAGCAGCCGCATGCCCTGCTCTTCCACCTCCCGCAGCCAGGCCAAGTGCTTGTGCTCAGCATCCTGGAGGAACCGGGAGAGCCTCTGCCCACACACCTCCAGCAGCTGCGTGGGACCGTCAGCCTCCGCCATAGCCATGCCTGAAACACAGAGGGGGCGGTGAAGGCTGGCAGGGACCTGGGGACGACCTACGGGCGGGAGAGGAGGCACCAGGCCCGCTCCCAGCCTCAGCGCAGGGTGCGAGGGCTAGGGCTCCGTGTCACACGCCAGGGAGACACGAACCAGGAGCTTAGGCCTCAAGAGACCTCGGGTCCCTCTGCCCACCTTCCCCTGAGGCGGAGCCGCCCCACGGGGCCTAGATCTGCTTCACCACCAGCGGACCCGGCGGCCGCTCAGACCAAGGCCTCGCCTCGCCTTACAGCACCTTCACAAGCACGGCTTCCCTCTCCCGCCCCGAGATCATCCCTCCCTTCACCAATCACAGCGCGCCCTCCCAGAGATAGAGCTTCTTATTGGCTATTGCCCACATCAATCACTGCCCTGCCGTTAAAGCCCCGCAGGCTATTTGCCTTCCCCGCCAGGCCCCACCTTCCAAGCTGAGTCCTCCACAACCACAGAGACGGGGGAGCAGAGAGGAGTCTGCTTTTGAGCGCTCCTGTGCCGCCTCGCAGCCAATGGGGAGAGCGGCCGGGGGCGCGGCGCGGCGGCGATAGGCTGGCGCGGTGATAACGTCATGGGGCGGGCAGTAGGTTTGAATTCGAGGCGGGCGGCGGGGGCGGGCGGTTGGTGCTGTGGCGGCGATGATGGCGGAGGGCCCGGCGCGGCTGCCCGCGCTGTGCAGGAAGCGGCTGGCGGAGTTTCTGCAGCGGGTGGACGATACCGACCTGCTATGGCTGCGGGAGATCGGCGAGGAGGCGGCCAGGATGTTCGGCAGGTACCCGCACCCCTCCGCTGCCCCCTGCGGGCCGTTACCGGCCGCCCCCCGCGCTGATCCCCCGCCTCTCCCCTCGCAGCCAGTACAGCGACGAGCCGGAGCTGATGCCCAAGACGCCGTCGCAGAAGAACCGGCAGCGGAGGAAGCGTTTTTCCGTCCTGCAGAAGGAGAACCAGGCGCTGGGCAGGAAGAGGTGGGCCTGCGGGGAGCCAGGACGGGGAGGCTGGGCTGGAGGCTCCCTCAGCGGCGGGGGTAGGGGGCACCCGCGGGAGGCGGGGAAAATCGCTCGCAAAAGGCCGCACGAAGATAACCTGCTCCCGGCGCCGGCCCCGGGTTAAAGGCCCGGTGGGACGCTTTGTCCTGGTGCTCCCGGCCGCGTTATGGCACCGCGGCTCCCAGGAAACGCCCTGTCGCTCGGTTCCGCTTTACAGCTTTGTGCTTCTTCTTTCTCCCGTTGTCTCCCTTGCTCTGAAGGGATCGCCTGTGTTGCTTTCTGCCTTAGCCGCGCTCCGCAGCTCTGCGTGTATCGAGCTCACGGAGGGGCCCCTTCCACGCGGTTTGGCTTTGTCTCCCAGTGTGTTCCCGTTTCTGCGGGGCAGAGCTCTGAGCACAGCCTCACGGCAGGGCAGCGCGCTCTCCTCCTTTACAGAAGGATGTAGACGTGCTCTTTCTTCTTACTGCGTTTTCAGTCAGGGACCCGCACACGGGCTGCTTTGGTGGGAGTTCTGGTCTGTTCCTGAATCCAGTCCCAGTCTAACGCGCTGTTTCTGTTGTTAGATTATCTAGAAGGAGGAATAGCAGTTTCAAACTGGGTCCCTCCCCGCGATACTCTCAGCGACTCCGAAGTAAAGAAAACCTGGAAGTAATCAGAGCTGAGATCAAACAAGTCTCTCCACCTCAGCGTGTGACAAGATCCCAGGCTGCAGCATTTCGTAAAATTTCAGAGACCCTCCCCGAGACCCTTCCTGCCCAGCAAGTGGAAGGGAAGGTTCCCTCAGCAGAAGCTGGTCTCAGCGATCGCATTAGTGCTGAGCTGTACCTCCAGAAGAGCACACCTAAAGCAACAGAGAAGCTCCCCACCACCATCCTCCTGAGCTCAGATGATGCCTTTCCTGAGGAAAGCAGGGTTGCCAAGTCGCCACCAGGACCCGCAGCCTCTGAGCCGCTGGTCCCTCGTAGCCCTGAGGCAAACGATGCAGGAGAAAGCGAGGCTGCAGCCAAGCTGCAGGCAGCAAATACTACATTTATTTTAAGCGAAGAAGAGTCTAGGCTGGAGGAGGGAGGTGACTCTGCTCAGGTACAGGAGGGCTCTGAGAAGGAGCCTTCCCAGTGCATGAGGGATAACGCAGGGACTCCGAGAGGCTCCAGGCTGAGCCGTCGCTCGGTGCGCAGAAGTCTGATGGGTAAAACTTCCATGACTCACAGAACCTCCTTGGCAGAGAAATACTCGCTAGCCAGCAAGAGGGAAAGTATGATCCGGAAATCTATTGCCAGGACAGTCAAGAAGAAAGCAGCTCGGAAGTCATCCGTGTCCTCCCGTTGGATGGACGGTAAGTTTGAATGGCACCAGATGAGTTTGCTTTGCACCTTTGCTGCTCTTTTTGATTTACTGCTTTTTGCTGCTGAGGGGAAACGAGGTTATGGGGCAGGTTCTTCAGTTCGGTTCAGCAGCTGACCTTCCGGGGCTGGCCAAGCTGCAAGTATGCACGGGGTGTTCTAACTGGCTTTCTAGAGGTACTGCTAGTTTGTGGCCTGTGAATTCAGCCTTGTAAAAATCACCTGAGAGAACAGCCTTCATGTCTCCTGAGTGTCTGGCGGCAGCTTGCCCAGCTGAGGAGGAAGTTGGCCAATGGGCTTTGCTGCTGCTGGTGGCTGCTCAGGAGGGTTATGGGCTCTCGTAAAGGCCTGCGTGTTTCTGGGAGACGAGGTAGCTATCACAAATTCCCTGCTCTTTAGACAGAATCAGGCTGCTAGTTGTAGGCCTTCTCTTTTGAGAAGGGAATTTGGAGGCTGAACTTTGTAAATTTATTACAAGTTTTCCAAGCTTTCACAGTTTGCAATAGAGGCAGGTTTCAGCAAAGGATAAAATGATTTAAATGTTCTTCAGTGCTACTGGAATGCAGGCACTGGATTTGGTGCAGGAGACAAAGTGATGGATGTAACTTCTCTTTGTTTTCAGTCTGAGGGACTGAAGTGGCTGGTAAGTGGTGGATGAGTAAATGGCTCCTGAAATGCAGGTGATGCAAGAGAACATCTTCCACCCAATTTGATGTTGAGGAGAGACGGGCTCTTTTGCACAGCTTTTCTCAGCTGCTTTCTTTGGAGAGAGAACTAACAAAGCTGAAATAACATTACTGTAACGTGTTCATCTGCAGTGTTCTAGCTTTGTGGGACTGGTGCTGTATAAAGCTGTCTCTTCTTGAAGAATTATACTGGTATTGGAGATATTTGGAGAAGTGCTTTAGTGTTTGGTGGGTGTTTTTTTTCCATACCAATTTAACCGTTCTAGCTGCATGTTTTTACAGGAGCAGAGTACTGCGGCTCAGGGAGTCCCATGCTGGTGACAGGGTGGTGTGGAGTGCTGTCTAGGTTTATCAGAACAGTGTTGAGGGCTCCCTCGTTAAAAATGAAACCATAGGGAAATGTTCTTATCTGTAATGTTGAAGGGGTGCTGGAGTGGCTTTATTTATGCAGTTTAAATGATCAGTCTGTATTGTCCGGATCTGGGTCGCCTGGGAGGTTTAAGGAAGGCTTTGTTTCTTCCCTCTGTGCTACTTGATGTGACTGTTCTGCCCATCAAAATTTCCGGGTGTCAGGAGAGGAGCTGATGTTTCAGGCAGCTCCAGTTGTGGTGATGAATGTCCAAAAGCCCAAAGCACATTAATTGCCTGCAGCGTGTGTCTGCTGTGTCTCTGCTGCAGCAGGTCTTGCACTGGGGGTGTTCCTGCTTCTATACCGCCTGCGCTGGAAGAACGGGTGCCGACGGAGACGGCACGCTCTGATGTGCAAAGCCTGCCCTGGTCTACTCCGCTCGGGCTGAGGCTGCATCGCTGCCTTGATTATTAACTGCAGCTTCCGGCGCTGCTGGCACTTAAAGGGCAGCTGGAGTGCTCAGCAGGAACCAGCACCCGCACCATAAATAATGCTGGCTTTCACTGTGCTGACATCCGCCATTGGCCCTGAAAAATGAGTCTGAGCCCAAACCCAGTCACTATTAATGTAACCCCATTGAATATGGCTTTGAACTCATCTATAATTGAAAGCATCTGTTTTCTTACATTAAAATTGCAGGCAGTGTTCTCTCTAGTGCCGCTCAGGTGCGTGTTGAGCTGCTCTGGCATTGCAGGCTGTAAGGCAGCGGGCAGAGCCAGAGCCTCTACTGGAGTCTGGAGGGAACATTGCTCCCGCAGAGCCTTTGTCTGTACCCCTGTGTTACAGCTCTGCTGGTTTTTTTTTTTTTTTTCTTTTCCTGCAGTCTCCAGCTCTGGAGAGGTGCCAGAGGATGAAGAAACAGTTGTCAAAGCTGGGTGAGACTACTTTAAGATATTTCTTTATCCTTAATATCCCATTTGGAGGATTTTATTTTTTTTTTTACAGTGACATTCTTGGTATAAGATGCACTGCTTGCAGATAACAAGTGGCTTCCCAGTCCCCTTGATGCTATTAAACACAGCTGCCTTTTTTCTTTATTTTTTTCTAGGCCTTCTCCTGGACCTTGTAGCCCCTCCAAGCTGGTAAGATTTGAGCAGAGCATTTCTGTTTGGGTGGACCCGTGAACAAACTGTGTTGCATGCACCTCCCATTTGTTATGGGGAGTTGGGGAGCTCTGGAGACAGCCAACGTGGTCAGGCCACTGCGTTGCACTTGCATAAAGAAGGCTCCCACACCTGCAGGAGCCTCTCCACAGCCTCCCCGGGTTCAACACACGGACTAGATACAGTCTGAGATTGTCCAGTCTATTTTAATTGCAATGTTCCAAAATCAGCAAAACAAAAACCAGCAAAGTTTTAGTTGGAAAATGAGCATGTGTGACCCAAGGCTTATTTTGGATGTG
Source organism: Limnodromus scolopaceus (assembly GCA_028565335.1). Classification (NCBI taxonomy): domain Eukaryota; kingdom Metazoa; phylum Chordata; class Aves; order Charadriiformes; family Scolopacidae; genus Limnodromus; species Limnodromus scolopaceus. The sequence goes on along the minus strand of JAOXNO010000041.1, from coordinate 68,496,409 downwards.
AGCAGACGTACCTGTCAGCATGCTGTTACAGTCTCAGATGCTTTTAAAGCCAAGGCTAGCTTCAACTAGAAAAGAGTGTTCTTTCTGTCGTTTTGCATAACTACACTGAAATGTAAATGAGGGGTTGGTGCACGCCAGTCCTGAGCGCTGACATGCAGGATGGAGTCCTGCTTTCTGGCTCTTGCTTCTCAGCCTCTTGCTAGAGATCAGTTGTATGAAAATTCAATCCTGAATCTGTACAGATAAATAACCTTCTTACAGTTCAGGGAAGTTTTTTTCAGTTGGACAGAGTTTGTACACTACTACCATTTCTGTATTTTTAAAGCATCTTTTGACCTTTTTGTTAGTCTGGCAGATTATTCAAAGCTTGTCAGTTTCTTTTAAGACAAGCACAGAAATTTGTAAATATCATTCAGGTCAAAACATATCCCTCCACAAGTATCACTGTCTCCTGAGGAAAAAATCCCAGGATTATGTCAGTGCTTTGTCCAGAATAATAACAATAAGATTGAATTAATGGAGTGGAGCTCTGTGGCCTTAAGAGCTTCCGTAAGCGAGGACGGGCTGGCACAGGGATTTATGGCTGCCCTTGTCAGTAGAGCTGCAAAAGTTCACATTCAGTTTCTCTGGCGCCTCTGGATTTTTAGCTGCCCTGAGTTACAGCTGTGGAAAAGCTTAAAGGGAAAATGAGGAGAAGAGAAAAATGAATGGGCTGCTTTGCAGATCTGGGAATAGAGGATTTGTATCTTTTGTTTCTGTACCCTCTGGAATTTATAAATAGAGTCTCATCCATGCGTATTTGATCTATCCTTGATCTTCACTTTTTGTTTCTGTACCACTGCTGCTACAAGGTGCTTCCTCTACCTGAGGGTAAGACCCTCCAGCAGCGTTTGGGGAGGATGAAGTTTCCATACTTCTTCCTCCTCTTCCCAACTCCTCTGTGCCTGTGCCCACCGCTGTCCCGCGCGGCTTTGGGAGCGGGGCTATTGCGTGCCCTGCTGGCAGAGAGCAGGTCCCAGCACCATTGCCTGATTGCTCTCACAGGCAAATAAAACCATTATCGCCACAGAAGTGATTTTATACCGGTGTAAGTGCAGAGGTGGCTCTTAACAGTGCACAGCAGGTTCATACCAAACAGATCAATCGGGGAAATGTCTCTGCTGTCTCCCTCTCTGTCCTTTCGTTTGACGCTGCAGCGTCAAACGAGCGCTGCCAGAAGTCCAGTGAGCACAAACACATCGCCAGCTTGAAATGCTTTTGTCCTTAATACTTTATGAGTTTGTTCAGTTTAAAAGCACATCCCTCATTGCAGAAACTTGTGTTCTGTTAATGTCTGTGATTCTAGTGATGACACGGTATCAAGGAATTTACAGAGGTGGTGTCCCAAGGTATTTTTTACAGCTGGAGGTTAGTGCTTCGCTTGGGGTGCTGGTACCAGTACTTTGTGCTGTGCGTTCTCTGGTGATATTGCAGTGTCCTTGTCAGAATGACATCACGATCTGAAACGGTAATTGCCTGTTTCTCTGTGAGAATTGTGCTGAAACTCATTTGCTTTTCCTACAGAACCCCCAAACTCCACGAATGTCACTTCGCTCTCAGACCATCGGCAGAAATGAGACGAACAACGGTAGCTTCCAGAGGGTCTTTGTGGCAGAATTTTAAAGTCATCATGTTGTTGGGAGGCTGACTGGGAAGTTTTGAAAGATTGGCCAGTTAGTCTGAGAGCCCAGTTTGAAAGACTAATCTAAACTGGGGAGAAATAAGCCCCTGCACCAGTACAGGTTGGGGGCTGACCAGCTGGAGAGCAGCTCTGAGGAGAAAGACCTGGGAGTTCTTGTGGACAACAGGATGCCCATGAGCCAGCAATGTGGTGGCCAAGAAGGCCAATGGCATCCTGGGGTGCATCAAGAAGAGCATTGCCAGCAAGCAGGTCGAGGGAGGTCATCCTGCCCCTCTGCTCTGCCCTGGGGAGGCCCCATCTGGAGCACTGGGACCAGTTCTGAGCTCCCCAG
>JAOXNO010000041.1:68480446-68494297 GCA_028565335.1 Limnodromus scolopaceus | reverse complement strand
GGTAGAGCCCTGGAAGAGGCTGCCCAGGGAGGTGGTGGAATCTCCTTCTCTGGAGACATTCAAAACCCACCTGGACACATTGCTGTGCAACATGCTCTGGGTAGACGTGCTCCGGCAGGGGGGTTGGACTAGATGATCTCCAGAGGTCCCTTCCAACCCCATATGATTCTATATATATTCTATATAACTTTGATGAGCAGGGCTTTGTTTCAAGAGCCAAGTTAGGAAACTTTGTGCTGGAGTTATTTCCCAGCCTGGGAAGCGCAGGGAGGTGGATGTAGTGGAGGTGGAGGGGTGTCCGTTCTCCAGGCTGTGGGAGGCCAAGCTGAACCCTGGTTCTGAGGCCAGCGGTTGCTCTGTCTGTTCCGAACGCGACGGCGCTGCGTTGGTGCACACTGTACCCCCAGACGGTTGAACAGCTTTGTGTGTGCGTCTGGGCTGGAGCGGGAAAGGCCTTGCTGTGCGTAATTCATGGCAGGGTTTTTGCTATTTACTGAACTGCTAAATCTTGTCTGCTTTCAGAGCTGTGTTGAGAGGGACTATTTTTCTGCTAGAACTAACTGTTTAACTGTGTTTTCTTCCAGAAAGCAACTTAAATAAGAATGGGGAGACCCAGGAACCACCCCAGAGTGCCAGGTATGTTCACGGAATCGTCCCAGTTGGGAAGTGCCCCTGGAGATCTGCAGTGCAGTCCAAAGCAGGTTCAGCACTGAAATGTTGTTAAATGGCTTCAGTGTTTTGTGACCAGGAGACTTGGGCAATAAGATTTCTCTGCCTCTGTGAAAAGAGGATTTAATTTTTATCTTCTGTCACATTAGAACTTTTTTATCGGATATCTACTTGTGCATCACAAGGAAATACCTTTAAGCTAGGATAGTCTTAGGACCTTTTTTCAACCTGACTTCGAGACAATCAGGAGGGTTTGCTGTGTGTGACGGGCTGTATTTCTCTCACAGGAGGCAGCCAAGTTACAAAAGAGCCGTGGATGAATGCTATGACAATCAGCAAGCAGAAGAAGGAGGCCTTTCTCCTCCGAAAAAAAAGATCCCATCCCCTGCCTTTCCGGCCAGCAAGGTAAGCTCCTTGTAGCCCTGGTGTGCCTCACCAAGGCCTGTTCCTCACTCGTGCTCCTGAGGGTTGTTTCTGTCATTCCTCTTGTAGGTTGTACGTCCTTTCAAAACGTTTTTGCACACTGTGCAGAAGAACCAGCTCCTCATGACGCCAACCTCTGTAGGGAGAAATGGAGTAATAAAATCCTTTATCAAGTACAACACTCCTCTCCGGTCTGATCCCAAGGTAAGACGAGGCTGTTGTCAGCCAGAACGTGATGGTCTGACGAGTGTCCATGTTAACGCACAGATGTGAGAGAACTTTTCAACCCGTATTAAACCAAGAAGTAACTGTAAGCTGTCTGTTTACACTGACATAAGCTGTCAGTTCTCTGAATGTTAGATTTTGTTTCACTCCAGTGCAGGCAACTTCCCCTCAGGGCTTTATCTGTGTTGGGGCTAAACATCACTAAATAGCACCAGAGCAATAAGATGTAATTGTTAGTTTTACATTAGCCAGTTTGGATACTAATATCACCGATCATTTACAACATGGAGCCCAGCATAAAGTAATCACTTGCCTATTTCAGTGGCTTTGTACTAAGATAAGGCCTGTTATAATTAGGCATCTGCAGTATCAAATCTGGCATAAAATTAGTTTATCTGTTTGCTGTGTGTGCAACGATGGCTGCATCTTGCTCTTCTAACTGACAGTGTCCTCGGGCAGGGTTAGCTGGGCTGCTTAGAACAATCAGAACGCCCTGTGTTCTGTCTAGATGAGATATGGGGCTGACTGTGCTCGAAGCGAGCTGTAAGTGCTGTCCGAATGGTGGTGGTTCACCATGAGATGAAGCTTTGTGGGCAGCAAAGACACCAGCGGCAGCTCTGGGTTGAAGGAAGGTGTTTCCTTGAGCGCTGTCTGTCTCTCTCACTCGCTGCAGGAAGTCACCGTCGCTGCCAGGTGTTAGTGCTGCTTTTCTGCTGCTTTTTAGCACCATAAATCACAGTGCTGCCTGTCTGCAGCCTCTGCAGGTGCTGCCTGAACTCCAGGAGTTCCCAATGGCTTGTCCTGCTCTCTAAGATTAGCACCACTCTCTTGTTTTCCATTTCATCAGCTCCCAACATCCACCACCGCACCCCAGGCCATCCACCACCCACCCCACACCACAACCACACCTGAGCTCTGGTTGGGGCTTGTTTCCACCCCTTGGGTCTGTCTGCAGCCCATCGGTGTCACCTCTGGGTCCTCACTTGACCTGAGCAATTTGAGGTGGAAGGAAACCCTGGCAGTGGGTATAACATGTTTCAATCCACCTCAGGAAAAGGAAAGACAGAAGCTGGAGACTCTGAGGAAAAAGCAAGAAGCGGAGGAGCTGAGAAAGCAAAAACTAGAGGAAGAAAAGAAGCGACGATTGGAAGAGGCAAAGCTGTGAGTATGTGCTTTCTCCCACGTCTGGAGTGTGCTCTCTGCCCTGTAGGTCCCTATATTTGGATCTTTTATCTTGCAGAGTCCATATATGCAGCAAAAATTGTTGTTGGCTTGCTCTCACACCGCAAAGACAGTATTTCTTCTCACAGTATCTAGAATGCTAATAGGAAGTCAGCTCTACTAGCTGTCTGCTGCTTCAGTCTCTCCTCTTAAGTGCTCTGTCTCAGGTGGAGCTTAAAGATATTGCTGATGTTTAAATGAGGGGTGTGTTTCACGCTGTGTCTCTTGGCCGTGTATTGGTGCTGTGAGGAGCTCCTCTCGCTGGGCACAGTGGTAAAGCTGCCCCGTGTCCCGCAGGAAGCGTGAGGAGCGGCTGCGCAAGGTGCTGCAGGCTCGGGAGCGGGCAGAGCAGATAGAGGTGGAGAGGAAAAGGCGCATTGAGCAGAAAATAGCTCTGTTTGACGAGAAGACTGAGAAGGTAAGGCCCAATATGCCTATAGAGTTCATTTGGGAGAATAAATAACCAATTGAGGTAGGTGATGGCACATGAGTGTGGCTGCCAGAGAGGAACTCAGGCTGCTGAAATCTAAAGAGTGGACCAGAGAACGGTCAAATAAGGATCTTCCAGAAACTACTGAGTGACTGCTTTTCTCTTGGTTACAGCAAATGGCAGATGAGAACACTTATTTTCCAGAATTGTGAGTCTAAATGGGCTAAATCAAGGCTCTGTTAGCCAGATGGGAGTAAGAACTTTGAGTGGGTAAAGCCTAATGGCCCTGATGCTTTATCCGCTTGAAGCGTTTCTCTCATGTGACCCATAGATGGAGAGGTGAAAATAAACATATTTCCTCCAGCCCCTTTCTTTATCTGAGACTTTCAAACGAGATGCACGTGTGCCCAGAGCAGTCATTTGTCTGCTCTAATTATCTTCATCTGCTTTGCTTATTTAATGGTTTGGGGAATGTATTCTGATGGCTTTTGTGATATTAGATGTATAAATACCAGAATAGGATCAGCTCTGCCTGTGGAGTTGTAAAAGAAAGTAATTTTCCTAAATATTACCTTTTTAATATAAAGCACAGGTCCTATTGGCTCCTGGTGGCAAAAAAGGCAGCTTTTGCCCCATGAGAAGGTGGGAGCTCTGCGTCTTTGAGACTTTTGTTCTGGTATTTCACAAGCCCAGCGAGCTGTCTCGCCTGGGACTTGGGGGTTCAGCTGGCTGTGTGTGTCTCAGGTGCGGGAAGAAAGGCTGGCAGAGGAGAGGATCAAAAAGAAAGCAGCTGCCAAGAAAATGGAAGAGGCAGAGGCCCGGCGCAGGCAGGAGGAAGAGGCCAGAAAACAGAAAGCACTGCAGCAGGTTGGTGCTGGAGCCTATCCCACCATTTGCAGGCAATTAGAACGGCCACAGTCTGCTGGTCTTTGTGCGGGGGATCCAGTGGGAGCACAAACACCAGTGAGGGAGAGAGGCTTTGTCCTGGAAGCTCCCTGTGATGTGCTCCCTGCTCCCTCTTGCAGTGTGCTGTGGGCTCGTAGTGGGGGCTGTGACCCACGCTTCTTCCTCAGGTCTGGACAGATTCTTACTAAGACCTTAATTTGTGGATCTCTCGGTTAAAGCTGTTTCTGGGAGATCCAGCACATGATGGGGTGTGTTGTGGGCAGGGAAAGGCCAGCCCTGGGGTAGCTGGAGAGATGATGAAAGCACTGGGACTTCAGCCCCGAGGTGTGTCCCTGCTGGGCAGTGAGAGGTGGCAGAGACTGGGGGCAAATGAGGTGCTCCTGTTCCTGTACAATGTAAGGGGAGTCACTGCCTTGTCGTTACCAGGAGGAGGAGGAACGTCGGCACAAAGAGCTAATGCAGAAGAGGAAGGAAGAGGAGCAGGAACGTGCCAGGAAGATCGCTGAGCAGAGACGGGCAGAACAGGAGAGAGAGAAGAAGCTGGCTGCAGAGAGAGAGCTGGAGAGGAAGAAGGAACAGGAGAGGATCCAGGCAGAGAAGTAAGACAACATCCATTTATGTACTAAATTCTGTGCTGGGACTTTGAAAAGAAGCAGGAACAGAGGGCACTAGTGAAAGGCCCAGGCCCTGAAGAGCCACTTTGTACTGTCAGCGTGGCCCTGGACCGTCACGGGCACTGTGCTGCCAAGAAGACATTCAGGGCTCAGTGATGTGGGAAGTGCGGTGGGAGCGCCCTGGAAAGCTGTGGGGTGGGGGATTGCAGCAGGCACTGGGTGTGGGAGGGTGCCCCTCTGTGGGTTTGAGAGTGACAGTCTGTGGCTTTGGTTCTCAGGCTGCGAGAGCGACAGGAGAAGGCTGCCCAGCTGCAGAAGGAAGCTAAAGAGCAGCTCCACAGGGAGACGGAGAAGACAGAGGTAAGAGCTCTCTCCTGCTGGATGGGTTCAGCCCCGTGGATCTGTGGCCACTCCTGTTGGAGCATTTCTGCTTGTGGTGCTGCAGAGGAATTTGTGATGCCTTGGCAGCCCGTGCTGCTTGAGTAAAGCAGCTGCAGCCGGGTGGGCTCAGGGCTTTGCAGTGTGCACTCTCCCTGGAGCAGAGGGACAGCCCCCCGGTGGGGTTCAGGCAGCTTTTGGAATATCCTGTCTGAAGGATCTGCCCACAGAACATGCTAGTAGCAAACCCTTGGCTAATTAGGCTGTTGCTTTTTGCTTTATCTGAGATCTGGGAGAACTTGCACTTTTGAGATGATTTGTGAGAAAGAGCAGAAGGTTGGGACAGTTGGTTGGGAATTGCAAAGACTTGCAATTAGGTGCTTAGCTATTTTTTTGCACATCAAATAATGGATCCCTGGATTAACAGCGTAGCTTAGTCCCGAGAATTAATTCATTTGTTGTGTGGGCTTGCCAGCAGGAAAAGCAGGGGCTGGCAGAGAGGAAGAGGCAGGAGCAAGAAGAGAAGGAAGGAGAAGTGAAGGAGGAGCTCCTTTTGCCAGAGGTGCAAAAGGCTAAAGACAGAGCCCAGACTCAGCTGCTAGAGAAGAAAGAGGTAATTCTGCTCCCTCTGCTGAGGTTTCCTCAAGATCAGAGAGCTTTGATTCAGCACTGACGTGCTGGTACGACGGGCAGTTTTACCCTCCACTTCTTATGTTCCCTTTCAATGATGAAGGAATTCCATAAACTTTTTTTTTTCCCTGATTATCTGAGGTGGGCTCCTTGAGTACTTCAGTGACTTTTGGGGAGAGGAGGGGAGGGCAGCAGTGGGTATTTGCCAGGGTTTTCTTGCTGTCCAGATAAGGCAGTGGCTGTTAAAGTTGCCCTGTCTGAGCTGCTGCTCTTTCAATATGTGCTGAGCCTCCAGGCAGCAGCGATGCTGAAATAGTGCTATTTGAGCTCAAAGTAAGGAAGAGCCACAGGATGGCAGCAGAGGCTGTGGGATGGGATTTCTTTGGGCCTCACCACCACTGAACTTGAGAAGGGCCTGCAGGTGAATGTACGCATCTTGAACATCAAAAACAAATATATGGGTCTTTATCTCCTTGCAAAGCTATGTATTTTAATCTTTAAATGTAAAACCAGTGAAACACGAGTTAATGTTAATGGACACAGAGCCACAAAGACAGCCTCTTGTGGAGAAGCAAAATTGCTTCCAGGTCTCTAGAGAGATGTTTCATGGTCAGTTCATGCTGTTCCCATACAGATTACCGTGTGGTTTGTCCTGAGCCGTTACGTGCGTATTCTCTCCGTGGTAATAATCAGTTTAATAATGTTAAAGAAGCCCAGAAGTTGGGTTGCAGGGTATTTAAAGCACATTGCCCAGCTCCAGCTCTGAGGATGTAACAGCTTCATTTAGGCCTTGCTTGAACTAACGGAGCTGCTGTGTATTTGTCAGCTGCGTATATTGCTGGCTTGTCCATCTCATACAAAGCCAATTAAGCAGCCTAATTAAACAGGAGAAGGCAACGCAAAGTCATAATTGGGTCAAAACTTTAGAAGTGCCAAATTTCAGGCTTTGCAGTTATGGGGTAAAGCAGGAGGTAGAGCGTGGAGGTGTTCTGATCGCCCAGTAGTGGTGCCTTGCTCTTCATGGCTGTGGAATACGTGTGTCTTCTAGAACTCGCCTGTCTGCAGCTCCTACCAGATGACTCCACACGCCCAGAGAAAGCCAAAGCCCCCCATAATAAATCCAAACAACTATGGGTTGGACCTGAACAGTGATGACTCCACTGATGACGAAAGCCAGCCTCGCAAGCCGGTCCCTGCCTGGGCCACTGGTAGGTGCAGGGGGTGATACCTGTCCCCAGCATGCCCTGCTGTGGCTCCGCTCCCACGGAGGGTGAGAGCTGGTGCCAGGCTCTGCTGGTTCCTCCCGCTTCCACGCTGCAGGTAAAAGTACCCATCTCCTGCTGTGTGCCTGGAGGTGGAGCCAGGGGCTCCTCTGCCACTTGGGGATATTCCTGTGACAGTGTCGGGGAACAAATACTCTTTTAAATTGCCCCGACAGAGCTGCTGGTGTCACTTTCCCAATGAGAAAGGAATAATTATCAACTAGTGCTCTGGCCCTGAGCCTGCTTTGGCTTCAAAAGGCAAAGGAATGCCAGATGTCCCAGACCAGCTTACAGACGGGCTGTTCTGGTTCTGAAATACCGAGCGCTGTGTTTCCCTGTTCCACCCGCCCCGGGGGAGCTGAGGAGTGGCGGGGAAACGAAGGGTATTGCAGGAAGAAAAGCTGAGAAGCTTTGCCTCTTGCAAACTTGCCCAAGCTCCTGGACAGGGTTCGGTACATGCAGTATGTGCCCCCCAAGTGAATCTGTGGTGGATATTTAGGCTTAAACAGGGTGCTTGAAAACACCAAATGCTGCAGGTTTCTCCCGATTGTGATCTCGGTGCGATTAGAGAGGGGGAGAGCAGGGACACGTTGCGCACAAACAGCCTGCACAGCGATTTCAATTAAAATTAATGAAAACGTAATCCTTTGTTTCCCCAGGGAATCAGCTTAGCCAAGCTGTAATCCACCAGTACTACAACCCTCCCAACATCGACGCGCTCTTTGGGGTGATCTTGAGCCCCAAGCTGGAGGACATCTTCTACAAGAGCAAACCCCGCTACTTCAAGCGCACCAGCTCCGCCGTCTGGAACTCCCCACCCTTCCCGGGTGCCAAATCCGCACTAGGGCTGCCCTACAGCATCAAAAAGTACTGAGGGGCAGCGGCTGCGTCCGGGGGAACAGCTTCTGCCTCTCGAGGTGAGAAAAGCTACTGTTCAGTATCTGTAAATCTTTCACTTATTAACATTGAATAAATGTCAGTTTTTACCGGGCCTCTTGCATTTTCTGCTTTGGGGGCTTGTTTCCTCCCTGTCAGGCAAGTCAGCGAGCTTTTGGGAGATGCTGCCTCGGGAAGGTGCTTCTCCTTTGACCCTTAGCTTTAAGCTGGCAAAGGTGTATGAGTCTGTGTCACCTAAAGCTGTAGGATCTGCCCCTCTCCAGCCAGGCAGCTGCTCTGGGTAGATGGAGCTGGGGGACTGGCACAGCCAGGGACCCCTGTGCATGTGGCATCGCATTGAGGATGGAGAATCACAGAATATTCATGGTTGGAAGGGACCTTTGAGATCATCAAGTCCAACCACAACAAAAAAAAACAAACCAAACAAAAAAAACCCAACCACACAAACAACCCCACAAGCCAAACCAACACACACATCCCCCACACCCACCCACAGACAGACAAAAACCAACAATCTCAGGCACTAGAGCATGCCCTGAAGTGCCACGTCTACATGTTTCTTAAATACCTCCAGGGATGGTTCTGATGCTCAACAACCCTTTTGGTGAAAAAATGCTACCTGATACCTTGGATAAAATCCAATCATGCACTAGGGATGTTCTCCAGAGGAAAACACTACTAAGTGTGGTCTTCATCCTCTTCATCTTCTCCTGCAGATTGCCACAGGATTTCCCTGGTTTCACTTTTCAGCAGTGCTCTCTGGCAGCTCCAGGCACAGTTCTGTGCCGAAGCCAGACAGATACTGGTGTTGCTACAGCTCGGGCTGAAACACCCTGAGGATTTTATTTTAAGCAGTTACACTGGTTTCTGTGTGTCACGGTGGAAGTCTGAATTCTGCACATCTGGCAACCTCTGTGCCTCTCCCCTTAGATCCAGCTGTTTCTCACTGCTAGATTTGTTTTAAGCATGGGTGAGCATTCCTGGCTGTGATCTCAGTGTGCAAAGGACTGAAAAACTCCATTTCTGTGTATTTACAGGTGAATCCTTTAAAAAACCACTGTATGGAGATTATCCCGTGTGTAAGGAGACTGCCCTTCCCGGTGCGTTTGGTTAATGAGCTGTTTGCCAGCAAATGTCTTTCCAGTGACGTGGGGGGGGGTTATATTTAAGTACCTCAGCTGTAGGTGTGGCGCTACTGGTGTGTGTTTCTGTCTGTGGGATGATTGTACTTTGATAGATGCTCTGTAGGTTGTTTTGTATGTCTGAACATAAACCTTTTGTAAGAAGGTTTGCTGAAATGGCAATAATTTTCAAGCTGAATGCATTTGAATGTCTGACAGTTTGATAAAAGCGAGTTAAGTCATCTCCTACTGGATTCTCTTCTGGACTCGTTGATTTGTATTAGAAAAATCAGCAGTATTTTGGCATCTGTCCTTTGGTGTTGCTTTTTGCTGTTTCCTTGAGACCAGAATGTTCTGTCTGGGAAGAGCTTTGTCACTCCTGCTACAGCACAAAATACCTCTGCTTTGGTAATTTCTCCTTTTGTTTCTGGAAATGGAAAGAGGGACACATTGGCGGGATGATATATTCCCAGAAATCTTTGCTAAGGAAATACATTACTGGAATCCACCCTGAACAAGGGGTACAGTCCGGACCCTGAATTTATCTTTTGGTTGTTCAGGAATTAGCCTGAAAATATTATTTTTAATTAAAATGGATTCTAGTGAGCTGGTGGCTGACAATATTGCCAGCAGTGGGAAAACAAGAAAAACAAACACTTTTAAACAAATCCCAAAATGACATTAAGTAGCTTACAATGAAAATCCAGATTAGCGGCCTGTGCCAAGGGATACATATTTCCAAATACTGTTTCCTGCCTCCGGAGCCATGGCGGGTCTTTTCAAGGACTCTGGAAGCTTATTTTCATCCAAATGCATCTTTTAGGGGGAAGTTTTCTTTTTTTTTTTGGGAGGGTAATAGGACAGCTGATTTTTTGCAGCCTCCCCTTTTGAGAGCACTCAGCACTCACAGCTGGCAGAGGAATAATTCACCGACGGACGGGCTGGTGGGGTGGGAAGGGCCTTCTGGAGGTCGGCTGCTCAGCCAGGGCCACCTGGGACCACTTGCCCGGGACCACTGCCAGGCTGCCTTGGAGTCTCTCCGAGGGAGGAGATTCCCTCAGAGCTCTCTGTGCCCTGAGAATTGCCTCTGCTCAGAATAAGAACATGCTCAAAGCACAAAACCCCCGGGGGCTGAGCGCGGTGCCACCACCCCACTGCACCGACGTGTCCCTGCAATGGAAACGGGGCACTTGGGGTCATAGTTCCAGCGTGAAGATAATAATAGGATGTGCACGCGGTGAAAGGATGTACTCCCCTCCCATCCGTCACAGACTTCGTTAAGCTGCGTGTCACTAATTGAGGCAAATCTGAAATTCACACTCTTTTAGAATAGAATTATATACATTCTTTGTTTAAAACCAGAAGAACATGAAAAAAAATGCCTCCTTTTCAAGGGTACCCATGTTCTCTCCCAGTGGGATCAGCTCCAGGGATGGTACCATCAGGACAAGTCCCTGCCAGGGCAGCTGGTGGTGAAACATCCCTCCAGCTTTGCAAATTGAGTTCCTTAAACTCGCAGCTTGGAAACTGCCCCAGCACAAAGCATGGACTCAGCCCGTGGCCCAGGAACCCCACCATGCTCCTCTGGCTTTTTGCTTTTGGGTAGGCAGAGGCCCTTGTGACACGAGAAGGGCTGGTCTTTTTTCAGTGGTGCCCAGTGACAGGACAAGAGGAAATGGGCACTAACTGGAAGATAAGAAGTTCTGTCTGAAAATGAGGAGGAACTTCTTTCCTGTGAGGGTGGCAGAGCCCTGGCAGAGGCTGCCCAGAGAGGTGGTGGGGTCTCTGTCTCTGGAGACGCTCAAACCCACCTGGACATGTTCCTTTGGGACCTGCTCTGGGTGGACCTGCTCTGGCAGGGTGTTGGACTGGATGATCCCCAGAGGTCCCTGCCCACCCCATGTGATTCTGTGTTTCTGAGAGCAGGAGTGACGCTGCGAGGGGACCGAAGCCACAGGCACAAGGGCAGAGCAGATGCCTCCCAAGACCGTGTTTATTCCTTCAACAGTCAAAGGCTTCTTTCTCTTAAGGCAGGATGGGTGAGGGCGAGCTCTGACGCCAGGCGGCTGCTGGGATGGATCCCCCCGGTGGTTCCCGCGTCTCTCCTGAGCCCTGCCCCACGCACCCCCGGGGGCTGCCGGGCCCGGCTTGCTCAGCATCACAGCTTGCTTCTTGCTGAACGGCATCTGTTTTCTAAGCAAACAAACAGGAGAATAAACCCCCTTCCCTCTTCTCTGGAATTCTCTGCCAAGAAATCCCATATGTACAACAACTGAAAACTTCTCCAGGACCGCGTGGCTTCCCCCCGAGCTGCAGAGGGGCTGTGGGGTGTTGCCCGTGGCAGGGTACTCAGCCTGCCCCAGGTGGCACCCTGCTCACTCCTGGCTCTGGACACCCTCAGAAACCGCTGAAGGAGCTTTTCTGTTCCCGGGGAAAGTCCGACTGCCGTACGGACGTGACCGGGCACAAAAGAGAGAAGCCCCCAGTCTCCTAATTTGAACTGGGAACACAATCCTGAGCAGACCCCAGCCCCGCGGGGCAGAGCACAAACCACCTCTTCCAGTTAAGCGTCCTGGCAAAGAGGGTGAGGGAGTCTCCGGCGCTTCATGCCTGAGCCCCAGCTCAGCAGCAGCCCATCACGTTCGGCCAACCCGCAGGTCGGTGCCGGCCCGCGCCTCCCGCAGCCGCTGCGGGTCCGGCAGCTCCCGCGGCCCCGCGCTCTGCTCCGCGGCGCTTCCCTCCCAGCCCCCGGGGCGCCCTCCCGCCGCCCGCCCGCCGTGGGCGCTCGCTGCAGCCCAGGGGAGCCCCGTCTCCGCTCCCCCGTCCCCTCCCCGGCCGGCTCCTCTCGGGGGAGCAGCCTCCAGAGCCCCAGGAGTGGGGACACCCACCCGCGGAGTGAACGCGAGGGCTTTGTCATGGCACCTGCTCTGAGCCACTTCACAAGTTGAAGTCCTTTACTGCCAACCTGCCCCCAAAGTGGCACAAAAAACTACTTAGAACATTTTCAGGAATGAGTTTTATGTTATAATTTCATATTTCAGTACTGTAGTCTCCTAGACAATCACCTTTGGATTATAAAAATATGAAAACAATATATTTTTACAGTCCTATATGAAGGTCACCAGGCATTCTCAGTTTATGTAGTTCCTCACACCCATCTAAAAATAAACTATATCCTCCAATAATCCCCTGAGGCCCTGCACACCCTCCACAAACACTTAGCATTTTAAGAGGGAAGTGGGTGACCTGTTGTCTTTCAGCGTCCCCCAACCACTTCATCACGTTTTACTTGATGGACCTTGAAACCCTCTGCTAAAAATCAGGGGTAAAAGAGCAGGCTGAGATATGAATTTATTCAAGGCTCCGCAGACAAATCCAAGAGGGAGATCCCAGAAGACCTGCCCAGCCCAGGTGCCGAGGGGATGGAGCAGAACAGCGGGAGACGCTGCCATCGCTGCCTCCCTCCCGCCAGGGTGGTTTCAGTAGGTGCCTCCAACGCTGCACGCTTGGCCAAGAGCAGCTGAGAAGCTGTAGAGAAGCAGCTATTAAAGATGTTCTTCCTTAATGTGTGGTTATTTTTATCCATGCATCAGCCTACTCTTCTATACATTTATATATATATATGTATTTCTGAGCCACAGATCATGAGGCTGATAAAGAAATGTTATTCCCCACAGAACGGGAATTACGGAAGGGAAGCAGGGAAACAATGGAGTAATAATTATGCAAGAAAAGTGGCAGCAGCTCGGCATGAAACCCCGTCGGGAGGCTGGAGTTGAGGAGCGTGACAGGCCCTGGGTCTCAGGGCTGGAGGCAGCTCCTTGGCTGGGGGTTTTGCAGATCCACACCCAGTGGGGATAGGGGGGTCCCTGGGCTCCAGACCCCCCCGGCCCGGGGGCAATGTCAGCGCCGGCTCCAGCCGCCAGCACATCACGCTCTGTCCCAGGTGCAGTGAGGGCAGCCCCGAGGTCACCCCCATTTGTCATCCGTCCCCTTCACAAACCAGCACGTCCCGACCCAGTTCCCGCGCAGCTGCAGGACCTGCCGGGACGTTCCTCTGCTGGGACGTTCCTCTGCCGAGACATTCCTCTGCCGAGACGTTCCTCTGCCGGGACGTTCCTCTGCCGGGACGTTCCTCTGCTGGGACGTTCCTCTGCCGGGACGTTCCTCTGCCGGCACCGAGCACTGGCCGAGCCCTCGCCTCGCCATGAGCCCCACGGCGACTCTGCTCCTCGCCGCCGCGCTCTGCAGCACCAGCGGTAAGTTTTGCCAGTTACAAAAATGGGATTTAAGTATATTTTTTTTCATAACCTCGAACTCATTAAACTTACGCACAGAATATGCAAACTATTCACCCGTTCACCATTAAACACCGGGTGGAAACTACTCCAGGAAGCAACTGGAAGGCTCCTTGATGCCTCGTTTAAACTTGCAGAGAAAACATGGTGGGTCTCTGCAGGCGGGACCAGTGCCCCTTGGTTCCCACCAGAGACTTCTGGTGGCGACAGGGAGATTTGGGTTCCTGTCCTCCCGGAAGACACTGATCGCAGCAGCCTCTGTCAGGTCTCTGAGATATTTGTCACTTGGACACTCACGGTCAGGTTCATCTGATGCCATCAGGTCTCTGCAGACAGAACTTTGCAGGCTGCTGCTGCTGCTTATTATTTTTGAAAAAAATCAAGGCTCAGTTACTGAAGCAAGACAGTTCATAGGAGGAGAGTGCAGAAAGGAGATCTGACTGCACGAGTAGCCCTGGAAAACGCAGGAGGGTCTTGGAAGAACAGCACATTAAGTGTAAGTTCAAAATCAGCCTTTGTAGGCAGTTGTGTCGGTAGCAACATCAGAAGGCGACAAGATTTGGACTGGAAGAAAAGACATTGAGGGTAGAAATATTTTCAATTTATCTTCATCCAAAATGCTGACAATTCCAGAGACAGGAGAAAAAATGTAATTACTGGGTATTAGAGACAACCTGGGTGATGAATAGATGAATGTATTCAGAGAAGGGAGTTGGAGAGGAGAGGAGAGGAGAGGAGAGGAGAGGAGAGGAGAGGAGAGGAGAGGAGACGAGACGA
>JAOXNO010000041.1:68438221-68457721 GCA_028565335.1 Limnodromus scolopaceus | reverse complement strand
GGAAATGAGGCCGGGATCCGGGGCGGCGGGAGGAAGGTACCGGCGCTGCCCTCCCCGCCCCGGCCCGCCGGCCGCCCCGCTCCCCGGCCGGGGGAGGGCCCGGCCCCCGCCCGCTTCGGCCGCCTCCGAGCCACTGAGGAGCCGCAGGTACCGCTCGGCTCCTTTTTGGGGCCAAAACACGGGCTTGAGGGGCTTTAGAAGGTGCAGAAAATGGCAGGGGAAGAAGGCGGCGTGAGGAGGGAGCCGGGGGAGGGTGGGTAGGACCACCGCTGCCATCTGCGCTTCTCCCCGCAAGGAACGGGGAGGATTCGGTCCGGTGCCGCCTGCCCCGGCCCGGCATCCCGCCGGCCCCGCGGGTTTCTGGCTTCCAGAGTTGCCCTTGTTCCCCCAAAGCCCGGCTTTGGCCGCGTTGGGGTGCCGGGGGTTCCCTGGTGCTCCCCTGGGCACAGGGCCCCGGAGGCAGTGCAGCCTCTCGTAATTAGGTACCACCTAATTGGTGACTGGCCATACTGCAGGACAGGGTACCCGGCCGGACAGGGATGGCACAGGGATGAGCTCCATCCCCGCTCAGACTCCCTGGATTTCCCCCAGACGGGGTCCTGTCCCGGTGCTGCGGGCCTGCGTGGCTTCACTGGCTGCTGGGCTCCTGCCTGTGGCTGAAATAATCCCCTCGTCCGTGTCCTTACGCGCACCTGCTCATTTGTAGTGTCACCGAGAGGTGCATTATCCTCTGTGGGTGTCAGGAGGGAGCCACGGGGTCCCCAACACCACGAATCAGCCATAATCTGCTGCGCAGCCCAGCCAGGCACCCACCCACCCAGCAGTGGCTACTGATAAACCCCCATCATCTGCTCCGATAAACCCCTGTCATCTCCTCCGCTTCACTGCCCTGAAAGGTATCTCCACCCTGGGCACACCAGGAGGATGCTGTCCCATCCCTCTGCCTTTCCTCGCTGTCCCTTTTCACTCCACAGGAATGTTTCTGGATGTTTTTTCCCCCCCGCCTCCTGCGCAGTAAGAGAAATGAGGGCAGCCAGGGGAGGAGGAGGAGGAGGAGGAGGCAGGAGCTATTTCGGGGAGCTGCTGTTATCTGCTCGGTGTTAATCCCTGGCTGGGCGGGGGGAAGGCTTTCCCCGAGTGCTTTGCTGGGAGGGCATATATTAAATGTTGAAAAGCAAAGGGAGGAAGAGGATTAGAGGGAGAGGGAAGAAGCCGGCTGCTGGTGTTACTCGGGTTATCCATCTGCTCTGCTTTTATGGATGCAACAGCGTGAGCAATCTCTCTTGGGGATTTCTTTTTGTGTTTTGGTTTTTTCCCCTCCATCCTTTCCCCACCCCTGTCTCTCTCCCTCTCAGAGATCTGTGTATTCAGGTCCTTTGGCATCACCATTATCTGGGAGCCCTGGAAGCCCCCGTGCTCCCCTTCCTCCCGGTTTCACCCCCAGCCACAGCTGAGCTGTTGAGAGGATGGAGCTCAGCGCTGTCGTAGCCACGGTGGAGAGCGGGGAGCAGGACACGGTCCTCAAGGTGCTTCAGATCTACAACGCGGAGGTGAGTGAGCGGCAAAGCCCTGCCCGGGAGCCGGCTGGCCCCGCTGTGGGGGTTCCGTGCCACAGCAACCCAGCCTGGTTCCCCGAGTGCGTCTCTCTGCGCGTTACTGCCGGGAAAACCTCACAGGCGGCTGCGTCGCTTACTTGCAGATGGTTTGTGGCGTGGTGTTTGGCTGGGAAGCAGCTGAGCAGCCTCTCGTTGTCTTGGTTCCTTTGCATACTGCAAGTACAGCATGTAGAAGGGAATTTTTATTTTTTTTTTTTATTACTGTTATTATCCAGATGCAAAGTAAAAGCTGGCAGGGAAATAAACATCAGTGTGAAGAGCAAGTAGGAAGAGCTTTTATGTTAAGGCAAGGTTTGGAGGCAATAAAGCTGAGGCCTGGGGAGCAGCTGCAGGTGAAATGGTCATGCTGATTTGCAAGTAAAAGATTGTTCGGGGTGGACACGGATGGGCTGCTGGAATCCAGTACAGGTGCCTGACCTGAAAGCTGACAATGAGAAGTAAATATCAAATACAGAATATATATAAAAAAATACTGGTTGGGAAGCAGCGAGGGAAGTGTTTCCAGCCTTAAAGTGGCAAAGATTATGTGTGGGGTAAATCCCTTTTGAAATAGACCCTGGTTGTCAGGGAAACTTCCTGGATCCCTTCTCGGTGCATCGAGCGTAGGAAAGTTGTGAGAGTGCTGGTGGTTTTGCTGGCCTGTCTAGAAGAAATGGAGCAATCGAAAAGGGTTATGAAATTGTAGATAAACTGAGCAACTCCCTTGCATCGTTTTTTGCTGTAAAAATTAGTGGTGCTCTATCCTTTTTCTGGGGATTTTTAATTCACTGTTGCCTACACAACCAGGAGTAAACTACAGCTAAAGCAAAACCACAGGTTTGGCAAAACCCTGCAGGGATGAGATTGCAGGAGCCTGTGAGGAGGCTGTGATGGGCAGAGAGAAGTGACAGTTTGTCTGCGGAGCCCGTCGGCCCCAGGATGGAGCTATCAGCCTCGGGTGACAGCCTGAGTAGGGACCGGGTGGGCACTGCCTTGGCCATCACGGCGTGTCCTGGGAGAGACCAGAGCCCTCCCTGGAGTCCTGGTGATGGTGACACAGTTCATCTGCAAACCGTGCCTGCTGCCTGGAAGCGGGCAGGGATTGGCACGTAAAAAGGCAGTGAGTGGCGGGGGGGCTGCATTTGCAGAGTGGGCGAGTTGGGGGACACCCACCCTCTCCAGAAGCTGCCTGTACTCAGCCCCGGGGAGGAATCGGGCAGAGCGACAACCAGACACTCGAGGTGGTCGGTGCGGTGAGAGACGAGCTCGGCAGACCTGTGGATGGGATAGCCATGAGCTGTGGTCACTCGAGGGAAGAATAAGGCCAGAGTATCTGAGTGATCGGTTGATTAGTGATAAGGCTAATTACCGTTACTGAGTAGTTTCGTAAGCCTAAGCGGTGTAGCTCAGTAAAAGTGACAGTGAGCGCTGAGAAAATGATGGGAGAATTATGATACAATTATAGCTGCCTATCTCTGTCTAGCTCTAGCTGTACCTGTACATACATAATCAGTGTTTTATACATTTTAAACATTTTCATTCTCAAAACCTGGACCAAATGCTCTCTTGGTGTAAGTGAGGGTTGCATGTGGTTTCCTGTGCCGGCCAGGTGACTGGAAGCCAGGGTAGCCAGAGAGGAGACTGTCCATCCAGGAACAGCCAGGATGGTCACACACAGAGAGGTGTTTCCCCTGAACAAAGAGCAGGAGGATTTATTGAGGGTTTACTGGGGAAAGAGACCTGATGGGGGAGTAGACATCGGGTCTGTGGTGTTCAAGGAACAAGACCTGAACAGCCGCAAGGATCTGCTCACAAGTAACCAGGAGACAGTACTTCCTTTTGGTGAGGAAAAGGAACAATAGACATCAAGGGGGGGAAATGTGTAGGCCCAGCCTGGTGGTGTCGCTGAGCAGAGGAATTACCGGCTGTTATGGGATATTTGGGTTGGGATGGATACCTGCTTTACTGCTGTGGTATTAAACTACAAGTCCATCCGTCAGATGGGCACCGCTTTGGCCCGTGGCATTCGGCTCCCACCACGGAGCCGGTGGGAGAGGGCAGTGGGTAGTGTTCATCCTGGATGTTTTTCAAGGATGAAAGAAAAGCAGGGGCCTGCAGAGAGCGGGGACCTCTGTCACAGGAAGCACTTGAGACCTGGTGGCATGGTTTGTTTCTGTGCTTTTGTGGTGTGTGTTTAGTTCTGCTGCTTTCTGGCTGAATGGCCCTCCCCTGGATGGGTGAAACAGTTCTGTGGATTTTTAACCTGTTACTTATTTTGATTGTTTTTGTTTTGCCCCCCCCCAGAAATCTCAGTGCTTCACCTTTGACGATGAGGAGCAGGAGGAGAGGAAGGTAGGCACACTCTTTGTTTGACTCCTCCAGTTGGGTACCTCAATCTGCTGCTGCTCTGGACCCGTGTCCAGCAGGGCTGGGTGGTGGCAGCTCCTATGAGGAGAAAAATGAGTGTTTTTTCATTAATTTGCTCAGAGAATGGTGTGCTCCAAGCATCTGGCTCTGTTTTTTCCATCAGTAGCTGGCGTTTAGGACACAGCTCAGCATTAGCAAGCCCCTCGGGTTCCATGGTATACGTAGGCTCAGCCACGGGTGTGTAAAAAGTGTGATCCTTTGTGTGTGGCGTGAGCCTGCTCGGCAGAGATCACAGCAGCGTGCAGGGCTCTGGAGGGAGATGTTTCTGCTGTGGAGCAGCAGCAGGATCTGACCAAAGCCGTACATTAACAGATACTTTAAGCTGGTTTAATCTGGTGCTGGATGGAGAGCAGCGCTCCTGCTCTGCTGTCCTTTCACGCCAGGGCAGGCCTTTGCGTGGCTGCACACAGCTGGGGGCTGATCTGCCTCACCAATAACTTTTTTTTTTCCCTCCCCTGGATTATTTTCCATCTGGATCGGTTTCCTGGTCCAGTTCATTGGCAGATTGCGCTAATGCCCGTGTCATCACAGCGAGTGTGGAGCAGGCAGCTGGGCTGGGGAGTGGGACCACTTTTTGTCTGTGCCATTGCCAGCAGGAGGTTTTTGCAGGTCCAGCCCGATGTGTGGGACCGGATCTCACAAGGTCCAGGCTCTTTGCCTCGCGCTGACTTGCTCTGGAGCTGGGGCAGTCTCACTGGCCGTGAGCACGGGCACAGCCCTGGCGTGCTCCACTTTTGGGGTGTATGTCATGGAATATGAACTGAGTGTCACCACCTGGTTTCCGGAGCTCAGTTCTTCTGAAGGCTTAGCCCTGGGCACAGCCCTGAGGTCTCTCTAACCCGAGTCAGTCAGAGGCTTTGGCTGCTTACAACTGTACCTTTGGCTCCTGCGTGTGTCTCCTCGTGTGGCAGGCGAAGAGGAATGACTGTACTTTCTCACTTCTCCGGGGTGCAGTTGTGGGACATACTTCTTGAGCTGCAGCTTGTTCAGTTCTGCCAGCCTCACACTAAGGACTGAAATTTACTTTTTTTTTTTTTCTTCATTTGTTCCCTCATCCTTTTATTATTCTGAAGCTTAGGCTGTGTTGGGCCAGTTACACTGAGCGATAGCAAACCCTGCGGTCTGGGATTCCTTCGCCCCTGTCACACACACAGACAGACACATGCCCTGGTTCCGTGTTGTTAGAGAGACCTGGGGAGATGTGACCTCGCCAGGCTGCGGGTGCCTGTGTCGTGGCTTGTTGGTGTAAGGGAAGTGTTGCCACACACGCTTCAAACCAACCTCCCTTGGCTGTTGGGGCATTGCCTTTGCTCCTGCGCTGCTCCCTTGCTGCTGTCACGTACAGCACTGTCACCCGCAGGGGCTGGATTTCCAGCTCCTGTGAATCGGTGTTAGTGGAGCTCTGCCGCCCGGTGCCGGCTGAGGATCTGGGCTAGTAGGTCTCCAGACAGCACTGAGGTTTAGGGAGGTGCTACTTATTTGAGTCTCCCGAGGTCTTTTCACCTCCTTTCCTAGAGAGGTGCTCTTCTTGCCTCGTTTAGGTCCATTTACCCTCCTTTGGTGATTTTTCTGAGGAATCTCTCAGCCTTTCCAGTCTGTTTCTGGAGCACCAGTGCCTCACTCACCTTCGGGCTCTGGGTGGGAGTAGAGACCCTCTGTTGGGTTGGTGGCTCCTCAGTGAAGCCATGAGGGACGTTTCTGCCCTGCCCTCTCCTCGCTTCATGTGACTGTTGGAGTAGACCCTGTTACCTTCGACCCTCGTAAGCAGGGATGAAGCCACAATATGTGATAGCAGCATTTGCCTGTTTGTGCTCCCCCGTGACATCTGAGACCCTCTCCCAGCCGTTCCTTGTTCTGTGCTGGGTGTCCTTGCTCGAACTGGGTCGGGATCAGAATCTGGAGCCCAACACTTTGCTGAGTGTACACCTAGACCAGAGCTGTTGTGGGGCCACCTTGAGGTGGTGCTCGTACCTTCCAGGGCAGAGCATTGCAGGGCAGTGGGGAACACGGAGAAGTGTTGGTGCATGGGGTATTACTTGTTTCCGTCTGCACAGAAAATGGCCCAGCTGCTGATCAAGTTCCTGGAACGCGAGCTGCAGCCGTCCTGCCAGGTGACCTGCTTGGAAAGCATCCGCATCCTGTCCCGTGACAAGCACTGCCTGGGCCCCTTCACCACCAAGGACAGCCTGAAGACCCTCTCCAGGCATGCTGGCATCGATTACTCGGAGGAGCTCATCCGGGAGGTCCCGGACTTGGATGTCATCCTGGAATCCCTCAAATGTCTCTGCAACATCGTCTTCAGCAGCCCCAGAGCGCAGGAGCTGATGGCTGAAGCCCGGCTGGTGGTGGGCCTGGCCAAGCGCATCAAACTGTACAACGAGAGGAGTCTTCCTCACGAGGTGAAGTTCTTTGACCTGCGCCTGCTGTTCCTGCTGACAGCACTGAGGGTGGACATCCGCCAGCAGCTGGCCCAGGAGCTCCGGGGCATCAGCCTGATGACGGACACCTTGGAGCTGACCCTCGGTGTGAAGTGGATGGACCCCTATGAAGTTGCCACCGAGGAGGGACTTCTCCC
The DNA here is from genome assembly GCA_028565335.1 of Limnodromus scolopaceus. Classification (NCBI taxonomy): domain Eukaryota; kingdom Metazoa; phylum Chordata; class Aves; order Charadriiformes; family Scolopacidae; genus Limnodromus; species Limnodromus scolopaceus. The sequence goes on along the minus strand of JAOXNO010000041.1, from coordinate 68,451,124 downwards.
ACCTTTGCCTCGGCAGGAGACGGAGCGAGCCATGGAGATCCTGAAAGTGCTCTTCAACATCACCTTTGATTCCAGCAAGAGGGAGGTGGACGAGGTAAGCTCAGGTGTCCCACCTCACTGCACTCGCGTGTCTCTGGGCTGTGGTTTGGCTACTGGATTTCTCCTGTGCTTGCCCTTCCTTGTGTCACGTGCTGGCCCTCGTGCCCCCGCCGGGTATGTGTAAAGGTGGCAGGACACTTGTGTGTCTGGACCTCCCTCCCCAGGGCACTGCCTCCATCCAACGTGTTATTAACCCTTAAGACTTTCAGAGCATTACAATTTAAAAGTTGGGTATTTTTTCTTCTTGGGATGATTTGTTGCACAAGTGGGAGAGCGGAGCCCTCAGGTAACTCGCTTCTGAGAGTGGCCTGTTCTGTCCTTCTGGAGAAGGTCGAAGGAGGGTGTGATGGAGAACATCTCTGGCTAATACAGGGGCCTGTCTTGGGGCCTCTTCCAGCCCTTGGCTCAGTGTTGTAGAGCGATGGGGAAGGTCCTGGGCAGGAGGGCTGTGCTGGCCTCCAAAGGAGAGTTGAGGGCTACTTCCACTTCAAGACCCCTCTGCCAGCTGTGAGGCTGCCGGAGGGATGGGGCTGTGGGCTGTGGAGGCAGCGGGTGCGAGGCTGTGGAGGATCCCCTTCTCCTGACCGAGGTTCTCACCTTCTGTTTTGGGGCCAGGAAGATGCTGCTCAGTACCGGCACCTGGGTGCCCTCCTGCGCCACTGCCTCATGATCTCTGCGGATGGAGAGGACCGGACAGAGGAGTTCCACAGGTCTGTGTCAGATAACGAGGCTGTGATCCTCACCAGAAACAGGTCTCCCCAGGGCAGATCCTGCCTGACCTTAGCCAACCTCCTCTGCTTGTGTGGCCATTGCTAAGGTCACCGCAGGAGTCTCTGCTTGCTTTGCCCTGGAGGTCCCTTCTGCTGCTGGGGCTTGGAGATAGCCCTTCCCACAGTTGCCCCCTGGCCCATGGGAGGAGGGCTTTCTCCCCACCTGCCTGGCCCTGAGGGCCATATTCAATGTCCCGTGCCACCCGCTCCAGTGGGCAGCTTGCCAGGGCAGAGATTTGATGCTTTTTAATTAAAGAGTCCATGGGCTGGCCTTAATTAACTGTCTGTCTCTTGGGCCACACTGAGAAATTGCCTGTGTCACATTGTGGAGCGTTATTGACCCTGGGCTATCAGCTTTGAGCAGGTGACACAATCCTGTCCCTGAGAAGGCTGTAGTCAGAGGAATCCAGAGCAATGCCTTGCATCGACCACCATGGTGAGGGGTGAGGCAGTAGGAGACCCTGGAGAAAGACCTTTGACCCACCCACATTGGTCCTACTTGGCCTCTGCTGAGATCCACAGTTTCTCAGTTGTTGCTGAAGTCTCTTTGGACTCCCAGCAAATAGTTCAGCTACCCAAAAAGCAGTTCAATTTATTCCCTTTTAGTGGTTGAGGAGCTTGGGGTGCAGTCTAATGGCAACTCAGATGTTGGGGTCCTCACACTCCTGGAAGTTAGTAATAAACCTTGGTTTAGCTGAAGAACTTCTGTGAACAAAGACCCCTGACTACGTGTTCTCTTTTCTGTGTTTAGCCATACAGTTAACCTTCTGGGCAACCTGCCCCTGAAATGTCTGGATGTTCTCCTCACCCCGAAAGTCCGGCCGGGCTCGCTGGAGTACATGGGTGTCAACATGGATGCGGTCAGCATCCTGCTGGACTTCCTGGAGCGGCGCCTGGACAGGGTGAGTCGGGAGGCTGCCGGGGGAGTCCGTCCTGCCTCGTTTCACACGTCCCCTGCAGAGCACTGTCCCGTCAGCCTCAGAGAGCCTGGGACCACCAGTGCAGGAGCCAGGCAGGTGGGGCTGGTTTGGAGATACCCCTTCATAGATGGGGCGGTTTTTAGCAGAGGCTGTTTGGTCGTGGTTGTCAGGGTTGGTAGGACTAAACCAGCGTCTGTGGACTGGGAAGGGGACTGCGCCATTGCTTTATGGACTGCAGGTGGTGGGACTGGCTGAGCAGTAGATTGTTTGCTGGGCGATGGAAATATCTGTGCTCTGTTTCACTCGGTGGTGACCCAGTGGGCAGCTTCTGGGAGCCGGAATTTACATTATTTTCAAGCTGGCCGTGGTTTTCAGCCTCTAGAGTTATGCCAAAGGGACTCCAAATTTTACTGCTGCACTTCTCCTCTCTGGATGCCCTACGCAAGTGTTTATGCCGTGCCACAGAGCAGGGCTTGGAAAACTGTGGCATTTGAGGAGTGATGGAGCATTGGAATTCCTGTAGCTGGGGCTGGAAGGCTTCAGCGCCCGTCTGCTTCCCTGTCGGTCTGTGCCCATTTCCCCACCACGAGGCAGATGAGCTCAGCTCCCTGTGACTAACGTGGTGTTCCTGTTGTGGCTGCTCCCGCAGGGCCACAAGCTGAAGGAGAGTCTGACGCCGGTGCTGAACCTGCTGACCGAGAGCGCCCGAGTCCACCGCCAGACCAGGAAGTTCCTGAAGGCCAAGGTAGGCTGCAGCTCGGCCAGACGTTGAGTGATGCTGACAGAGACCTCTCCCTCTCTACCGGGTTCTTGGTGGTTGAGGCCTTTGGTGCTCGTGGTATTTTTTCCACATCTCCCCTGGTCTGTGGATTTATTTGTTGTAGCTGATCTGTAAAACCCGTGTGCCTATTTCCCTGCCTGCCCTGCTGCTGCTGCTCCAGCCCCACTGACCACCCCTCACTGTGGCCCCGTAGGTGCTGCCTCCACTGCGGGACGTGAGGAACCGCCCGGAGGTGGGGAACTCTCTGCGGAACAAGCTGGTGCGTTTGATGACCCACATCGACACCGACGTGAAGCACTGTGCGGCGGAGTTCCTCTTTGTGCTCTGCAAGGAGAGCGGTGAGTGGCAGGGGCTCGTGGTGGCCTTTGGTGCCGGGAAGTCCTGGAGTGTGTCCCCTGGGCCACCCCAGAGTGTGGGATGGTGACCTCTGCAGCAGCAGGACCTTCTGTCCTCCCCTCCCTTGGGCCGGACACCGAGTAGGGAAAGGTGTAGAGCATCCAAGTGGGAAGGAGTTGCTGTCTCTCGTGGCAGCGATGAGGGAACAGCTCTGCTGGAGGACTTGGTGACACCCTGCAGACACCTGGCCTGCATCCGGGGTGTTGTCCCCACCGTTCCTGCTGCAGAGGGAAGGAGCCTCCTTCCCTGTCAGGGTTCAAGGCAGCATTGGCATTTCTGGAGCTCCGTGGCCTCACTTGGATAGTGTTGTGGGGCACATGGGAGTGGATGGAGACAGAAGCAGGAGGGGAAGCACAGGGTGGTCTCTGTCCCCTCCTCCCCACAGTGTCACGGTTTGTGAAGTACACGGGCTACGGGAACGCTGCTGGGCTCCTGGCAGCACGAGGCCTCATGGCTGGTGGTCGGGAAGAGGGAGAGTACTCGGAAGATGAAGACACAGACACTGAGGAGTACAAAGAGGCGAAGCCCAAGTAAGGAAGCCTGCTCCTCCTCCATAGCTCCCTTCTTCCCACTCCTGCTCTGTCCCTTTCCTCATCTGCCCCCCTGCCATCTCCTGTGTCCTGCTCTGTCATGCACATTTCCTGAGCAGTTTCACCCTCACCTTTCACGTCCTGTTCCACCCTCTCTGCCCATCCCTCGGGTGAGATGCCCCCGTGGCCGAGCCGCTCGTGGTGTGGGTGGTCACTGGTGCCTGCATTGGGTCCATGCACCTCCCCCCCTTGCCCTGGCCTCACTGCTCCTCTTGCAGCATTAACCCTGTGACGGGGCGCGTCGAGGAGAAACTGCCCAACCCCATGGAAGGGATGACTGAAGAGCAGAAGGAGTACGAAGCCATGAAGTTAGTCAACATGTTTGACAAGTTGTCCAGGTACTAGAAAAGCGTGTGTGTTTGTGTCTGTGTGAGCACCTGCGTGTCTGTGATGTCCGTGTGTCCCTGACCTTTCTCTGGATGTATTCCCAAGGCCACCACTAACTGAAGGGGTGTGAGAGGGAGCACGGGGACACACATGGGGAAATATTGCCTTAAGCTGGGCCCTGTTACATGCTGGGGAAGGCGCTGCAAGCCCCCAGCCCTCTTTGGCACGATGGCGTACTGTGAAATTCCTCTCTGTGCCTGTGCTGTGGTTCCAGGACCTCCTGCCTCAGCAGGTTTGGCTGGGAGCTCGGGGACAACAGCAGTCACTGTCCTGGCCAGGCTGCTCCGTTTGGAAGTGGCGTTTGGGGGACAGATGTGCTGGTGGCACCAATCCCTTTCCCTGCTTTCTCCAGTCCTCGTTTATCCACTGTTAGTAGGTGGAACAGAGGAGCCCAGTGGCTGCCACCTGGGTTGGAACCACCCCGATGGCAGGGGGAAAGGGCAGTGTAGCCACAAGCCCCATGTTCCTGCTGCAGCTGTTGAGGTGTGTGTGCCCTTCCCCTGCAGGGAGCAGGTCATCCAGCCCATGGGCATCACGCCGAGCGGCAGCCTGGCCCCCATGGAGAACGCCATCCGCGAGGCGGCCGATGAGAGGTCGTCCTCCGACTCAGAGCTGGGGCTGGACTGATGGAGGGCTGGCCCCAGCCTCAGAGAGCTGGGGAGTCCCCTCCGTGCTCCCCCCGGAACCAGTGCTGCACCCAGAGGCTGGTGCTGGGCCAGGGCTCTCCCCGTGGGACCTGGATCCAGCCTGGACCCCTTACAGCAAGGAACCGCTCCCACCTCCTTCCCAGCTCCACAACCATCGCTCCTCCCCGAGGGTCTTCATGGCCTGGCTCCACCATGGTCCCTCCTGTCAGCAGCTTTGAGGATTTCACGCTCCAAATCACTCCCAGGACTTTGCAGTAGGACTCTTTTTTTTTTTTTTTTTTTTTTTTTTTTTTTTTTTTTTTTAAAAAAAAAAATGTTTGGGTAAAAAGGGTGGGGGGAGGATTCACCATTGGGGTTCAGCATCCTGCAGAGCGTCTCGTGCTTGTGCCGATGGTCATCTGGCCACTTGGTGCGTGTGTGGCTACACGTGACTGTGTGTGGCTACATGTGGCTGTCCCTATGTTGGGGGAGCCGCTCCCCAGGAGCGCAGTGGGGAGAGGCTGCGAGTGGCTCTTCAGGCAGTTTTTGGGGAGCAGAGTCTGTGGGGGCACCTCAGTGCAGCTGTTCCCTCAGCAGGGAGCTGAGCGTGTGTTTGCTGCACGTGATGGTGTCCGTGCACGCCCGGGGGTGTCGGTGAGTGCAGAGCGGTGCGTGTGTCACGGGGAGGCGAGGAAAGCCCTGGTGTGAGGCTGCCAGCCTCCCTGTTGGCCACAGTGACTGCCAGGAGCGCTCCAGGACTTGGGCTCTGGCACCGCAAGATGCTCCCGGCACCACGGGGTTGAGTTTTTGGCATCGGCCTTTCCCCATCTCGCGCTTTCCACGTGAAAGGCCGAAATCTGGGCTCTTTCTGCTGCCTCCGCGACCGCCTCGGGGCTGGTCCTGTCCTTCCCTGCCGCTTACATTTGTTGTCTTTTTTTTTTTTTTTCCTGTTTTGTTCTTTTTAAAGAGAATTGTTTTAAAGAAAATATTCCAGTCTCATGTACCAGCACTCCAAAACTTACTATCACAAGTAGGAATGCAGAAGTGATGCTAGAATAAAGCAAATCTGACAGATGGGCTCCTGGCCGTGATTCGTGGAACACGAGAGCTCCGGGCGAGTGAGGAAATGTCTTTGGGCGTTTCTGAGGAGCACACGGTTCTCCTCCCACCGCCCTGGACTTCACAGGTTTATTTGGGAGGTTAAACTGTAGCATTAAACTGGGGTGAAGCCGGAGCCTTTCCCCGCACCTCGGCCACCGGGTGTATCCGAGGGAGCATCCCGCAGGGAAAGCAGGCGTTGGGAACCCGCCTGAGCCCGGCCCTCGGGGTCACAGCAGCCGACACAGGACGCTCCTCCTCGCCTTCACAAACGCTCTGGAATGGATGAAAACGGTGCCCGGCAGCTGATTTCTGCCTGTGAGAAGGGGATTCACCACTCGGCCCCGGTGGGGGTCTGGCTGCGGGGTGTGCGGGGTCTCTGCCGGGGAGCAGGACGGGCTCTGCCTCCCAGCAGGACCGGGCTGGAGGGAGGAGTCGGTGCCTGTTTTCTGAAGATGGGGTCTGTGAGGTGAGAAGCTGAAGGGACGCTTTGTTCAGTTTAGTTCTTCAGTGATTAAGAACTTTTTTTAGCCATCGTGATTAAATCTCCAGGCTCCCCCAGGGGCACCCGGTGTCTGCGTGAGACTGACCCGCTGGGGCTGAGGGCGGCTCCCGCGAGTCACTGGAGATTTTGGGCCAAATGCATCTCTCTCTTTTTTTTCATTTAGCAAAAACCCCACCACAAACCTGTGTGAAAACGCAGACCTCTGATCTCCTCCCAGCTGTTAAAGCTCTCCCATGCGAAAGTGGGGGGTGTATTTTAGTGCAAAGCCTCTGATATTGGTGTATTCTGGTTTTCTATCGTGCTTAACCCCCTGACCTGCAACCGGCCGGCCCTGCTCGGAGACGCCCCCGCGCAGGAGGCGCTCCTGGAGTAAAGGCTTTATTAACAGGGGGCGGCTAAAAAACACCACGTCCCACCCTTGGTGGTGGGAAGCGACGCGTTGGAGCCTCCTGGTGTCTGTGAAGCGGGAGAAAGACCCTCCCGGGGCTGCCCGAAGCCCCCGCGGGGCCAGTCCCCGCTGCAGGAGGAACGCGCGGCTGCTGCTGAGGTGGGCGGTTGGATGAACGGCTAGAAAGGGGAAAAAAAAAAGTAACAAAAAAGCAGGTGAAAGGAGTGGTGGTGGTGGGGCCAGGATGTGCTCAAACACAAGGGAAGATAAGTTCATAGAAAGACCCTCAGGTGACACCGGCAAAATAATTAGAATTCTTTATTATTAAATAATTAACACTACATCAATTTGAAATTGCCACCAGCTTGGGCTGGTGTTCCTGAACAGAGTGGGGGGCAGACACCCCCCACAGCATTTGTCCCCTGATTAGCAGAGATTTCAGCTGAAGAATGAACACGATGGTCTGTGGCAGCGGGAGGACGTGGCCGAGAGAGAAGCATCCACGGAGGAGCTGGGGCAGGAGCCGGTGGGTGCTCGCTCCGGAGGGAGGAGCTGGAAGACTCACTCCATTGTCCCATCTCAGACCTGGCCTTCAGGGCATCTTCAGCCCCTGATGCTCAGCTCCAGCCCCCCGGGGGTCTCTGGGATGGGGAGGGCTCAGGAGGAGGCCCAAAGGGCAACCTGTGGATACACAGCTCCCTGGTACTTGCTGGTGAAGCTCTTATGGCCAGAGGTGGCCAGATGGTGTGACAGGTGACAACCAGCGCCGGGACGAGGGGCTTCTCTGCTGGTGGGCGCTGAAATGAGGTGAGAGTGGGAGGGAGCAGCGCTGGGTGCTGCATCGACTGCTCTGAAGCCTCAGGTCATAAAGCCTTCACCTGCAGAACCATTTGCAGCTCGGTGTTTGGGCTTCAGCCTCCCTTCCTTGGTGGGTGAGGGTCTCTCTGCTCCACCTCCCGGAGCCCCCCCTGCTCCCCGGCTGCTGGAGGTGCTGCTGCAGAACTGGAGGCCTCTCCCGGGGCTCCCTGCCGCCATCTCCTCCCCTGCCCACGCTGGGCACGACGGCGTCTCCTTTCCTGGGCGAACGCATCTCTCGGCAGCGGGGAGCCAGCCTCCTCCTACTTGTCTTTCACATCCAGCTGAAAACAGAAGGACCAGGCAGGGTTTGCTGGGTGTTTTGAGCCCCCCAGCCCTGCCGGCTCGGCTGGAGCTGCTTCCGAGCACCACAACCCCCGAGCTGGGGGGGTGTTGTTCCTGCTCTGCCCCATTTGCATCAGTTCAGCCGGCAGGGATCCGGAGCAGCACCAGCCTCAGACCAAGGGCTGCTTCATCGCACCCAAGTGCTAAAGGGCTGGTCGTGAGAAGTCACAAACCTGGCCCGAAGACTCATAACTCCTACTCGTCCCACCCCATCACCTGACGGAAGTAAGAACAACCTGAACGTCAGAACTGGGAGTCTTGAAGCCAGGTTCTCTCTTGGGTGGAAGAAGTCACAGACAGACAGTGTGTCTGTTAAAGTACAAGGGACTTCTCCCCGGGGGAGCGGGGGTCCCCCCCTGCAGCGCGCGGTGCTGTGCCCAGCCACTGCCCACCCACACACGGGGAGAGCTGGCCTGGCCCACACCTCGCAGCTCCCGCTTCAATTAAAATAAAATAAACAATTTAAAAAGTGTTTGATGCCAAATGTGGAAAAATCCTCCCAGCCCATCTAAAGTAATGTAACGATTAACATTAGCAGAAAACTCAAAGTAATTAACAGCGTCTCTCCTGCAGTTTCCCCCTCGGGAAGGTCTCGGGGGGTTGCAGGTGTAAGGAGGGCACAGGAGAGAAGTGATCGGGGGGGAAGCTCAGGGCTGCCTTTAACGATTCCAGGCTGTTGGGGGAGCAGGTGCCCTCCCTCCTGCCCGTCCCCTCGCTGGGCACTGCAGCACCTTGCTCAGTCCCAGACCAACAATTAGCGCAATTAGAGCCTCCCTCTCACTACTACTATTACTTGTTTCTCACCACAACCAGGAAAACCCGCTAGAAACGAAACCAAAGCAACTCAGTGAAGGTACAGGCAGAGGGAAGCTCTGCTCAGGTGATGGTGGCATCAGAGGGGTCACCTGATGCAGCCAGCAGGGATTTTCTGGGTGGTCACATCCAGCCCCAGGAAACTGCACCTTCCCTCCTATGGGCCTTTTCCAGCGTGTTTGAGAACAAATCCAAAAAACCAGATGAAGTCACCAGAAAGCTTTTCAGCAATTGGGTGGGTCGCTGCCTGAAGAAGCCTTAAATTGCTCTCACTCAACCCAAAGCCTGGCCTTTTCCGTATTCTTCCTATTCCACCCGAGGACAGCAGATCTGTGTGTCCCGTCCCCGCCCGGGGCCCCTGAAACAGCAGCAGCTCTGCTCTGCGGCGCCTGCGCTGGGAAAGGCTGCTGAGGTTTGGGGGGTTTGGTTTTGTTTTTTTAACCTTCTTTCACTTTCCCGTGGACCTGTTCCCTGCAGGCGTGGTGGTGCCGGTGGGGCAGGTCGAACCCCACCCAGCACAGACCCCAGGTAACTCCAGAACGAGGGACAAAGAGGCCGAGGGAGGGGGCCAGGGCGCTCAGCCCCTTCCCACCTTCTCCTTTTCCTTCCGCATCAGCGTTTGCATCTCCTCCTCCCAGTCCAGCAGCTCCACCAGCTTTTCCACCCCACTGACCACGTCCCCCAGCTGGGCTACGTCGTTGTGGCGCCGCTGCCAGGCGAAGGGTCCCACCAGGTCTCGGTTGATGAGGACGCGGGGGACAGAGCTGCGGACGGCTCCTGCCAGGCTGGCGAAGGGCTCCACCTAAGGGGGGGTCACCCCGAGGAGCAGAGAGAGGGTCACCCCGCGGCCGGGTACCGCAGGGGTGAACTCACTGCACACTGAGCTTAGTTCTCCCCCCGTGGGCTAAGCTGCCCCAGGTTTGACCAGGTTAGGGATGTCACCAGTTCTCTGGTGACTTCCCCTCAGGCAGCTCTTGCTCTCCAGGTGCCCACCTTTCCTAGGGGCACACAAGGCTTTCAGAGGGTCTCAGTGCATGCACCCTACTCCTTACCCTGTCACCTCAGATTTTACCTCAATAACCCCGTGTCTCACCTTCTCCTCTAACCCCTCTCTCCCCTCCAGAGCCCCCCTGTTCTCCATGTGCCTTTTCCTCCTTGTGAGCGGGGAGTTCCCTCAGTCCCAGACCTCCAGGGATGTTCCGATGACGAACAGCAGGTCTGCCAGTGGGAAGTCCGCCATGTGCAGGAAGAAGCGCTGTGGGAGCTCCTCGCCGAAGAACACGATGTCAGGCTTGATGACTCCGGTGCAGACGGGACAGTGAGGGACCTTGTCTGCCATGACGTCCCCCTGGAGCGAGAGCACCCAACGCTGCTCGTTACAGGGTGGCACACACCTGGGTCAGAACCACAACATGTCCTGCCCCACGGCTGGGCCCTGAGGGCAAAATAACAGCCTGGAGCTGGTCCTCCTCCTTGCGTTAATTTGTGTGTTGGTGCCCAGCTGTGACCACTCACCCTGAAGTCCTCTCCTGGGAACTTCCTTCGACAGACCGTACACGTGGCAGTGGCAAAGGTGCCATGGGCTTCTACCAGTCTATCGGGAGGGATCCCAGCAACTGGAACACAGCGGGCAGGAGAGGACCAGCTCAGCCCGAGGCGACTCAACCAGGAACCCCACGTCTGCTGGGCATTGCCCCAGTCCCACTTCCTGTTCTGCGTCTCACCCTCAGCTCTCCCAATGCTCTGCTGCTGAGAGAGGGGGGAGAGAAAACTCACCTCTCTCCAGCCCGTCGATATTCTGGGTGTAGAGGCGCAGGAGGAGCCCTTTGTCATGCAGGAGCCTCAGGAAATAGTGGGCGTAGTTGGGTCTGTAGTTGCCAGGGTAGAGCTCCTTGGCCAAAGTGAAAAAGGGCTTAGGGTTGGCAAAGAAATACATGAGTTCAAAGATGGCTTCTGGGTAGGGGATGTCGTACTGCTCAAGGTTACTGTAGAGGCCGCTCCCCGGGGACCTGCAAGGAGGAGAGCAGGGCTGGTAGTCACAGTGCAGGAAGAGATGCCACCCACCACAGAGCTGGACCAAGACACCACAGAGCAGACAGCTGGGTCCTTGGGCTCTCCCTGGCTGCTTCGTTCTGTCCGTTGTGTGTCGAGAGCAGCTGAAGCTGCCTCTGGACAGGAGAACCTGCCTGGCATCCATGCCCTGCTGCCACCCCACCTTCTCCCGGCTGCAGAGGGGCGTCCCAGTCAGAGGAAGGGCAGGCCACCCTGGTACGCTGTGAGGATCACACTCTCTTCCAACAGGAGCATCTTGAGCTCGTGCTGTGGCCACGTTGGCTCTTCTCTGGTGGCCAAGGTGGTGTGGTGAGTGAAGCCACAGAATCAAGCAAGAGGCCTGACCTAACCACCCTGAAGACCTGGGCCAGGACGCTCTGACCCATGACACCAGCCTGCCCTCGGCTGGAGGAGGAGGGTCTGCAGGCAGGGAAACCCCTGTGCCCAGCCAGCCTGGCACAGATAAACGAAAGGCAGGGGTGAGAGGAGGAGCAGGTACCAGCAGAAGATCTTGGCCCTCCCAGCACTGAAAAAGAGCAGAAAGAAGGAGGGAGGCATTACCTGAAATCTGGGATGCCGCTGGGGGTGCTAATGCCAGCACCAGCCATCACCACCACTCGGCGACACTCCTTCTTCCGAATCTGCTCTGCCACGTCCCGCAGGGTGAGCTGCTGCGTCCCACCATCACCACCCCAGCTGCCCCTTCCCAAAATGGCTCTGGCAGCAGCGGACAAAGAGAAGGGCCTGGTCCCTTGGATCCTGCTCGGAACAGAGAGAAAGCACAGCCGGTAGCATACTGACAGGGACTGCAGCTGAGAACCACTCGGGGCAGGGGGGGAAACACCCCAAGAATTCTGCAGAAGGCTCTCCAATCAGCAGGATTGTGTGCTAGCACTTCACGAGGAGAAAGCTGAACTGTCAGCCTGATCCATACCCCAGGAGCAGATACTTCCCATTGCGCTTTCTTACACAGATCTGCAAACACCGAGCCATTGGTGCCCCTGTGAGAGGGTGTTTTTTGGACAAGGGGTGGTCAAAGCAGTGGGACACAGGGCTGTGGGAACAGTGGCACTGGGGCTCACAAGTCTTATGGTCGATTTACACTGATCCCGGGATACAAAGACTGTTTTTCTGTGTCCTGAGCTTCACAAAGTTTCTAAGAGGGAGATGCAGTCACCCCGGGAGAGCGATGCCCAGGTCAGCACTGACATGCTCATTTCTCTGTTTTCCCCCAAGGGCTCTGCCTTGAGAGAGCTCCACATGTCAATGGCAATCACGGGTCAGCACTACATACAGATGGGGCTGAGAACAGTCATTATCAGCTCAAGGAACAGTTGCTCCCCAGACAATTAGTGCTTCTGGTGCAGGACATTATGAGCAGTCCAGAGGAGGCGTGGGAGTGTGAGGAGCCAAGCGAGAGCGGCTGGGTGGACTTTGGCAAAACACAAATAGCAATTACTGAGCTGTAAGTGTCGAATGTGGCCTCAGCGTGGTCAACACTGTCTTTGCAAGGACATGGCTCTGCCTTGTCAGAGCAGGTTACCCGGAGCTAAACTCACAATTGGCAAACGCTAATATTTCTCTGGTAAATCTCTCTACCCATCGAGCTCCCAGGCCAGCTCTGGCTTACAGAGGTGGTGACCCATCTGCCTGTTTAGACAGGAGAGGTGGTGTCCTCCATCCAGTGCTTTCATCGTATCAGTAGCAGTTCCCTCCCTTTGGCATCCCGGAGCAGAGCCTGGGGGGCATCAGGCACCAGCACTGGCTGTGAGGCAAGGGGCACACCAACCCAGACTGCCCTACCTCCATGCTCCAGAGCTGGCCACCCCTTTGCCATCCCCAGAGCCAAGGGAGAGCCGGGCCAGGCCTGCCGGGGCACTGCTCCTGCTGCCATCCCTGGGGCCACGCTCCCACAGGCTCCTCCACACTGCAAGAGAAGAGAGAGTCGGTGAACGGGTGTTGAGTGAGAATCGCAGGGCAGCCGCGCATGGGTGTCTCCCCTCAGGACCTGCTCCTGCCCCTCAGGGCCTGCTCCTATGCTTCAGGACCCGCTCCTCCTCTTCAGCCCCCCTAAGGGCCCGCTCCTGTCCCTCAGCCTTTCTCAGGGCCTGCTCCTGCTCCTCAGCTCCCCCTCAGGCCTTGCTCCTGCCCCTCGGTCCCACCTCAAGCCCCGCTCCGGCCCCTCAGCCCCCGCTCCCGTCCCTCGGGCCCCGTTCCCCACCCCCGACCCCCCCGCCGGGCCTCACCCGCCGCCAGCAGCCCGCCGCCGCGCCGCGCC
>JAOXNO010000041.1:68405105-68420959 GCA_028565335.1 Limnodromus scolopaceus | reverse complement strand
AGCCCTAGGAGGAGGGGGAAGGGTTTGACCCTGAAAGAGGGGAGATGGAGATGAGATGTGGGGAAGAACTTCTTTGGCGTGAGGGTGGTGAGAGCCTGGCCCAGGTTGGCCAGAGAAGCTGTGGATGCCCCATCCCTGGAGGGGTTCAGGGCCAGGTTGGAGGGGGCTTGGAGCAACCTGGTGTGGTGGGAGGTGTCCCTGCGTTGAGGACTTGGACACAGATCCCTTTGGGGACCCACATGGCAGCAAGGGGGGAGCAGGGGCATGGTGATACCAGGGCAAAGGACCTGGGGGACCCCAGGCTGGGGACAGGGGCTGTGTCCCAGACGGTGTGGTTGAGGTCGGGCATTTCTGTGTGTAATGGGGGGTGACCTGGCCCTCTTTGTGTGCAGCCTGGTGAAACCCTGCTTTAGGAGATGCCAGGGGCTGGAAGCCAGCCGTGGGGCTGGAAGCTGTGGGGCTGGGTGCCAGCCATGGGGCTCGCCAGCACCCAGGAAAGCTGGGCTGGGGCCAGAGGGTTGACGGGAAGGAAGCCGGGAAAAGCCTTTTCCCAAGGCTGGTGTCCGGGTCCCTTCCCTCCCAAGGTGAGCGAGGAAGGCGGTGGGAGCGTGGCTGGGGACAAAGGGCAGTTGATTGCCACAGAGGGTTGTGGCCGCAGGTCGCCACCGGGGCCATCGCTGCGGCGCTCGGACAGATTTTCCCTGATAAATCATCCGGACTGTTTTTTTTCCCGGCTGCTCCTTCCCTGCAGCACGGGGCAGCCCCGGGACCTCTGTGCTCCCCACAAAGGGAATCAACCTTATCTGGGCAAACATTTGCTCATTAACTTTTATTATTTTATTATTTTTTTAAGGAGGGGAAAAAAAAAAAGTTATTTCCTTCCTTCTTTGTCAGCTGGGTGACTTCCGTCCTGCCCCGCGCGGGATCTCCGCGGCAGCCCCCGCTCAGCCCCAGACCCAAGGCAAGAGCCCCCCTCACCCTCCTCCCTCCCCACCTCCCCTTTTTTGGGGTTTTCTTTCAACTTTCCTGAAGGTGGGAGGATTTTTCCCACAGTTCAGCCTCAGGCACCGTCTGGAGCGAGGAGAGCCAGCCGTCCTGAGAGCTGCCAGCGGCCGGCTGCTGGCGGGGAGGGATTTTGGGGACCGCCAGCCTGGCCAGGGGGAGTCACTGCTCTCCTGGCGCCCCAGCTCCACCTGGGGGGTCCCTCAGTGCCTTGTTTGATGGTTTCTGTGTTCCCCTGGGGCGCAGCGGGGCCAGGCACCAGCTGCGGCTCCCTAAAGTGCTGTTTGTATGTGTCTGTATCTTTATTATATACTTTTAAGTAATATGTAAACGTATAAGTTTCTTTTTACAAGTTTATAAATATCCATGAAATTAAAAGCTCATACCCCATCAATCCGGGGCCTGAAGCTGGGCTAGAGGTGTGGGAGTTGGGGGGAGCACAGGGGTGCAGTGGGGTGGGAGATGGGGAGCCGCTGAGGCCACGGGAGGGTTGGGGATTAGTGCTTGGGGGGAAGAGGAGGGGAGAAGAGGAAGGTGGGTGCGTTGTATTGGGAGAAGCTGGTGAGATGCTGTCACGGAGAGGGTGGCAGAAGAGGAAGAGGGGGCAGATTGGAGAAGCAACAAAGGCACGAGTGGATGAAGTTTGGCTGGAGGAGCCTTGGTGGGAGCCGGGGGGGCGAGAAGGGAAGCTGTAGAGGAGGAAATGAGCCCAGGTGGAGGAGACACGCAGCAGGCGCTGGGAGAAAAGCTGGGATGGAGGAAAACCACTGGAGGTCATCAGAGAGGAGACTAAAAGAGCCAGAGACTCTGGGAGTGTAAGGAGGTTGGAGGCAGCAAGCCCGGCTTTGCCGGTCACTGGGGTGTTCCGGGCAGGTTACAGAGAGAAGCCCCCGCTTTCGGTGGTCTCCAAAACACCCCTTGCCCTGGCTTCCTCCCTTCAATGCTTGTGACTCTGCTGTCATTGCTCTGCAGCCCAGGCTGGGGACAATGGATGGTGGCAAAGAGGACCCCGCCGTGTTCACCTCCGCTTCCCTGCCCTCGGACCCACGGCTGCTGGCCACTGTCACCAACACCTACCTGGGCACTCGTGTCTACCGGGATGTCCTCCATGTCAACGGCGTGTACAACGGGGCCGTGGGGGACACGCACCGTGCCGACGTCCCCAGCCCCGTCAACGTCAGGATGATGGTGCTGGGTGCGGACAGCCTGTCCGAGACCTTCACCTTGAACACCTGGACGGGTAAATGGCAGAGCATGGGCTGGGGTCTCCCTGTCCTGCTGCTCCTGACAGATCTTCACCTTGGGCACCCTTGCTCTGTTCCTCTAACTGCTGGTGACCCTCGTCTAGAAGTTAAAGGTCTCTTTACCCATGTTGCCTCTCCCACAAGGTCGTATCTTTCTTCTCCCCGTTCTCCATCCACCTGTTGTTCTTCTGCAGTTGTGTAGGAGCAAGTGGAAAATTCCTCTTGTGACGATAAGAGCGATTTTCAGAGTTTGTCTCAACTCCCCTGAGCCGGGCTCGGCAAACGCTGTTTAATCGTGAAGCCTGTTAACATGTTTTATAGCATAAATATATATATATGTGTATTATATAGCACAAATATAGCCCCTCGAGGGCTTGGGCAGGTTCAGTCTGTTAATAGTGTTGTCCAGTCAAAAGCTGTGTTTGGATCTAGACCTGGAAAGGCGGTTCCTTTGCCAGCTGGAAGGGCAGAAATGGGGAGCCTGGGGCAGAGCACCAGGAGCTGGTGGGTCAAAAGGCTGGTGGCTCTTGCTGTGCTTACAGGAACCTTCAGCCATGAGGTTCGCTCAACTGACTACACGGTCACCCAACACATCTACGCTCACCACTCCCTTGTCCACCTGATGGCCTTCAGCATCACCATCCGGCGATCGGCTCCAACCACCCAACCCATCTCGGTCCAGCTCCAGACGCCTTTCGTGCCAAAGAGCCAGGATTTGGACCTAAAGCAAGGGCCGGACTTCCAGGGAGCACAGTGAGTTTGGATGACAGGGGACCTTGTTCTGGACACATCCTTCATGGGCTGTAGCACGCTGCCCTGCTCACCAAGAGGAAATAAATTGCAAAAGTAGGGTTATATCTAGACTGACATGGTGAGTGATGGGGGCTGGTGCAAATCTGTTTCTTCCTGGAGGGTATATAAAAACTCCAAATGATGTATAGAAACACTTTTATTAGTTGCAACTCCAGAATTATTCCTTACACTGACACGTAGAAGAGCAATGAAGGCCACAGGGACTAGATGTGATTACAGAGAAGTGAGCCTGGGGAATACAGCGAGTTTGGAGGAGATGACCTATAGAAATGTCTTGCTGGGACAGGGGACAAGTCGTGATGAGTTCCAGTCTCTTGCGCTTTGGGGGCAGGATGGCTGCTGCACTGGCAGCCACGTGGGGACCTTCCACGCTGGGTGGGGATGGGAGGTGACACTCAGCTGCTGGTGAAGTCCCCTCCGTGTGGGTGGATGTGGACGGAGTCCCACCGGCTCCGGTCCTCCTTCTCCTCTCACCCTCTGTCCCCCGCAGCTATGTCTACGGGCAGACGCTGATTCCCGAGGTGGAGGGGGGACCCCGTCCCACCGTCCACATGCTCTGGACCCCGGTGCCACAGGCTGTGACGCTGGGCGCGGAGGAGCGGGAGCGATCCTGGGAGTTCCTGACGGCCGTGGCCGAGAGCGAAGAGGAGGCCAAGAGAAGCTACAGCCACGGGCTGGCCCTAGTGGCCATGGGCTCCCTGCTCCCCTCCCACACCCGTGCCTGGGACACGCTCCGGCGAGGGTGCTCCGTGGACCTGGATGGACCCCTGTCGCTGCGGCAGGCCCTCCACGGGTGCCTCTACTACCTGCTGAGCGCCATCCCACCCCGGGGCAGCACAGGCTCCCTCTTCCACGGCATCAGCCCCGGTGGCTTGTCCAACGGCACTCGAGGCGAGGACTACTGGGGACACGTCTTCTGGGACCAGGTGGGTGGAGACCCTGCTAGCCGGGGGGCTTTGCACAGCGTGGAGAAGGCTGTTGGGAGGCCCCCTCCTTGCCATCAGGTAGGGGGTACCTTGGCACCAGCGGCTGGATGGAGAGCATCCTCCTGCTCCCGTCCTGCTCCCCCGACCAGCTTGGCCCCTGGAGTTGCCCACCCGGGTTATCCTCTAGCCCAAAAGCAAAGTGCCAGAGGTGAAGCTGCATCCCTGGGGCTGCCGCGTAGCCAGTGGGGGCGAGGGGCAGGAGAGACCCCTCCGCAGGGCAGCCCCTTGCCCAGCCCAGGTGTGGGGCAGGGCAGTTCAGGTGCTCGCTCAAAGGAGCCCCAGTGACCGGCTCAGAGCACGGCCACCAACTTCTGCCTGTTTAAAACGGAGCAAGTTGCGACCTCCCGGCCCCGCTGGCATCGGCGAGCCCTGCTGTGCCTGAGCCACCGCAAAAACAGAGGTGATGGGGACATGCAGCTCTTCGACCTCGGTGTGGAGTGTGCTCAGTAAAGCCGTGGGGCTGGGTGGCTCTGCTCCGGCCAAGGGCTTAGATCTGCTCTTGGAGCAGCCGCGCTGGGTGGCTGCACAGCTCTGTGACCATTGCATGGCATGAGCAGGAGACGCTGCTGGATGGTGTTGGGGCTCCTGTGCTAAACCCGGACTGGCCTCTCAGTAGGCAGGGGCTTTGTGGTCCCGAGGGACCTTGTGTGCTTTCCTCCTGGTGACGTGTGTGGTTTTGACCCTCCCCAGAGCCTCTGGCTTTGGAGAACTCCTGCCTCCCTTCTCTTGCGTGATGGGAGGTCCTGCTGGGACCACCCTGGGGAGACACCGGGTGGGTGACGAGCAGAGAGTAGCAGGCGTGGGCAGAAGCAGTCCCTCATGGACTTACCCCAAAGAGCCCACGGGACAGCACCTTGAAGTAGGAGCAAAATCACAGTCAGAGCCTTTGGGAAGGGGGTGGACTCAAAGGGTGAAACCGGTGGTAGCATTGGGATGCCCCACCAGCCAGTCACACCACCTTGCCTCGCTTGGATGCTTCCAGGACACCTGGATGTTCCCGAATGTTCTGCTGTTTTGCCCCGAGGCTGCCCGAGCCATCCTGGAGTACCGCATTCGCCGGCTGGATGGAGCACTGTGCAACGCGCAGGAGCAAGGCTACAAGGTGGGGACAGCGATGACAGGCTGAGGACAATGCAGCCCGGCCGCCGTCACCCGGGATGAGAGCCAGGTTCTGCTCTTCCTCGCTGGCTCTGGTCTCAGCCTGGGGCTGGGAGCAGGGCACTGCTCGCCGGTGGTGGGCTGGGGACAAAGAACACCTTGAGATGGTCTGCTCAGCTCGTCCTCATGGACGTCTTCTCCTGGCAGGGTGCTAAGTTCCCGTGGGAGAGCGCAGCCACCGGCCGGGAAGTCTGTCCTGAGGAGATCTATGGAGCCCAGGAAATTCACATCACCGGGGACGTTCTGATGGCCTTCGAGCAGTATTACTGCACCACGCAGGTAAAGGGAGCGTGTGTCCCCTGCATGGACCGGTGGCAGGGCCTGCAGGGCATCTGCTGACTGTCACTGTCCCTTCCCAGAGAAACTCTGCTGCTGTCTGCCCCTGCCAGAATCGCTGGTAGCACCTCGGGGTCCCTTCTTCAGCTCTGCCTCCTCTGTCCTTGCTCCTCAGGGCAGCTCATCATCCTGTTGGCTCAATCCAGGCCAGTTTTCTGTCCTTTTCTTCTGCCACATCCACCTCCTTAGAGCTCCTGTCCTCCTGCTGAGTTTGGGTTTGGTTGAGTCTCCCTCATATCCCTGTTTCTCTCTGGCTTGGGCTCCCTCCAGGACCAGAAGCTGTTCAGGGAGGATGGAGGCTGGGAGCTGGTGGATGCCGTGGCTCGGTACTGGTGCAGCAGGATGGTGTGGAGCGAGGAGGAGCAGTGCTACCACATCAGAGGTACTTCTGCAACTGCCAGGCCTGTTTGTAGGGAAGGGGCTTCCGAGCAGAGACTCAGAGCCCCTCTGACTAGACCTGGACAGGAGTGCATGGGATCTTCAGGCTCCTGCCCTCTGGAATGTCTCACAGATAGTGTTCATGTCCATATGAACATGGGAAAAGATGCTCAGCTCTCTCCCAGTGCCACACTACCGGTTGTTTTTTCTCACAGCCCCTCGCTACTCATAGGACAGCTCTAAATGTCTCCTTCCACGGTGTTATGAGCTGATGGCACACACATGGACGGCATCAGGTCTGCCGTTGAGGCTGGTGGCACTTAGAGAAAACAGAGCATAAGGGCTTTGGAGAGGAAGGACTTTTTTCAGAGACCTGAGTTTAGAGCCCCCAGGAGCCTGCAGGAGTTTAATCCCTTGAAGGAACATCTGGTGCTGTTGGTGCCATGTTTCTCTGGGGAAGTGGCCATCTCTCCTCCTGGGGACAATCCACAGCAAAGGAAGGGGCTGAGCTTGTGGCTGGGGAAGGATTTAGTGACTTGATTGACTTGGTTGAATGACTTGATAGAATTAATGACTCTAAGGCCACCTTGCCTGTGAAGTGAGGGAGACACTCTCAGGCTGATACTGCCCATCAGCCCAAGCTATAGCCAGGTTGTTTCTCCTTCCCAACCAGCACCACTTGAGTTCTCCTCCACTGAGCGTTGCACTGGGATTGCTGTGGGATCCCCCCAGGAGCAGGGAGGCAGCTCTCGCCACGGGGGCAGGCGTTGCTGCAATGGGAGGGGTCCCCTCTCTCCTGCCGCTTCCCCAAGGAGGGGCACAGAGCCGTGCCAAACCTTGGGCGGGCTGTGGTGTGAAGTGTCCTCCTCCTCCTCCTCCTCCTGCAGGTGTCATGCCCCCCGATGAGCATCACTGCCGGGTTGATAACTCTGTTTACACCAATGCCGTGGCCCAGCGCAGGTAAGACCCGTGCCTTGGTGAAGGCCTGGCCCGTCTCCCTCCTCCTCCGCCCGGCAGGGGCTGGAGGAACGGGGGTCCCACGGGATACACCTTCCCCCTCCTCACACCCTTCTCTCTCAGCCTGTCTCCTTCGCCCACCTTTACAGCCAGCAAAAAGAAGCAGGTGGTCCCATGGTGGCTCATCTGACCTGTTTGAGGCATCCACATGAGGCTGGGAGGGATTTCACTTCTCAGGGGGGTTTCTCACCCTGCCTTTTGTGAGCCGTCTGTACAATTAGCCAGCTGGAGACATCTAAGGCTGGAGGAACTGCCATCCCAGCTCCAGCAAGGAAAGCTGTTACCCCGGGCTGACACTTTGACCCGTGTTCTTTCAGAATAGCTGCTGCTTTGCAGTTATGGCTCAATCAGCTCTTTCTGTTCCCTTTCTTCTCTTCTGCTCCCTGAGGGGGTCACAGGCACCTTATGCCTGACAAGAAGAATTGTTCCTCGCCTCTTTTCAGCTTAAACTTTGCGGCTGACATTGCTCGGGACTTCTCCATCCCCGTGCCAGAGGAGTGGGTGGACTGTGCCAAGAAAATCAAAGTGCCCTTTGATGCAGAGAAGAAATACCACCCCGAGTACGACGGGTACAGCCCAGGTGAGCGGCGGGGCCCGGGGTTGGCCACTGCTGGCTCTTTGTGAGCCTGCGGGGAGCGGGGGCTCTGGGGGGCTCAGAGGGGTGGGTGGTTGGCTGAAGTCACGGCCCCTCGTGCTGCTCTCCTCACGCAGCGGTCGGGGTGCCCCTGCGGAGAGCCTGGCTTCTAGATGCTTTTTCTGCCTCTTGGTGGATCATTTCCCAGTGCTGGGCTGATAAAATGAGGAAATTTGGGAATGCAGAGAGTAGGAAGAGACTTTTAGCGCTGGGCTGCAGATGAGGTGTTTGCTGTGGACCCACTACCAACAGGTCTCTCTTTCCAAGTCAAGTGCTGTGTGTGGCCCTTCCAGCAGCCCCTGGCCCTCTCGAAGTGAAGAAGCTGGTTCCATTGGAGATGCACGCCCAGTTTAGAGTCCCATGTCTCACAGTTAGGGGTGGTGGGAGCTATTCCTTCGCACCCAAAGTTCAGGTGACACCCGTCCCCGTGCCATTGTGTCAGGGCCCTGCCACTGTCCTGCCTCGACAAGCCATAAGCTGCAGTTCTGGTCTTCTTTTAGCAAGGCAGCAATGAGGTGTCCTCCCTGCAGCTCCACCACCTTCCCCTGCCCGTGTGGTGTTTGTTGTTCTGGGTTTATGACTCCTGTGAGTCAGGTTTGCTCCCCGAATGAGCAAACAGAGACTGGGTCTGCCAGTTGGTCCTGGCTGGCGCGCATGGTGGGACCGGCTCCCTTCCCCAGGTGAGCCCGTGAAACAGGCTGATGTCATCCTGCTGGGATTCCCCCTGATGCACCCCATGAGCCCCGAGGTCCGGAGAAACGACCTGGAGATGTATGAACCCGCCACCGAACCGGATGGGCCAGCAATGACCTGGGTGAGGAGAGGGGCAAGGCCTGGGGTGGGATTCACCCACAAGGGGGTGGTCTCCATCGAGTTAGTCACTGCCACCCCCTCAACGGGCACAGGTTGTCAGCCCTGCTTTGGGGGAAGGTGGACAGCAGAGCTAGAGGAGTGCACTGGAGATGCCTGCTCTGGGTCAGAGGATGCCCGTTCTGGTGCCGCTGGAGGTTTTGCCGTATTGTCCCCCCCGGGGCAGCCGGCAGCCGGTGAAAGGTGAGTCTCCTGTCCCACAGAGCATGTTTGCAGTGGGGTGGCTGGAGCTGAAGGAGGTGCAGAGAGCCCAGAGCCAACTCAACAAGTGTTTCAGCAACATCACGGAGCCCTTCAAGGTGAGCTGCGTGGCCCCGCTGCTTCCCGGCGACAAACGCCTCTTGTTTCCACCCCGCCTGTTCCCAGCTGGGGCCCATCCCACTGGAGATGGCACTTGGACTGGAGCCCGTGCTGCTGTACTTGCGGTCACCAGGTTGTTGGGTTATTGTTATACTGAGCTGCTGCACGCTCTTTCTCCTCCGAAGGGCAATAAGGAGGCATCTGCTTCTTACCAAGCAGCACAAAGCCACAGGTTGGTGGGGTGCTCACCCCAGGCTTCCTCCTGCCTGCTGGGGATGGGAGAGGGAATGGGGATGGTGGTACTCAGAGACCCATCAGAGCCCATCCACTGCCCCGTGCCAGGGTGCACGGTCATTGCAACACCCAGGATGAGGGACGGTGATGATGATGAACATATTCAAACCCACATAACTGTATGAGGAGTCCCAGTGCAACCATTGAGTCTTTTCTCTCTCTTGCTGGAGCAGATCTGGGTGGAGAACTCAGATGGGTCAGGAGCTGTGAACTTCTTGACAGGGATGGGTGGATTCTTGCAGGCCGTCCTCTTTGGCTACACGGGGTTCAGGTGAGACCGACGCTATGTCTCGTTTAATCTCTAAGCGACCACATGTCACTTGAAAACTTACTGTTTAGCTGGAGCAATGGGGTTTTACTCATGAAAAAGAAAGGAACTTGCAGCATCCAGAACATCCTCCAAAGGTCCCAGCAGGTAACGAACAAGCAGGAACACTAAGGATCCCAGATGAACTGTGGATACTGGGGACAGTTAGTTGCTGGTGGAAAACAGTGAGGTTTTCAGAAGTGACAAGCTTTGGCCCATTTTCCCTCCAGCTAAGTCAGTGTTGAAAGCTGTTGGCTTCAAAAGGAGCCAAAGCCAGGCCAACGCTGAGCTCTTCAGCACCAGTGACACCCTCAGTGAAGAGGGTCGTCTCTGTATGAGCTCAGGATGGTGGGTCTCATTTTGAGGTCTGTGAACCAGACACATCCAGACCTGCCCGTGCCACAGGCTCTTCACTAGGTGTGGATGGAGCTTAAAGGCTGTGATCCACAAATTACATCGGTCTTTTGGTTAATTAATTGACAAGAAAGTCCATACAATCCCCTTGGAAGCAAACACAAGACTAGCTCTTATTATACACTATACACGGTGCCCTTTCTAAGGGGGCCTTTGTGACTGGAGACCCCAGTCCTCTGCCACCAGACTGAGCTGCCGTGGGCCTATTCACACTTTAAAGACTGGAAACAGACTCAGAACAGGTAAGAGACTCTCTCCAGGTCACTTTGTGAGGCAGTTGCACGTTTGGGAAGCTCCATGCCATTCCCTAAGTGTTCCCCTGGCTGAGCTATAATATCCCGTCCCCTTTGGATGTGGCAGAGACAGAGGTTCTGCAGCCCCTCTGGAGCCATCTGCCCACGGGTGGCTCTGGGGGCTCTGGGGGGACAGTGCGCAGCTGGCAACACCACAGCAGCCAAATATCTTAGAAAAAATGTTAGGCTGCTCATATAATTTCAAAGCCGTGTCTTGTGTCCAAAGCAGCCTGGTGGTTTCAGCCCTGAAGCAGCAGACTCTGCAGCGTATTCTTAGTTTAATTGGGGACAGATCAAACTGACGAGCCTTTTGATTTTCGGCGACCTCTTCTAGCACTAACTATGTGTTTTTACTCCCTGTGTGTGGCCAGAAACTGCTGAGGAACCCACCAGATTCTTGGTGGAGCTGGGTGTGAGCTACCGTGTTCCCAGCTGAAAACCGTAATCTCAGGTTGTGGGGAGCTGGAAGGTCTCAGGATGCTCTCTGTGTGTCAGGTCGGGCCTCTCTCGGCACAGCCTCAAGCCACAGGCTCCAGGGCTCCAGCCAAACTTCCTCCCATGTTGAGATGATGTTTACGTAGCCCTCGAGGGTTGTGAGGCACGGGCCCCAGCTGGTGCCTTGGGCTACCCCCAAGGGTCTCCAGTCTGTCGAGCCTCTCTTGAGCCTGAGTCTCAACAGGCTGAAGGAGATCATCAAGAGTTTTCATGTGTCAAGATTTGAGTAGGAGGTAATGGTGACCCTTATCTTTTTTCATCCAAAGCCAAAACACACAAATGAGCTCTGTTTGACTTTGGGTAAGGGCTTGGAGAGAGGATTCAAGCTCTTTGCTCCATTTCTACCTTTCATTGAAGGAGCACATGGAGCAGCGCTGAGTTTGAAGCCCTTCAAACTGGAGGGTGTGGGAGCTGACGTGGGTTCTGGAGGTCACCTCACTCACCCGCTTCGGCTACAGCCCAGAGGGAAAGTGAAAACCGAACTGTTAAAACATATCTTGGTGGAGATGGCAGATTACGGAGGACTCTTTCTGCCCACAGATGGACGGAGTGAGGGGAGAGGCCCCTGGGATGTGTGAGGCTGCACTGCCTGGGGAGGGGACTGACCCCATGAGGTGGCTTTGCTTTGGCGTCACCCTTTGCTCCTGCTGCTGACCTGCTCCTGCCTCCCCAGGATCACAAAGACCGGCCTCCGCTTCGACCCTGCCTTTCCCGAGGACGTCAACAGGATGAAAGTCGCCGGCGTCTCCTATTTGGGCTCCAAACTGAAGTTCATCATCACCAAAAAGGAGATGAGGATCAAAGTGACCGACTCTCCCCAGGACCCAGCAGGGTCTCCCCTGGAAGCCGTGCTGGAGGCCTCGGGGCAGCGGTTCCCCCTGTGTGGAGGTACGGTGTCACTGCCTGGGCTGAAATAAGGACGATCTGGGGAGAAACCATTCCCATATCTCACACGGGTTGGTTCTTGTTGTAGGGCAGAGGGTCTCCTTCCCCACGGCAGCTGGCTGGATTCAGAGGGCACCCACCGAGACGCTTTAGACCTTGGCTGGCCTGGGCTTCACTCCCTGGTGCGGCAGAACCAAGGTGAAGAGCGGACGTCAGCGGAGGGGGAAGGTAAAGGTGGGGGTCCCAGGCTGCGCCATAAACCCTTTGCCCCCGGACCGTGTGTGCTGTCTTTCTTTATGGCCCTGGGGCGGGTGGTGGGCTCCGAGCTCTCCCCTTGGCTGCAGCCCCCTGAGTGACCCTGAGCATCCCTGTCTGTGCCGGGGGGCACCGAGCCCCCTCGCTCCCCTTCACATGCCTTCAGCCTCTCTGGCTTAGCAGAGGAGACCAAACCCAGCCTGAAAGCAACTGTTTGAAATGAGTTTTCTAAACACCTGGGGTTTGTTTATGCTCTAAATGTCTGTGGCTCTAAGGAAGCCCCAGATGATAGATCTGTACATGGTCCAGCCTGTGTGTGTGTCAACTCGCAGCTCTTCCAGCACGTCCTGGCTTGGTCCTCGCCTTCTCCAGGGGGCTGGAAGGACCTTAGCCTCGGCTCTTCCCCACGTTGCTCCCGCCACAGCTGCTGGGGTTTCCGTACAGCCGGGACCCCCGCGTCCCGCTGACCCCCGCAACAAGAGACTCTGCCGAGGCGGCGGGGACGGAAATCAGGCTGGAGCTGAGCGTCATTTTGGCAGTGAGTATTAGTCACGAAGTACACGGCCAAAAGCATTTCAGCCCCTTCTGCTCAGCCCACAGCTCCTTTTCTTCTGAATTGTTTGGCGTGTAACACCCCTATCTCGTTTTTAACCCCTTATCTGCATCATCACCTCTCTTCTCGAGCAGATTGTTTGGCGTATAACACCCCTATCTCGTTTTTAGCCCCTTATCTGCATCATCGCCTCTCTTCTCAAGCAGATTTGGAGTTAAAGCCTTCTAACCGGATGTTTGATGAAGCCCGGGCACCAGTTGCCCCTGCTGCTCTGTCAGAGGACAAGCACAGCGTCTTTCTGGGGCCCCAGCAGAGCCCCCTCCAGCTGAGCAGCCTCGGGGCGAGCGGGGACCTGCCCTGTCTTTGCTCGAGGTGTTTCCAGTGTCCCTGAAAGTCCCGAGGGAGGGCAGGGCCGTGAGAACGGGGGGCAGGATACCCTCCAACACCCAGCGCCCTCCCCTCCGTCACCCCCTTCCCGGGGCTGGTTTTGCTGCCCCGTTTCCCATTGCTGGGTGAGAGCGAGGGGGGGTTGGGGGGGTTCCCGGCCCCCCCCTCACACAAACCCCAGGAATCTCTGCCGAATTCCACCGAGTTTATAAAAAGCCCTGCGGCCGCTGCCTGCAGCATGTGGGAACACTTTGGGCAGGAGGCAGCGCGGCTCCCCCGCCTTGTAATTACGCTGGCTGTCCCTCAGGCTTCGTCAAAAGTCACCCAACCCCTAATTAGCAGCAGGTCTTGGCAGCAGGGCAGGACAAACGGACCCCTCCGTCCCCTCGTCCCCCATAACAACCCCGTGGGCTGCACCTGGGTTTGGGCTTGGAGGGGCTGGGGGTAAAGCCCAGCTCTGAGCCAGGTGGCTCTGGAAGGGATGTCAGTGTGTGTCATCATCCATTCCCACCCGAAAATGGGATCTCTTTTGTCCAGTTGCCAGAACGAGCCGGCCCTGCCCCGGGGGAGGGCAACGGGGGGGTGGCAGGGGGCAGCAGGGCTGCATCCTGTGCTTCTCCCCTCTGTCCTCGCCCGGGGACCTGCTGGGGGACTTCGTCTTTCCTGCAATGAGTTTGGAGGTCCCAGCTCCCCTTGGAGGGGGTGACGTTTCGTCTGCTCAAGGGTGTCCCCGTGGGCCCAGGAAACTTCTCTGCGTCTTTCCCCTCCGCAGCCGCCGGCGAGGCCCCGACGGGCTGTGGCTGCTTGGGGCTGGGTAGCTCTGAGGGCCACCGAGACTGCTCCTTCTCCTGGCCCCGAAGAGCACACTCAGAGTGAAAAAGGCATATTTATATTGTCCCTTTAGCACCCCCCCAGCCCTACACACAGGCACGCGGAAGACTCGCAATGTGTGAAGTGGTTTAATGATTTAAATAGTGCTCACTGAGGCTGGAGGGACGCTGTGCTCCACACAGGATAAAAGGCAGGTAAAAAAACCAAACAAGGTAAACAAAAATACCCGAGCTGCCCCAAGAAGCGTGGCCGGGAGCCGGGGTTGGGCACCATGGGACTGGGGGTGCTGGATGGGCAGGGGAGGGTGAGGAGAGAAGCCTGTGGGGCTGCCCCCCCCCCAGCCCTGTGGGCACGAAAGCCTGCTGACGTGGCCCTGGGTGGCAGCGATGGGTGGTGGCTGGGTGATGCTGGACCAGTGGTCTTTTCAGGCGGGCCACCAGCGTGCGAAGGAGTTTCTCCACGCCCTTCGCCCACTGGTCACTTGTCCTCCTCGTCGCTGGGGCTGAACTGGTAGGTGAAGAAGCCGACGGACTCCTGGGCCAGCTTGGAGAGGTGGACCACGCCGGTGATGACCAGGGCGGCCAGCAGCAGCGGCAGCACCACGCTCCCCGCCGTGGCCAGCACGTTGTAGCACTTGGCCTTGGAGCTGAAGCGCCGAGCGGCTTCCACGTCCCCGCACACCTTCCGGTCCCGCGCCTGCAACAGCCCAGGGACGGGGCAGCAGCGCCCGGGCTGCCCGCAGCCCCCTCCCCATGCCCCCTCCCTGTACCACCTCCCAGCCCAGCTACCTGGCTTCGGCATCCTCCCAGCCCCAAGTTTAGCCCCCTGGGGGGCTGCCCATCCACCCCAGGCTGCCCCACGGCTCCGTGCACTGCTGCTCCCCTCAGCGCCACCCCCCCCCCCACTTTCTTTGCTGTTGGGATTTTCTCTCCTGCATCTTTCGGAGCCTCAGGGGCTCCAGCCCTCACTTTGCCCCCTCCGTCCAGCCAGAACTGCTCTTGCCAGAGGGCAGGTGGAGGGGCCAGGGGTATCATGGCCCCCCAGAACCTTCTAGGAAGAAGGGGTTGGTCCTCCTGTGGTGGCAGAAGGCTGTGGCCATCTGGGGAGGTGTCTCTCAGCCTTATCAATAGGTGGCAGGAAAAGCATGGGGGCTTTACCTGGGGATGGTTTCACCTGCAACCAGCCTCTTGAGGGTGTTGGTCTCTCATCCCCCAGCCCAGCCCCCCCAGGTGGTTATTTTAGATGCTCTGCATCTCCTCGGGCAGTCCATCCCTTGGCATCACCACGGGGAGGGTCCCAGGTGACCCCAAGTGTTCAGTCTCCCCCCCCGCCCCACTCCATACCTTGACGGAGAACGCAAGAGCCACGAAGCCAAGACAGCAGAAGTTCATGTAGATGGTGTTGAAGATGGACCAGACGAGGTGGTCACGGGGCGCCGGGGGGACGAGGGCAGCGGGAGATGGGTCCCGCTTGTGGGACGGCGCAGCCAGGTAGTCCTCCCGCGGGTAGGAGGTGTCCATGGCCACAGAGAGGGGCACCCCACGGCTCTCCTGCTCCACCAGCCTGGCTGGGGCAGCGGGGCAGGGCGGCCCCTTTATATAGTCCTTGTCTGTGGCGCGGCCTCGTCTCCTCTATATATAAACCCAAGAAATTACAGCCCTCCCTGGCTGTGGTTATCAGAAAGGCTTGGCTGGGAGCTCAGAGAAGCACACTTGGCTTTGCCAGCCTACGGCCTTTTTATATCCAGTCTTCCTCCCGCAATGAGGAGCACGGATGGCTCCGGGGAGGCCGAGCGCTCAGCGGGATGGAGCCATGGGGTGACTGAAACCAAGTGACCCCCAGGGGCCGATACAAGACAGAGCCTCGGTGCCAGGATCTCTCACTGAGCTGGCTCCCACCAATACCTCCAGCCCAGTCCCTCCAGGTGGTCTTGGCTGGGAAGACCCCTCCTTCGCAGCACGTTTGGGTCACCAGATGCCTTAAATGGGAACTTAATACCAAAATGTGGAAGAGCTACTTCTATGGGGTTCCTGGAAGCGGGAGGAGATGGGGCTGTGTGACGGGATGGGGTGTGTAGGGCCACAAAAACACAGATTGATTGATTGACTGATTGATTTCTTTCTTTCTGTCTTTCTGTCTGCCTTTCCTTTTTCTGCCATGCCTAAGCTTTTAGGAAGAAACTTATCTGGGCTCTGGGCTGGAAGTGCTTTACCCTGTGGTGGGGCAGAGAGCCATTGAGCTGACAGTGAGAGAAGGAGAAGGAGGAGAGAAGGAGGAGGAGAAGGAGAAGGAGAAGGAGAAGGAGAAGGAGAAGGAGAAGGAGGAAGAGGAGAAGGAGAAGGAGAAGGAGAAGGAGAAGGAGAAGGAGAAGGAGAAGGAGAAGGAGAAGGAGAAGGAGAAGG
>JAOXNO010000041.1:68361730-68388414 GCA_028565335.1 Limnodromus scolopaceus | reverse complement strand
CGCTGCCCTCGCGGCCGGCCCCTGAGGAGCGGGCTGGGCGGGCGGGGGGCCCGATGGGCCGGGGCTAGGCCGGCGGCCCGATGGGCCGGGGCTAGGCCGGCGGCGGGGGCGATGCGGGCGGCAGGATGCCGCGGCTCCCGGTGAAGAAGCTCCGGAAGCAGCTGAAGCTGCTGCTGCTGCTGGTGCTGCTCACCTTCGCCGTCTGGTTCACCTACCTCCACATCAGCCTGGTGCGGCAGGGCCGCGCCCTGCGCCTCCCCTTCGCCTACGGCAGAGGTAACGGGGGGAGGGAGGCGGGCGACCCCCCCCTACACCAACCGGGGGCGGCGCCGGGGGGCCCCTCCCGACCCCCATCACCCCTCGGTGCGAGGCCTCGGTGGGGTTTGGAGTCTCCCCCCCAAGGTGGCGGGTGTCTCCTACCGCGCCGGGCTTCCAGAGCATCTCCCCCACCCCCCGCCGCCCCGGCTCCGCTGTGTCCCCGCGGGGGTGGGAGCCCTCCCCGTCCCCGCTAGCACCCCCGGCGGTGTGAACCCCCCGTCCCAGTGGCGACTGTCCCCCTGCATTGCCTGGGCGGGTCTGGGGAGCGCGGGACCCCGCCACGGGCACCGCGCCTCGCTGTGGCCCCATCAGGGACCGGGGTGACCGGAGGGGCCGCAGGGGGGACCCCAAACCGCCCGGGGGTTTTTCATTCCCTTCTCCCGAGCGGCTCCGTCCTCCTTTCTCCGCCCGCCGCTTTGGCTGCGGTGACAAAGAAGGCCATTTATCGCCGTTCGTCTCTGCCTGGAAGGGGCAACCCCAGCCCTCCGTCCTTCCCGGCGCTTTGCCGGCGCTTTCCCAGTCCCTGCTTCTCTGTCGGGAAAAATCCTCCTTCCTCCCGGCCTGGGCTGGCCCCCGGGGGCCGCGATCCGGGATGCTCCGGCTGGCGCCCGGGGATGCGCCCGGGATGCTCCGGGGGGGGGGCAGGGGCTGGCGCTCGCCCTACGGGGCTTCATCGTGCCCGGCTTTCCCCTCGCCGGGCTGCTCGGGGGGCACAAAGCTACACGAAATATTTGTCGGGTGAAACTTGAGCTGTAACATTTCTCATTTCTGGTGGGACTGAACTCGCCGAGCGGTTTTTGTCCAAAAAAAAAAAGAAAAAAAATTGGGCAGAAACAAGAGTTAGTGCTTATTTAGGCAAGAAATGGCTTTCCTAAGCGGGTCGGGGGCCGGGGAAGCCTCTCCACTGGCAAACCCAAAGTTTCCGACCGTAGCAGCAGCATGATCCTGCAAATTTTTGGGCCTTATGGTGAACTCAGGGAACTGGGGATAATGCTAATGGGAGCAGCAGGAAATGAGGCTGGAGGAGGGGGGGACGGGGGGAGGCTGTGCCGCCTGCTCTCTCCCCCCCGCTGCAGGGTCCTGCTTAATGGAAAAGCCACAAGTTCCAGAAGTCAAACTGCGAGGGGCTGCCCCGTGTCCCCACGATGATCCCGGCGTTAAGGAGGGACGAGTCCTTCCTCCTTTGGGACCGGTAGCCTCAGGCGGAGGGCAGGGGGAGATGGTGTGGGGTGGCTGTCCCTGCGGATGGATGGCTGTGACAGCCACAGATCGGGGTCCCTCTGGGTGTCGGGAGGCAGCAGCATGAGGGTGAGATGACTTTTCCTCCGGGGCAGATGCACAGAGCGATGCCTGCGTGCCGGTGCCTTCCCTGGGTGTGTTTTCAGGTGCTGAACCCGGTGGGCACCTATTCCTGCCCCCCCCTCACCTCCTCCTTATGTGCCCTGCATCCCACACTGCCCCGAGGGGGATCAGAGGGTTTGCTGGAGCAGCCAGGAGATGCAGAGCCCTGCTCCGGCCCACAGCGGGGAAACTCTGGGGCTGGGGGGCGATGGGCACGCGGGTTTGGGGGAGATGGGGGTCCGCAGGAGGTGGGGACAACATGGGGGGAATCGTGGCTTGGGTATTGCTGGGTGAGGACCGTGCTCCGGCGGGGCTTTCCACTGGGCTGGCGATGGGCTTTGGATTCACCCCGTGCTGTGGGGAGCACAGGCATCTTCTCTGGCTGGGGTGCAGCCAGGCGGGGGCTTCCCAAGGGGAAGTTGGGCCTCACTGGGCTGGATCCTGCCCCTCTCCCCAGTCCTCCGGATTCCAGGGAGATGCTGCTTCTTGCACTGGGATTTTCCAGTCAGTGCCTAAAGCCTGGCAGGGCACTTGGCAAAGCTGGAGTTTGGATCCCGTGGAGCCTTTTTGGAAGCGTGGCGATGGAGAGGGGTTGGGTGGAGGCTGGGGAAGGGGTTTGGCCACGCGTAGATGGATCCTAGTCCTGCTGCTGCAGCCCAGCAGAGAGCTGGGGAGCCATTTCAGTTGGAAAAATATTGAATGGAGTCAAAAAAAAAAAAAAAGGAATAAAATAATATATTCAAGGAAAAAATATATTGAAGAAAAATCTTGGTCTGGGGGGAGGGGAAAAGGTTGGGGGCTGAGCCGTAGGGGGAGCTGCAAGGCAGAGCTGTGTGGGAGGGGGGCTCTGGGGCAGCCCCCGCTACTCCGAGATGTTTTCCCCTCCTCCTTGCTTGCGTTGAAGGTGCCTTCATGCCATGCTGGGGGCAAAAGCTTGCCCAGCGTGGTCCCCGTGGCTGTGGGGGGTCCTGCTGTGGTGGGGAGGGGGTTCACTCTTCTCCATCTCCCAGATTTCGTGGGAGACATCCCCCCAGCTGGGCTGGAGCACGGCCGCCGGCGTGTGTTCCCTTCCCAACGGAGAGCAGCCGGGGCCGGATACTCCCTGGGGCTCAGTGGGTGTCCCTGGGCTGGGGCGAGCGAGTGGGAGGGGGGGTCACCGTGCCCTCCTGGCTCGGCTCTCTCTGTCCTCCCTGATCCATGGGATCTGCTGGGAGCTCCAGTGTGTCCTGGTCGTGGATCCCTTAGGGATGGGGGGGCCGCTCTTCCCCAGAGGGGGAGAGAGGTGGCTGGGGAGGATGAGGAGCTCTTCAACATCACCCCAAGGGTCTGTGCACGAAAAGGTGTCTGAGATCTGGAGATTAATTCTTCTTTTTTTGGCCACGGTGAGCCAGACCCTGTCTGCCTGCCGCCGAGGATGCTGCCCAGCTTGCGTCAGCTGGCCAAGGATGTATGAGGAAAAAAAAGGTTAATTACTCATTAAATGAAGTGTCACCCAGCAGATGTGCTTTCTGGAGGCTGAAGGTGCAGGGCACGAGGCTTTTTGGTAGCTTGGGGGTGGGGTGTGTGAGGTGGGGGAGGACCCGCCAAGTGGTGTCAGTGGGGTCTGTGCGTGTTGGGGAGCACAGTGAAGGTGTGTGGGGATCACTCGGGGGGTACCCGTGTCCCCTTGGCCCAGCTGGTGGCCACACATGGAGCTGGAGCATCCAGGGACTTGGCTGGGAACCGTGCTGGTGCTACGCCCCCGATAAAGTACCCCCCCTTTCTTATCTTCTACAAGTAGATAATTACCTTTCTCTGCCTAATTGAACACACAGATTCCTCATCTGAAATAATGAGGCCATTACGGTGTTCTCCCGGCTGGAAACCGCTCCAAGTCAATGGGGTGGAAATGCTGGCGTGCCAGGTGGAAAGGAAGAAAAAGAAGAAAAAAAAAGGAAAAAAAGGGAAAAAAATTTACAGTAAAAATCTAAATGGGCTCTTAGCTGGGGTATGGGGCTGGTCCTGCCCCCCCAGCCGTCTCGCTGGGCAGTGATTTAGCACATGGGGGGTATTGTGGTGGTGCTGGAAGCCAGGTTTCAGGGGGGTTTGGGGCTGGGGGAGTGTGGGGTGCGTGTTGGAGGAGAGGAGGAGGATCCTGAAGCCAATTCATGCCTAAAGTGGGGCTGTTGTGGGGGGGAAAACCCATCTGGGTTTGGTGATACCCACGGGCTGTGGCACTGCCCGGGTCTGGCTGTGTGCTGCCCCCTGAATTTCAGAGGAAGAGGAGCTGGGGACACCCCCTGCCCTGGTCTGGGGCTCCCCAAATGCCGTGGGCAGCGGTGGGCTGGATGCTCTTTGTTGGGCTCAGCCCGTGGCTGCCCGCAGAGCCCCGTCCTTGGCTGTCCCTCCCCGGGGGCCGCTCCTCCGGGGTCTGGCAGGGAGAGCTGGAGGGAGAAGGCTCGGGATGACGCACGGCAGCGTTTCCCCCCCTGCCCAAACGGCAGGGGATAACGGATCTCTTTTGGGCAGAGCGGCTGCGATGGGCACTTTGATTTTAATTGGGAGGCTGAAACGCTGCGAACGGCGGTGGGTTTTGTGCCTTTTGTCAGGGACGCCGGGAGCAGGCAGGGAAGAGGATGAGAAAGAGCCCTCGGAAGAGGACGGGCAGCGGGGTTTGCCAGGAGCCTGGGTGCTGCTTTTCTTTCTCTTGGCATCGTCCCCTTCTCCTGTCCCTGCTTTCCCCGCATGGACACCCCCTCGGCGCGGGGTGCTGGGAAGGCTGGTCCCGTCCCTGCTGCCGAAAAGGGAGGTTTGGGGCAGGGGCAGGGGCTGGTGTCCCCAGGGCCGTCTCTCCAGCCCCACAGCCCTCGTCCTCCTGGCGGGGCTGTGGCCTGGTTTGCCCTGGGCTCCTTGCCCTGCTCCGCTCAGGTGCCCCATGGCCATCAATCGGCTCTTTGTCACCGCGCCGGACCTGCCAAGAGCCAGCCGGATGGGAAAGGAGGCGGATGGACGGACGGACAAGCGAGCCCTGTCCTTTGGCTGGGGAGGGGGGGTGGGGGTGGGGCTGTCTCAGGGCTTTTTTGGCAGGTGATGGGGGAGAAGTATAGGAAAAATTTGGAACGGGCCTATTTTGGTTTATTCAAAGGCACGACTGGCTTTGAACCACCCTGTGGTGGCACCTCTCCCCAGCCTGGCTGTGACCCAGTCCCCTTGGCATCTGGGGGGGGTCCCCAAAAAAAGTCTCTTGAAGCCAGAGATCGTGGGGAGTTGTAGGGCTTGATAGTGAAGTGAAAACAAATGAGTTACGAGGGATAATTTATCCCTAAGCATTGGTTGCTCCGGTCTCTGCAGAGACCCCGGCAGAGGGGGTGGTTTGGGCACGTGTGTCCGTGTGGGACAGGTCAGCAGGTCCTGCTGGACCTCGGTGGTGGCAGGAGAAGAGCACAAAGCGCTCTGTCCCTTCATCTCTCCTCAGCCATGGAGGCTCTTCCAAGACCTGGCAGCTTAAATCCTTTTGAAAACACTAAAAAAGACATAAAACAACCTGATAAAGAATATTCTCCGTCCCCTTTAATGTGGGCATTTGCTGTCAATTACTTTTCTGCGCTGTTTTCCTCCTCTCGGGGCTTCTTTTGAAGTCTCCTTTAACTGCTGAGCTGTTGATGCTCTGCAGCGAGCTGGGGTCACCGGTGCCTCCTCCTCTGTGTCTGGGAGAAAGGCGGATCCCTGGAATGATCCAGGGGCCTCCTGGAAGCCCGGCTGGGCGAGTGCTGGTCCCTCGGCCACATGGCGTTTGTCCTTCAGCCGTGCCATGGTGGAGGGGAGCAGCTTTCGGAGCATCCCGGAGGAGGCGTCGGAGCACTCTCAGCTCCACGTATCCATCACGGCATCCCGGGGGATTGGGCACGGCAGGGACCCGTATCCCGTCTGCGGGGCTCGGGGGGAGGTGAGAGCATCCCTGGCCCGGCACCAGCCTCAGCCACAAAGGGGACCACCGAGGGGATGCAGTGGTGATGGGGGGCAGGAGTTGGTGGGTCTTGGTGTGCCGGGACTGATCATAGTGGTCCAGCTGGATGCCCTCTGAGCCCGTGATGGTGCCGGGCACGGTGCTGCTCCGGCAGTGGGCGCTTGGGTGGCCGTGGCTGTGCTGGGAGGTGTTACCCCGAAGGGTGTCTCGGTGGGTGACACTTGTCTTGGCCACTGCCATCGCGGTTGGGTTCCCCTGGCCCGGAGGTGACACTGCCAGGGCTGGGGCTGGGATGTAGCTGCTGTATGTCTGGAGATGCTCGGGGAGGGCAAAATGCTTTCCACGCACCACGGAACGGGCTTTTGCTGAGCACCAGGAGCTCTTTGCGTTGGTGTTTGGGGAGCTTTATCCCCCCCAGCCCCACCGTGCCTCTCCCCTCCATCCCTGCCCCACACCATGCCACGGCTGGGCCGCTCCGAGCTGTGCTTTGGGAGGGGACCAGCAGCCCCCCCCAGGTACCGGTGGCTGGTTGCCTTGGCAATGGCAGGGCCGGGGGATTTCTGTGGGGCGAGAGGATGGTGGGAGCCGGCAGGGACCGCCGTGGGCGATGCACGGGAGGATTTCTGGGGGGTGGCTGAAACTGAGCGGATGGTCTCTGCCAAATTTGCCCAAGGGAAAGGTTAGAAGGCCCCAGGGTGGTGGAGAGAACCCCAGGGGTGGCTGCAGCAGGTTGGGAAGCAGGAGGAGAGAGGGGGGAGCCCCAGGGGCTGCCTGCAGGGCTGCGGGGAGCTCCCAGGGTGAAATATGTTTAGGCTGGAATGAATTCTGCCCGGTTCCCGGCACGTCACAGGCTACAAGTCACCTTCTCCAGAGGCTGTGTCCTGGGAAACAAAGCCTTCGTGCTGAGGGTGATGAGGGAGCATCACCCCTCTCAGATGGGCAGGGTGCGCGCGTTGGAGCTGGAGCAGAACCAAACGATGCTGGAGGAGATGGGGGATGGAGGGCAGCGGGCGGGTGGTGGGGTGTGGGCTGGGGGAGATTGGGCGCAGGAGGGACCCGAGACCCTGAGCTGAATGTGGAAGTGTCAGGGCTGCCTCTCCTGGGGGCATCTGTCACCTTGAGTGGCCTCACGGCAGCCCCATCGCCAGCCCTGAGCCGCACGGCGTGGAGTGCCGTTGCTGCGGCCGGGGGTGTCACGGCGTGGGGCAAGGGCACGAAAGGAGCTGGTTTCATGCCCCGGAGGAAGGGGAAAAAATTCCCCTCACTCCGTGGAGGGTGCAGTGTGGTGATTTTTTTTTTTTTCCTGGGGGGCAGTGTTGTGTTTTTTTGCAGTGGTGGAAGGGGATTTGCAATATTGACTCCTTGCTGGCTAATTATAATTGCTTAACTGCTCGTTAGGGGGATCAGTGGAGGGATGCTCGTGCTTCTCTTCTCTGGCGGCTGACTCTCTCCGTGCTGGAGAGCACCGGGCCGTTGGTAATTATACCGGTGGGTTTAATAAAGATGCTGATGCCACCACCTTCACCGTGGTTGTGTCTGGGTTTAAATGTCATCTTGCTTCATGTCGCTGCTGCTTCTGCTCCCCCCAGAGCCCTGTCGTGGCAGGGTGTCCCTGTCCAGCCCTCGGGGCTGAGCTTTGAGGGATGCGCTGGGTTTTCTGCCCCATGGCAGCATCCTGGGAGGATGTGCCTGTGCATGGAACAGTCCTGCATGGCCAGAGGGATGTCACCCTCTGCGTTGTAGGGGTAACAGGGGTGTTGGCAGCTCTTTGGGGTCCAGGGATGGGCACCGGAGCCCTGGGGAGGGCACTTCTCCTTCCTGCTGGCTCCTGCAGAGCTGGTACCCCCCAGGCATCGCTCTGCTGCCGGTCCTGATGTGGTTTGGGACTAATTTACTGGGCACCGAGCTCGTGTGCCCACATGAAGGTGGGGAGAGATCGTCCCAAATTCCCCAGGGCTGTAAACCCAGTTTAACCCATCCCTTTTGCAGCTGCAGAGCTGGCGTCTCTCCTCGCTGGTAAGGACTCGTCGGGCAGAGCTGCCCAAGGCTGCCCCGAGCGGCCCTGCTCCTCTCCCTGGGCCGGCGTTGGAGCGGGGCTGCCCTCCTTTGCCATTCCTCACCCCACGGCAGATGCTCGGGCAGGTCCTCCCTGAGCTGCTCGCCCTCTTGCCACATCCCCAGCACATCTTCTGGTGTGAGTCGCTGCCTTCATCCCTATTTCGCTGTCATCCTCCCAATGCGGGGACCGCAGCTCGGCGGGGGCTTGGTGTTCCACTTCGGCACGGGCAGAGCTTCACGTGCCACCATGAGTGAGGTCCTGTCCCCTCTCTCTCCACAACCACACTTTTCCCAAGAGCAGGGTTGTTTTTTCACCCCCATTTTCTTTGCAGGCTCATGGTTTGGTAGGGTTTGAGTTCTCTTTTTCCATGGGGGGAGATGGTCTGGATGGACAAGGGTTCCTTCACGGAAGCCCTGCAGTGTTTCCCAGCCTGGCTGGATGCTGGGGGAGCTTTGTCCCTCTCCTGTCCCTCTGGATTTGGGGAGTTTAAAAGCATCCTGCAGAAGTTCCAAAATGAGGAGCAGCATCTCCCATCCAGCACGGATTTTGCTTTAGGAAGGAGAAGACGGTAGAGCAGATGGTCACCCTGGGGGGGGAGTTTCTTGGAGTACCAGGCTAAATCCATCCATCTCCCTTCCCGTGGCTCTGGCTGTGGTTTGCTGGTCGGGGGAGCTGGTGGGGAACTGTAGGCTCCCTCACAGGTGGCATGTCCCACCAAGGGGGAGGCTGGTCAGACCCTTGCAGATGACACCATGGGGTCTGGGAAACCAAGCTACAGCTCTGGGGAGGCCCCAGGGGGCTCTTCCAAATTCAGCTTAAATGCTGTGCTTTTTTTCCTTTTTTTTTTAATTTTTTTAAATTTTTTAGCACAAGGTTTTGGGGGTTTGAACTCAGACATGATTATTTTTTTTTCTCAAGTATCATCATTTTCCAGTCCCCCCTGGTCTGGACCAGCTCACCTGCATCTCTAGCAGGGCTTTGTAGGGACTGGGAGCTCTGCAGCAGCCGGGCTTGGATGGGAAGGTGCAGGGCAGGCAGGGGACCAGCACGGGGGGGCTGAAGGAGACGGAGAGCCCCCCAGAGGGCTGTATTTCAGTGGGACACAGCTCCTGGCTGTGGATAAATGGCTCCACATGTCTGCTCTGGAGGTGGAAAAGGGGTTGGAAATAACACAGGGACCATTCCCTAAATCCCACCGGGCTGACGTGCTCGGGAACTCAGGATGGGGTGTGTTACTTCTCTCACTGGCTGAGCCCAGGCACTTGGTGCCTTTCGGGGGGGAAAAGAGAGAGAAGAAGGTACGTTCCATACCTGGCTGCCTGATGGCCAGGACCCGTGTCCCACCCGACGTCCCCCCGAGGGACCCTTCCTGCTGAGCAGCTGGAGCTTGTTGGGGCTGAGCATCCAGCTGGAGGGCAGGAGCCGGGGATTTTGGGAATCCCAGCCCTGATCCTTTTGCGGATGCTCCCGTGAGGTTCCTGCCGTCCCTGCCGAGGGGGCTGGGCCGTGCCTGGGTTTATCCCTGGGTGACGGGTCTGGGAGAGCAGTGGGTGAGAGCAGAGCGAGCGACTGTGGAGGGGAGGCTCGTTAGAAGCAATTAGGAGACGAGTGAGGAAGCGTTAGCAAGGGACATCTCTAACCACGTTGGAGGCTTTGGAAAGAGTCCAGAAAGCTGCAGGAGAAATCCCGGCTCCGAAACCCGGCCGAAGAAAAGGGGCTGTGTTTGGGGCGAGTGAGCTGTGTGCCCTCAGCCGAGCGGGAGAGGAAGAGGAGGGAGGTGGGGAGGCAGGACTCTGCTGCCTGAAAGGCCCTCTGTGCTTCCCGGTGGAGGGGGGGCACCCAGGGGGGTTATACAGCCATGATAACGGGGAGACTCATCTCCCCCGGGGCGGGGGGGCACTGCCCTGGTCTCTCTGCCATGCAATGGGGTGGGTGCTTGGTCCCTTGCACCCCCGGTCTCACCCCGGGGACCGCTGCGGGCGCTGGCTCGCTGTCTGGAGGCTGCTGTGAGTCAGAGCTGGTTCCTGCCATGGCGTGTGCCTCTCCTGCCCCCTCCTCGCGCTGCTCTGAAAGCATTAGTGTCGCTCCCGCGCTCGCCGGGGGGAGAGAGAGCTCTTAATGCATCCCCGCCGAGCATCCCCGGGTAAAGCCGTCCCCTGAGCCAGAGGTGCCTGGCTCGGCCCCCGGCCCCCCCCTTGTCCTCTCCCCTTCTCACCACCCGCCTTCACACGGCTCTTTCTGCCCCCGAGGAAGGGAAAGAGGCAGGGTAGCAGAATTAATCAGTGCGGTGGGGCTGGCGATGTGTCCCGGGGGGTGATGGGGAGCAGCCGGGCTGGGCACGGCTCCCGGGGGGCGCTGGGGGGATGCGCAGAGGGGAGCGAAACACTCCTCCCTCCCAGCACTGCTTTCTCCCTCCTCCTCTTCCCGTACCCCCTGCCCCCCTCCTCTCCTGCAGGGGTGAGGTTTGGACCAAAGGGGCTCGATTTTTTTGAGGGGGGAGAAGCAAAGTGCTGCTCATCGACACAAGGCGCTGGGCTTCCCCTCCCCTGGCCAAGGGGGGCATTTATTTCCAGCCCCCACACAGGCTGATGGGTATTTGGGCGTTTGGCTAAGGCTGCCCTGGACGTTCCTATCCAATATTTAAATTGCAGGGGAATAATGTGGGTGTAGAAGCCTGGAAGCCTTTCTCTGGGGCTCTGGTGACACTTTTGCCCCTCACAGGACGCAGGCAACTCTCAGAGCGAGCACTTGCCTCCCCACCAAGAAGAGAGGGGGTTTTGGTGAAGGCACACAGGTTTTGAGCCTTGGGGTGACTGTCACCAGTGTGACAGAGCAGTGGTGGCCTTTAATTTAGATGCAAACCAAAGGGGGGAGCGCAAGCCCTGTCCTGCTTGAGTTCAAGAGAGTCCCTGATGAGGATGGCACTGGGTGGTGGGGATGGAGAGTGGGTGGAGGGCTCGTGGCTTTGGGTCCTGAAAGCCTCCAAGGATGGACCCTGTGTAACCTCAATGGGGGAATGCGTGGGGTGTTTTTTTCCCTCCTTTGTTCCAATTTATATCAAATAATCTCTCCAATTTACCCGATGCCTTGTAGCTGGGCCCCGAACCCAGGTGCGGTTCCCAGGGGTGAGCAAGAAGGGCTGAGCGTGGGGGGGTGACAGCATCCAGCCGTGCCCTCTGGATGCCACCTGGGCTGCTGCTGGCTCCAGTTTGCTCCCCAGCACCCGGGGGTTGGCAGCAGAGACCCGGGGGAGGGGGGCAGGTTTAGTCTGTCCTGGGGACAGTGTGCAGCGTGGCCCCCCCAGCCTGTATGGCAGAGGGGTGCTGAGCCGGCAGGTCCCGGGGGAGATGGGTTCATCTCCTCCAAGGCCAGGAGAGGTGCCCTGCGTGGGTACCGCAGAGCCGGCGGCTGCATCCCGTCCCCTGGCAGGTCCCTCGGGAGCGCGGAACAACTCCTCGTGGCTGTGATTAATCCACAGATCAGCGTGGGGGGTGGGGAATAACACTGTCCCCAGTGCTCTGTGCTGGAGCAGCGGCATCTGCGGCCTCGGCACAGCGGGGAATGGGCTTAACCCCACCGTCCGCGTTGGCAGGAGCATCCCTGGGAGTGACGGGGGTCTCGAGAGTGGAGGAGACGAGGGGAGGGTGCTCCTCCCCGTCACCCTCTGTGGGGCTGCGGGAGGAAGGCTGTGGGGATGAGGATGGGCGAGGGGAGGAGGGTGATGGGGAGCTGCCAGGAGGGAGCCGGAGCTGCCAGGGGCTGAAGAATGGCTGGGAGCAGAAGAAGGGGCTTTAGAGCTTAATTTCCTGTCCCCGCGGTGGGGATGGGATTTGTGCTGCCATCTCCAAGGAGACGCCGGCTGCGCGGCTGCTGGAATACTAATGGCATGGCAGGCGGGGGGCTCAGGGGCACCCCAAGCCCCTCCTCAGAGGGCCACAGGGTCTGGAGCCACTCCAGCATCTCCCACCAAAGCTGTTTCACTTTGGGGGGAGCATAAACCCCCCAGAACTTGTTTTTAGGGGGAAGGAGGGTGTGGGGGGACGGGGAGAGCGATGCCCACGGCCGGGGGATGGGGCTGTGCTGCTGCTCACCACCTCTGGGGCTCCCCCTTATTGTGATATGGGGGCAGCTGGATTTTGGGGGGGACCCACATGTGTTTGTGGGGGTGGCTTTTGGGCACCCACCTCTCCCAGCATCACACTGAGCTTCCCTTGATGACAATTGGAACCACGGAGATGAGCCATGAGCCAAAAGTGACCACTGGACCCCAAGTCCCTCCGTCCCACCAGGTTTTGGGGTGCCTGCCTAAAAAGCTCACTGGCACCCACCTGCTGTGGCGGGAAAGGGGATGTGCCGCTCCCAAAATAATGGATTTTCCAAGTCTGCGCCATTATTTTGGGGAAAGTCGGTTATTTTAACACTGGGAATCGAGGGCAGTTTAAAATAAACTCTGCCTTCGCAGCCTGAGGAAGGTGGGGGGGAGCTGTGGGGGGGGAGTCCGGAGGTTGGGAATAATTAATGCAGCACACAGTAACGAAGCCACCTGCGATGGGGCCGTTAGCGAGGTCTTTGCGATGGTGCCTTTAGCGGGGTGGTGGGGGTTGGGAAGATGGGTTTGGGGAGAAGATGATGTCTGGGGGGGCTGGAGCCGGTGGGCTCCGGGCAGAGGCGTTGGGGGGCTCTGGGAGAGGGGGTAGCAGGGGTGCGTCCCCGAGGATGGATGTGGGGTGAGATCCCGGGGGAGCTTATCCCGGCCATCTCTTACATAAAGAGCTGGGAGCTGGGCTGCGGGGGGGTGTAATTAAACCTGATGCTGATGAGCTGCTGCAAGCTGCTTAGGACAAATGTAATGAGGGGACTCGCAGCCAGAGCCCCCCCACCATTGTCCCCCTCCCCGGGGAGCAGCCCCCCTGCCCTCCCCCGTGCCGAGGGGGTGTCCCCAAAGGGGGAGCGGTATCGGGATGGGGAGGGGGCCCTGGTCTCACTCCTCCTTCTGCTCCCCCCGCAGATGGCGAGAGGCTGGGGGAGGTGACGGACCCCGGCCGGCGGCCGGCAGCAGCCCGAGCACCGGCGCGGCAGAAGAAAGCTGAGGACTCCAGCGAGAGCCATGAGGAGGAGCCAATGGTAACGGCAGAGCTGGGGCGCGGAGGGGTGGGACGGGACCCCCATGGAGGTCGCTGGCCTGAGTCTCCTGCCCAGCGCGCGGCCAACTGGAGCAGGGCGCTCCAAGCCTTGGCCAGCTGAGGGGTTCCAAGGATGGGGAGGGGACAACATCCCTGGTTCTGCTCAGCAGCCCTCGTGTGGATAAAACAAATCCCTCATATCCCATTGAAACTCCTGGTGGTGTGCCTCATGCCTCTTGCCGTGATCCCCTGGGACGAGTCTGGCATCATTTCTGCACCCCCTCAGCGGTGATAAGGTCCTGCTTTGCTGGGCAAAGCCACCTTCTCCCATGTCCTCTGCTCCATCTTGGTGACCTCCGCTTGTCTGTGCTGGACTGGAGAGCCCCAAACTGGGCTCAGTGTACCCCAGGTGGGGTCTCCAGGCAGACGCTGGAGAGATCTCTCCTTGCTGACAGCCCAGGAGGCCCTTGGTGTTGTATCCACGAGGATACCCAGCTGTCCCCTATTCAATCTGCTCTCACCAAGTCCTTGTTGAACACCCTACTGTCCCCTCTTCAGCCTGCTGTCAGGAGAGGGAAGACACAGAGTGTTCCCCTGCCTCGTCCATGCCAAGCTGCTGCCAGTCCCGGTGACAGCGAGCTGCCGTCAGGGTGGGCATTGCTTGGGCTCTTCCCAAGCTGTGGTACTTCGAGCACAGGCGAGTGGTTTGTGTCTGGAGGGAGGGGGAAACATCGAGTCCCTGCGCCTGGAGCCTCTTGGTGCCCATCTCAGCCTCTGGACGCCTCCATCAGTGGGACGGAGACCGGTCCTGGTCCCTCTCCGTGAAGGGAGAGAGGTTTTTCCAGACATTGGGGATGGAGAGCTGGTGCCAGTAAGGAGAGCTGGCTCCAGGCTAGAGAGCAATTAGTGATGAGAAATACTGATGGGGCAGAGGCTGATTGCACCTGGGTGGTGGCAGGGGATGGGCCAGAAAGGACCACCCCAGCTCTGATCGCTCCCAGCCCAGGGGACAGACGTAAAAAGGGGAGAAAGGAGGTGCCCAGAGAAAGCCCAGGCTGGTGCTGGGTGAGGACGGGGGGAACAGCGGGAATTGATCTCGGCTTTCCCCGGGAGGAGGGCGAATCCTTCCAAGAAGTGTGGCACAATTACGCTGCCTCCTTAATAACATCTTCCAAGGGCACCGCTCCCCTCCTCCGGGACGCTAATGAGCTCATTTAGGCAAAGTTTGCTAATTATTTCCTTGGCGCTGCGCATCCTAACGGGGAGCGCTTTGCCGATGCTGCGGTTCTCGCCTGGGCTTGGAGCTGGGCTCTGCTTTTGGGGGTGGCTCCGCTCTCTGGGGGGTGGCACGGTCCCTCCTTGTCTGGCCGAGGCCATGGGGGATGATGACTGTGACTCCTCCTGGGACAAGTGGCAGGTTCGTCCATGTCCCCTTCGGTCCCATCCCCAGAGAGGGGTGATGCTGAGTGTGGGCATCACTAGTGTGACAATGGGCTGTGACACCAGCCAGGTCCCCAGGGGACAGGCACAGAGTGGCAGTTTGGTGGTCACTTTGGAGAGGGTTGGTGGCTCTTCCTCAAATGCTAAGCTGGTCCCTTGTCCCTCCTCCACCTGCAGTCCCTGGGATGTGGTGGCAGAGTCAGGGTGATGCCCATGGAGATGGCACGGGCTGACACCGGCTCTGCCTGTGGCTGCCAAGGCGGCGGAAGAGGAGGATGCTCCAGGTGGGCTCCAGAAGTGTCTGGCTCTTCCTTGCCACCCCACCACCTTTCCGTCAGGCTGGGGGCAGGGGAGTGCTCACCTAATCCCATTAAATTACAAAACACAATCATTCAAATTAACCTGATCCCCTTTAAAGGAAGAGAGGGAGCAGAGAAGCACCCCGTTTCCTCTGAAGGTGGGTGGACGTAGAGATTCCTTCTGCTCTTTTGGAGACAGAGCCCAGAAGTAGGGTTTCCAGTAGCCTGTCAGATCGGGCAAATATTTTGGATGAACAGAAAATGCACTGTTTGGGAGAAGTTTCCTTGGTGGAGGAAGGGAAACAAGTTTAGCTGGGACGCTTTGCAACCCTGCTCCCCAGGACACCTTCCCAATGTTTTGCTGCCTCCTCCTGCCCCTGTGCTCCTTTGCCTTGAGAGCTTTTGCCTTGGTTTGGCAACGCTTGATGTCCAAAATGAGATGTTTAAATGTAGGGAGACCTCCTGCAAGCACAGCCAGGTTGGCCCCAATCTCCCCATCTCTGACCTCTCCCTC
The DNA here is from genome assembly GCA_028565335.1 of Limnodromus scolopaceus. NCBI lineage: Eukaryota > Metazoa > Chordata > Aves > Charadriiformes > Scolopacidae > Limnodromus > Limnodromus scolopaceus. The sequence continues at coordinate 68,373,374 of JAOXNO010000041.1, read as the reverse complement.
CTGCTTCCTCACAGAACGACGGGCAGGACTTGGACGGCTGGTTTTCCAGAGGCCAACGGTCCGACCGAGCCACCACGCGCCCCAACCTCAACCTGACCAAGCAGCCTTTGCCCTGGAGCGAGCAGGTCAGTGGGCAGGAGCAGTGAAGGGGGCGATGGTGGTGGGAGGAGGTCCCTGGGAGAGGTCCCCCCAGCCTGCCAGGCTCCAAAGCCGTCTCCAGCCACCCTCCTCCCTGCCCTCCGTCACCCATCCCAGGGGCTCTGCCTGGTCCTGGGGTCAACGCGGTGCCCATGAGGATAAGCTCGTCAGGTGCATGTGCATTACCCCCCTCATCAGTCTGTGGGGGTGTGCAAGGGGACATCCTGCTGCCTGTTTTCTCCAGAAGGGTCCGTGCTGTGCCCGTCTCCTGGTGCTGGGTGGTGGGATGGGTGCTGGGGCTGCGTGAAGGATGGGGTTGGGATTTTGGTGCCGTCTCCAGACAACATCCTTTGTCCACGTGTGCTTGGGAGCCCAAGGAGCAGCAGCAGGAGGGTTATCTCCTGGGGGCTGGCGTTGTGACCCCGGGGCTGGCACAGGGAGGGGAGCTCAGCCCTTCCTTGGTGTCACTGTGGGGGAGGTGGGGCTGGGAAGGTGACATCCCTAGGGCAGGTGACATCCCTACGGCTCAATGTTCATGTTAAGCCTGCCCTAACGCTGTCCTTGGGAGGTGAGGGGGGACGCGAGGAGGACACCCTGTTTATCTTCCCCTCTCCTCCCCCAGTACAAAGGGAAGGCCAACTTGCACGTCTTCGAAGACTGGTGTGGAGGGGCCGTGAGGCACCTGAGGAAGAACCTCCATTTTCCACTCTTTCCCCACGTGAGTCCCGTCCTGATGGTGGTGGGTTAGAAGGAGGGCCTGCTCATCCCTCTCTGGGTGCTGCTGGGTCTCCACTGGCTGTGGGCTTGGTCCTCCAGACCTTTTCTTGCAGGCTTTCAGGGTTGGTTGTGGGCAGGCAATTCCCAGCAGAGCAGGGACGAAGGGGGAGATGGGTGGTGATGGGACGCCCATGACCCTGCCATGTCCACCCATGGCTGGGTGATGGTGGTGCAAGGCGTGAGGCTGGGCATGAACCGATGGTGCTTTCATGTCCCCATCTCCCCTTGGCAGACCCGCACCACGGTGAAGAAGCTGGCTGTGTCGCCCAAGTGGAAGAACTACGGGCTGAGGATTTTTGGCTACATCCATCCCTTCAAGGATGGTGAGTGAGGGAGTTTGGCTTCTTCCCCTCTTGCAGCAACGTGGAGAAGCTGCCTCCTTCCCCCTTCTTGGACCACACGAGGACCTAAAGGCTCTTAGAGACAGTCCCCAAGCCCTGGCTCCCAGGCAGGAGGGTTTTTCTGGCACAAAGACCCTTTTCCCTGGTTGCTTTGATGGGAGACAAGGCCCTGATCCAGAACAGAGCCACGACATGATGTCTGGGGTGGCCCCATCACCTCTGTCCACCCATCCCTGTTTCCCCATCTTGTAGTGAGGCACCAGGGCTGAGCCCGTGCCACCGGGGCTGCCGTTTTACCCTGTGGTGACCTTCTCCTTGGCTCTCCGCAGGGGATTTCCAGTTTTCTGTGGCATCAGATGACAATTCCGAGTTCTGGCTCAGCTCCGACGACAGCCCGTCCAACTCCCGGCTGGCTGCCTTCGTGGGCAAGGTATGTGCCTTCATCCTCCACCCTCTGCCTTTCCCCACCCCAGGGGTGTCCCAGCTCCCACCAAAAGTGTCTCCTCCCCTCCCAGCATCCTGATAACCATTCCCAGATGCCTTCTGGGCATCCCTTGAGCTCAATTAACCATGTTTCAAACTCATGGGCGCTCTTTAGCCATGGCAGGTTCTCCCTTCTCCATATGTCTCTGCTGCAGCAGGGAGCGTGCAGGCTCCTTGGGGGACTTTGCTGGAGGCAGCTCCTTTGTCCCCTTGGGGGACACCTGGCTATTTCAGCCTGGTCCTACCTCCGGCCCTGGCTAGGCCTGGTTTGGCTTCTGAAGGACCATCTGCCCCTTGGTCACTCCCTAGTTGTACCTACCAAAGACCAGCTTATGTCCCAGAACAGGAGATTTAATATTTGCTCCTGGATTTTTCTTGGCATAAACTCCTGTAACTGGAAACCCCGAGGTCTGTCATCGCACCCATGGCTTTTGGGGATCTTGGTGACAAGTTCTTGTGGCAGGAGTGCCACAGCTGGGGACAAGCAAGCCCTCCTGGGATATCCTCCTGCCTGAAGAGGCTTTCTGCCGCATGGCCTAGTGCCCGCTGGAGGTGGAGGAGACATCTCACAGCCTTGGTGGGGTTTGGGCCTCGTGCCCCCTTGGCCCATGGTGTCCCCAGGGCTCTCATGTGCTCCTCCTTCCTTCCCCAGCTGGGCACCGAGTGGACGGCGCCGGGAGAGTTCACCAAATTCAGCTCACAAGTCTCCAAGCCTCTACGGTAAGTGTCTCCTTGCTCCTGCTGCCTGTCCCGGGTGGATGGAGTTCGGGAGACAGAGCTGCTGGCTTCACACTGACTCTGCCCAGTTCCTCCTCCCTGGGAGGAGACCTTGGCCATGGTCTCTTCACAAAGGTCTTCCCAATGGCTCTTCCCAGTGTGGGGAGTGGGCTGGACAGGACCTCAACCAAACCCACCTCCAGGTCCATGGCTTGAAGGTGTTGGGGGATGCAGGCACCTCTGCAGATGATGAGGTAGAGATGGATGGGGGATCCCCCCGATCTTGGGAAGCTTCCCAGCAGTGGGATGGGGGAGCAGATGCCCACATCCCGCTGCCTGCCTCCTTGCCCCAGGAAGGTTTAGCCGTGTGTGAGCAAGGCAGAAAGGGTTTCCCGAGGTGACTCCTGTAGCAGGGGAGCTCCCATCGCTCCGGCCGTGGTGGCGGTCGGCTCAGCAACGATTTCTGACGGGCTTCTTCCCCTCCTGCGCAGCCTCATGTCCTCCAGGCGCTACTACTTCGAGCTGCTCCACAAACAAGACGACCGAGGTTCAGACCACGTGGAAGTTGGTGTGAGTAAATGCCCGTACCCCCTGCGCCTTTCAGGGATTGTCCTGTCGGGAGGTGGTGCCAGGGCTTTTCCCGGTGCGTGTTAAAGCGCTCCATCCTGGAGCAAAGCCATGATTTCCCCCCCTCCCGTGGCTGCCAGAGGCTCAGGCCACAGAGGGGACCAGTCAGCATCACTCCAATGGAGCTGGAGCTCATTCCCCATCTCCCTGGGCAGGACGCCTGGCACGGGCTGCTTTTCCCTGGGCTCATCCCATCCTTTCATGCCGATGGCCTTTCGCGACCTAAAGGACCTGCTGTCCCTCCCTTGTGCTCCTGCCTTCCCGATGTGCTCTCATAGCAGATGCCAGCGGAGCAGCCCATCCCCTCCAGGCTCCAGTGGTGATGGGACACCCAGATCCTCCTGGCCAGTCCCATCCCTTCTCCTTCCTCCTTAGTCTCCTGCAGAAGGGGAAAGGTCCCCTGTAGGCTTCTTCTTGGAGGAACCCGTTGCCGTGGGCAAGGGGAGCCCAGAGCATGTAAGGTCAGAGCAGGGGGTCCCAGGACACCGGCTGCGAGTGGGAGCCCACCCCGATGGCTTGTGTCCCAGGGTCAGTGGTGGGAGAGGCGGCCGAGGTGACAGAGTGGGTCCCTTGTTTCTTTCTTCCCTCCCCTTAGAGATACCGTGAGTTTCGAATCTGAACTTGTCTGCCTCGGCTGCGCAGCCCTGGCAAAGCCTGCAGCGTGTGTCTCTGGGAGGGGAAGATGTTGGCTCGTTAGCAAAGGCCTCCTTTCTCCCAAGCAGTCATTAATCACTGGAGCTGAACTTGTGCCAGCAGAGCATCAGGGAGGCTGACGACACCCCTTCCTCCCTGCCTCTCCTCGCCCTCCCCAGGCTCCATCCCGGCCCGGCCCGGCCCCTCCTGATAAGATCTGCATTTCTGCCCTGAAAAACAAATAGATGGGGGAGACGTGTTTTTATTTTGCTGGAGGGAGGGAAGCCTTTCAGATGTTCAGAAAGAAACAACAACAACAGAAAAGCAGGACCCTGATGCGTCTCTGCCTGGGGGCGTTCAAGGGCTTGTCCGGACAAAGGCTCAAAACATGCTTTTAAACTGCCCGCAGTTCAGTGGGGCAGGCAGCCATGAAGACCCTCTGAAGCCAACACAATCTCATGACGTGCAGGAAGGAGAGGGGATGTTGCAGGGCTCGGCTTTGGCTCAGGTCCTTGGTGGGTGCCGTGGGCTCGCTGCTCCGCTCCCCGAGGCTGAAGGGGGGTGTGCGGAGACACTGCCCTGCGCCCCAGCATCGTCCCCCCACCACGAGGCAGGACATGGAGCTGTGCTGCTTCCCGGGGTGTTATTGATGCCGCTGCTGATATGGGGCTGGATCTGACCTGCCTGGCCCAGGAGGACCATGGTGGCCGTGTGGCAGCATCAGCCTGTGTCCCACCTCCAGGAGCATTCCCCTCTCTGACCGTGCAGAGTAATCCCAAATCTTCCTAATCCCAAACCAGCAGGAGAAAGGCAGGAGATGGGTCTGTGCTGGGGCAGGATCAGTCCTCTCTCCTGTTCCTCTCTCGCCAGGTCAGGGTGGGATCAGTGCGGGCAAGTTTCTGGGAGCTGGGGATGGGGCAGGACTCATCCCAGGGTGCCGGCGGTTGGGCAGCAGCATCCTGAGACCCCAACACCCTCCCACTCATTCTCCCTCTCCTTTCATTTTTTCCTAGTGGCGGGTTTTCCTCCCCAGTTTGAAGTTTGAAGTGATCGACTCCTCCTACATCTCTCTGTACACAGGTAAGGGCCACGTGTGTCCTGGGCCACGGCAAGCAAGGTCTCGAGGGGGCTGCAGGTGTTGGTGCTGCTGGGGAAGGATGGCACCAGAGCTCAGGAAGGAGACCGGGTCCTGGGAAATCAGATCCTGGGGGAACATCTCAGCCTCTCGCACCCACCAGAGCTTCTGCTGGGCGTCAGGGAGGAGGCAAGGGGCTGGGGTGGGCAGAGGTGATGCGGGGAGCATGCTGTGACCTGCCCGCGGGTGGGACGCGGAGGCGACACGCCACGGAGACATGGCTCTCCTGGTGCTCCAGCCCCATCCCTGCTAATGAGACCTGGGAGGGCTGGCTCCTCGGCCCGGCCCTGAGTTATGAGGAGCTGTCGTGTAAGCAGGGATGGATGGCGCAAGGTTTAATTAAATCTATAGATCTTCTGCTTCCTGCCCCTTCCCTGGCAGCAAGAAAGGACTTGATAGATGGGTCCTGCCCCAGTGCTCGATAGGCTGGAGGACTGGTCATCAAACATGCCCTGGGAGGTGTCGATAAGGCGGGGGGGACAGGCAACTGGTGGGGATCAATGGAGAGAAGAGGAATGGGGTGGTGCTGCTGGTATTGATGCAGGTGCCCGTGAGATGGATGATGTGCAGATAAATTCCTCCCCCCGACCGCTATCTGTCAGTGCCGGCGCTTTCCGCTTCTCTTTCGCACTTCCTGGCTCCCTCGGACCCCAGCAGCATCCTGGGGCGAAGCCATGTCACTCATGGGGAGCCTGTCCCCGTGGCGTGGGGGACACCAGCAGCGCACAGAGCATCCTCCTTCCTCCCTTCCCCTTCTCTGGGCTTTTCCAGAGAAAAAAGCTGGAAAGCAGTGGAAAAAGCAGCCGCCCCTCAGCCAGCTGCAGGGAGGCGTTTGGGGAGCCTTTCCCCACTGCCAGCAGAAGGATTTGGGGTTTAGGAAAGGGAACCCTTTGGCTTCAGGACCCGCCTGTCTCCCTGCTGCCAGCAGGGCTGCCTGGAGAGGGAGCACCCATGGGTGCCCGGGGCAGGCGGCTCTGAGCCAAGGTGACAGGGGCAGGGTGACCTCCCGCGGGCAGTGCTGGGGGCTGGTTGGTAGCCAAGGACGACGTGCCACCCTCCTCCCTGAGCAGGAGGCCAAACCGGCTCACGTTGCCGTTACCTGCCCCTCTGTGGGAGGAACATCCACGCTTCGATTCCCGTGTCCTTGGGAGTTGAAGCCCCCGAGTGTTTCCAGCCCGTGTCTGTGGGCGATGCTGGTATCGGGGCCAGGGCTGCCTGCCCGAGATCAGTTGTACCCGGGTCCTCTCAGTGCTCGTTAGTAGGTGGCAATAATCATTAGGCTGATTAGTCACGGGGTCTGCGAGCATGAGAGGGCTGGAGGGTTTGCCCTCCTGCAAACACATTGACTCCCCTTCCCCCAGGAGCAGGAGGAATCCACAGTCCTCTGAGCCCTCTTGGTGGGAGGGATGGAGAGATTGGGAGGTGCCACTGTGGAAGATGCTGCTGGGACAAGGCTCCGTGTGCCCGTGGGGTTCAGCCCCTGTCCTTTCCTTCTCCAGATGAATCATCCCTGAAGATGAACCACGTGGAGCACATCCCGCAGACCTTGGCCAGCCACAGCGGGAGCTACCTCTGGGAGGCGCAGCAGGATGAGCACGGGGCTGACATGCTGAAGCCTGACCCCAGGGACACCTTCTTCCTCAGTGAGTGGCTGGGACCGGACCCTCACAGATCTCCGTGGGGTTTTGGGGGAGGAAAAAGGCAGGACCCGGCTGCCACAGGCACCCAGAGCATCCCTCCTACCTTCTGCCCATCTCCTGGGTGGAGGGTCTGTAGTGGGGTGAGCTGGAATGGTTTGGGGTCCAGGCTATAAGGTGGGATGGGCTATGGGGAGTGGTGGGGCATGGCTTGGGGCTGAGCTGTGGCTGCTTCTCCCCAGCCCCTGCAATCGAGGCTTCCCGAGTGGAGAACGTGCTGGTGCCCTGTGCCTACAGCCCCACCTACGTGGTGAAGGACTTCCCCATCGCCCGCTACCAGGGCCTGCAATTTGTAAGTGTCTCCCCGTGATGGGGACAGGGTCACGCTCCTGTGGGGGACATGGCGAAGCAGAGCACTTTGCCCTCGCCCCAGGGCAGGGGTGTTTCCACCTGGTTAAAATTCAGGAGAAAATCTCCCACGCTGGAGAATCAGGCTGAGCTTCCCATCTTGATCCAAAGGGGTTTGGGTTAAAAGCCCCTCGGGGTGTTTGAGGTGCTGGGGGTCACCTTGCTGCTGGGGACTGTGCTGGTGCCCTCGGGTCCCCAGCTCCTGGCCCTGCCTGCCCCCAATTCCTTGGAGCGAGCCCTCTCCGTGCTGTGGTGACGGTGGTGTGGTCATCTCCCCAGGTCTACCTCTCGTTTGTGTACCCCAACGACTTCACGCGCCTCACTCACATGGAGACAGAGAACAAGTGCTTCTACAGGGAGTCCCCCCTCTACCTGGAGAAGTGAGTGTCGGGGGGTCGGTGTTTGGGGGTGGTACATGGCGGGGAGGAGGGGGCTGATGTCGACAGGGCACTCCAAGAGCTGGAGAAGCAGCGCTGAGATGGTGCATCCTCAGCCCTGTGTCCCCCCCACAAGCTCTGCTCCCCATGGAAGGGCCACCTCTGGGCTGGCTCTTTCCCCATCTCTCGGGTGTGCAGCAGCCTGAGACCTGGCAGTGCTCCTGGATTTTGGGAACCCCAGCTCCCTTTGGAGCCGGGCTGTGCCCGGGCACCTGCGCCGCAGCCGGGGATGTTCCTCCTGCGTGGGCTCACGTGTGTGCGAGCACGTCCCTCCGCGCACACCCCTGCCTTAGTCCCGGGACCTCATCCCTCCTCTCTGTCTCCCAGGTTTGGTTTTTATAAGTACATGAAGATGGATGAAGAGGAGGAGGATCCGCGCCAGCGAGCCTTTCTCTTCCTCAGCCCAGACAGTGAGTCACCGCTCCCCGCTGGCAGCTTTCGGGCATCTCTCAGCGGCTTGGCACGGGGCTGAGCACCCGCCCTCCTTGCCCACCAGCCCGTGGCTCCTCGGGATGATCCCCCGGAGATGCCAGGGGGCTCAGGGAGGGCAGGGCTGTGGGGAGCCACTTGTCTCCAAGCAGTCCCCCCCGCTCCATGGTGACACATCCTGCTCGGCTCAGCCACAGGTGTGGGAAGCGAGATGCGGGAAGTGGGATGCTTGGGTTGGGATTTGCTTTCCCTGCTTCTTGAAGCTCTCCTGGGTTGGCCTGGGCAGTGGGCAGCAGGATCCGACCAGATACGGTGTGGAGTCTGGGGATGTCCGTGGAGTCTGGGGATGCTCAGGGGACCCGGGTTGTTCGGAGCCTGCCCTGCTGTCGGTTTGGGGCTTGGCAAAGCCCTGGCAGGCTGGGTTTGCTCCCAGATGGAATTAGAGTGGTGCCAAGAGGTGGCCAGGGCTCGGAGGGGTTCATGGGCAGAGGCTGGAGCTGCCAGCCCTGGTGAGTGTCCTTTAGTGCCCGCCAGCTCTGTCTCCCTCGCCCAGCCGCTGCTCGCAGCTTCATCTCTTGCTGGGGATGAGCTCTGCCTCCTTGTCTCGGGCTGCAGGGGGGTGTGATGAGTGGCCGGGACCCTCGGGGTATTTACCTCTGGCCTCACTCTCTAGATTTCCTAGAGGATGAGGATGATGAGGAGGAAGGAGCGGACAGCCCTGAGCCCACAGACCCACTTCCTGAAGCCAAGGGGAAGAGCTTTGGGCCGCTACCTGGAGCCAAAGGGAAGGAGACCCCTCCGGTCACCGGGGATTACGGCGACGACCTGGACTATTACAGCTTTCGCCACAAGCGGGGCCGGGCCCGGGAGGAGACGAACACGCCGGGGCAGCCGGGAGGATGGAGCCCCTCCCGCCGGGCCAGCACCAGCCCAACCGCCATCCCCGAGGACCCCCGCGGCGAGGAGGACGCGGGCCCCACGCTGGAGCAGGTCCGTGGGCGGGTGCTCAGTTGGTTACCCCAGGATCCCAGCGAGGAGGATGAACTGGGGCTGCTGGCACCTTCGAAGCACGGCGGGGCTCTGAGCCTCCAGCCCCACCTCTCTGCTCCGGTCTTTGGGGGCAAAGCCAGAACGCCGGGTCCCAGCAAGGCTGCGGCGCCCCGGGAGGTCAAAAAGCCCCAGAAGGCCCAGGAGAAGGTCTATGTGACCAGGCTGCAGCCCGGGAAGCGCAAAGCCCCAGCACAGGAGCCGGTCTTCCCTGGCATCTTCCTTTACCCGAAACCTCTGAAGAAAGTCCATCTTCGCTCCAGGACCCCTCAGAAGCATCCCATCTCCTCCAGCAAGCTCCGTGCCATCCCTGGCCGCCGGACCCCCTGGCTCCTGGGCAACATCTCCAAGGAGAGGGACCCTGCCAGGAGGAAGAGCGGGCGGGGGGGCGGCAGGAGGTGGGAACGTCCATCCAAGCTGGGGACGGAGCGGCGGGCGCTGCCCAGCCTCCTGGCCCTGGGGACCGAAGGGCTCTTCAGCAGGGAGACCCACGAGGACACAACCCCTGCCCCAGGCAGGACAACGGCCACCACCGATTACAACTCCTCCGAGGCGACCCGCTCGGAGGGGACGCGGGTGACATCCTTTCTGAAGATGTCAGAAACAACGGTGTCCCAGCAGGAGGAGGGAAAGGGCCAGGAGGAAGAGGAGGAGGAGGAGGAAGAGGTGTCGGACTACAGCTACGAGACCGGGGAGCTGCAGCAGAGCTGGCTGGAGGACTCCATCAACTGGCAGAGGACCTTCAGCGTCAGCTCGGTGGACTTCGAGCTCCTGCGCTCTGACTGGAACGACCTGCGCTGCAATGTGTCGGGCAACCTGCAGCTGAGCGAGAGCGAGGTGGTGGACGTGGTGGCACAGTACATGGAGAAGCTCAACGAGAAGAACGGAGGGTAGGGAGGGAGCGGGGCGCGGGTGGGAGGTTGGGATGCCGTCTTCACCCCGCTTGGCTCCTTGGGGCTGGGTGAGCCGGCTGGTGGGTTCAGGCCAACCCCTTGAGCTGCGAGGAGCAGAGCTCATGGGGATGGTGCTTTCAAGTGCTTTTTCTTTCCCGTAGCATCTACACCCTCCTGAGGATCATCAACGTGGAGAAGCGTCGTGACACGGCCCGGGGGAACCGCTACCTGCTGGAGCTGGAGCTGGCGGAGCGGGGCCAGCGCACGGTGCGGCTCTCCGAGTACGTCTACGTCCTCCTGCACCAGGGCAAGCAGGACGACAGCGCCGAGGCCAATCCTGAAGGGCCAGCCCTGGGGGCCACCGAGCCCCAGCCAAGCACCTGGAGCATCCTCTACGGAAAACCCATCCTGTGCCGGCCCCTGCGGCTCTCCTGGAAGCAGGATGTCATGGTCCACTTCGTGGTACCTGGTAGGTGACAACAGGCCACGTCCCTCCAGGGTCTCTGTGCTCTCCCTGCCCTCAGCATCCTCTGGGATGGGAGGAAGGCAGCCCTGGTTGTATCCTCCAGGGTGGCCCAGGGGAATGAGGTTCTCGCTTCTCATGAGATGCTGAGGTTCTCACTTCTCATCAAAGGGGTGTTGGTTGGGTTAGGGAAGGGGGGGCTGTTGAGACGCCTGTGGTGAGCCTGAAGGATGTTTGTGGCTGTGTCTGGCAGTGAAGAACCAAGCCCGCTGGGTCCAGCAGTTCATCTCAGACATGGCCCGCCTGTACGGGGCTACGAAGGATGCCAACTTCAATGTCATCTTGGTGGACTTTGACAGCGATGACATGGACGTGGAGAAAGCTCTGCAGGACGCCCGACTGCCCCGGTAACTCACCCCACAGGAGCTGCGGGTCCCCACCCTGCTCCCCCCAGGGCTGCCGAGAGGGGTCTGTGGGGCTCCTCGTGGTGGGACAGGCCATCCCAGTGGTGCTCACACAACCTGCCGCTGCTTCCCCAGCCCGGCACGGGTCTCTGCCTCGCTGCCCCTCTCCTCCTCCTCCTCTTTGGGGGTTTGCTTCCCATGCAGAGGAGTCGGGGATGCAGAGACCTTCTCTGCCTCCGTGGGGGGACTCTTGGGATGAGTTGTAGGCGCTTGACCCCCTCCTGAGAAGGTCCCCTCTCCTCACTGGTGGTCCCTGTCCTCCGCCTTGGCTGTGTCCCTTTCGGTCACTGGCACTGACCGCCCTGCCCTCTCTCCTCAGCTACCAGTACCTGCGGCGCACGGGGAACTTCGAGCGCTCGGCCGGGCTGCAAGCTGGCGTGGACACGGTGGAGGTGAGGCCGGGAGGAGAGGAACCAGCCCTCCCCTGGGGGAGAGGAACCAGCCCTCCCCTGGGGTGCGGCTTTTCACCCTCATCCTCTCCCCCTCGTGTCCATCCCTTCCCACAGGACGGGCACAGCATCGTGTTCCTCTGCGACCTGCACATCCATTTCCCCCCCAACATCCTGGACAGCATCCGGAAGCACTGCGTGGAGGGCAAGCTGGCCTACGCGCCCATCGTCATGCGGCTCGGCTGCGGCAGCTCCCCCCGGGAGCCCAACGGTGAGCGGGGTCCCCTCTCCCACGGTGCCCCTCCAGCAGGAAAACCTCCCCTGCCCGCCCCAGGAGAGCTTGGGCCGTGGCCGGGCTGGGATGTGCGGGGAGGATGGGTTGGTTCTGCTCCGACCAGAGGAGGGTCAAGCCCGAGGGTGTCTGAGGCACAGGGGTGCGATGAGAGAGTTGGGGGGTTCAGCCCGGAGAAGAGAAGGCTCTGGGGAGACCTTCGAGCCCCTTCCAGTCCCTCAAGGGGCTCCAGGAAAGCTGGGGAGGGACTCCTGATGAGGGTGGGGAGCCCTAGGAGGAGGGGGAAGGGTTTGACACTGAAAGAGGGGAGATGGAGCTGAGATGTGGGGAAGAA
>JAOXNO010000041.1:68347037-68359188 GCA_028565335.1 Limnodromus scolopaceus | reverse complement strand
TATTAAATCACAGCGGTGTCCCCCCCCCCCCCAAGGGTTTTATTCCCCTGGGAATAAAGGGTGGGGAATAAAACCCTTGGAGGGGGGGGACTCCGGGGCGATTTCATGTCTCCGCTGAGTTTTGGGGTGAGGATGGAGGTGGTGGGCTCAGCAACGTGCTTGCCGTCGGAGAAAACGCCCACCGTTGGGGTCTCTGGGGGGAGCTTTTTTTTCCCCAAACTTGGCAAACTTCTGGGCGGGCAGCGGGTTTTTCTCTCCGTGCTGGCTCCTCTCCCGGCCCCGTTGCCTGGGTTTTCCAACGCGTTGGAGGCGCTTTGTTGTGGGCGAGGGCTCTGCGCCGGGAGTTGGCCCGTGGGCTGGTGGCCCTCCCCTCCAGGGGGGCCAACAGCCGCATCCCTAAAGCCGCCTTTCCTTAGGCACGGCTTTTCCAGCAGCTTCCCAGCCGGCAGAGCTCCCCAAAGCCACTGCCGTCGGGAGCGGGCACCGGGCTTGGCCAGATTCAGAGCCCGATGCTGGAAGGGACCGGTCCCACCAGTGCCATCCCAGCTGGGGACACTGGTCCAGCCCCGCTGGGCAGGATTTGGAGCCAGCCCATGGTGCCTGCTTGGGGTAGGGCCAGCAGCACCACGCTGGAGGGTTTCGTTCCTGTGGCGGTGGGGACTGTGGGGACCACGGGGATCCTCTCCCGGGCCGGGCGTTGGAGCCCCGGGTGACAGCGGGGTGCGGGCAGGTCCCCGCTTTTCCAGGAGCAGCCGCGGTGCTGGGGCGAGGCGCTGGCCGGGCGGCTCACCCTGCCCCGGGGGGACACTGCCAAGGCGTTGGGGCTTGTTCAGGGCGGTGGAGGCAACCACCAGCCCGCAGCGGCCTCGCTATGGGGTTGTCCTGGCCATGGGGCCGAGCAAGGGGTTGGTGGAGGGCGAGGGGGAGCAGGGAGCGTCCCAAATGCCTCCAGGTTGAGAATGGGCCAAGCATGACAGCAGTGGCTGGAGGGAGAGTCCCCCTGCCCTATACCGGGCTTTGCCGGGGGGTCACTTCTCAGTAGCCCCCGGCGAGCGCTGGGTGCGGTGTGGAACCCCAGGCTGCGGTGCCGGTGGAAGTGATGGCCCCCAAACTGGTTTGGCCCGTTCCAAACGCTCCCTCTCGGCTTATCTGGCTTCAAAGGGCTCCTGCTCCATCCCACGCATACAAATATGCTCCCTGTGAACCCCCGGGGGAGCCCCCCACCCCCCAAAATCTGTGCCCCCCACCCCGGCTCTGCCTCCACTCCATCTTCTCTTGGTAGCCCCCAAAACCCATGGGTGCCCTGTGCTAGGGGGTGCTCAAGGGGATGTGGTGGAAAGGACACGTTGGACCATGGCCATGGTGGTGGGGGGGACCAACGGTCATTTTTTGGAGCATCATGGAGGCGGCTGAGAGAGGGCTCCACTGGCCAGGATGGGGCAGCCGGGACCCCCGGCCACCCCGCTGGCCCCTCGGCTTCTTGTGGAGCCACCGCAAGCCCCGAAAGCTCAAACTTGGCTGGGAGGGCAGCGGGTTTCGAGCGCACATGCAAAACACCGGCAAAGAGACTGGTTGGGTAAGGTCCCGGGGCGGGCCCGCGCCGCAGCCCCACGCCCACCGCACCGAACCCGCCGCAGACGGCATCGCCCACCCGTGCCAGGGCGCCCGCGCAGCACCCAGGGGTGCACCCGCCTGCCCGGGAGGATGCTGCAGGGCAACGGCCCTCCGGGGCCACCCAGCAAGGTACGTGCCGGCCGGTCCCGTGGCTGTCCCCGGGGAGTGCCGGTGGCACCCACCGTGCCACCCGTCCCCATGCTCCGGGTGGGAAGGGGCGGCGCGGGTCAGGTCCCTGCTCCTGGCCAGCGTTGGCCAAGAGGCTCTTGCCCTCCTCGCCCCATCCCTGGGTTTCCCCGGCGTGGCTCTTGGCACACGTGTGCCGTGGCCAGGCTTGCGCGGTGCCGCCTCGGCCACTCCCCACGTGAAGCACCGATGGCACCCGCAGCCACCGGCTCCCCCAGGGACCTGGTTTTGGGGACCGTGGTGCTCAGGGGGTGGGAGAGGACAAGGAGTGCCCAGGAGGTGGGGTCTCCCTGGGGACCTGGCTCTGTCACCCCGTGGAGGAAGGGATGAGGTGCCTCCAGGCTGAGGGGGGCAGTCACTGCTTTGGGGATCCCCAGACTGAGTTTGTTTAACCCCGTGTCACCCTAGCTGTGGCCAGATCCCCTCGGGAATCCCCCGGTTTTGCTCTGAATGTGGGGGATTTCTGGTGCTGATTTGCTGCTTTCTAAGCATCCCAGTGCATCCCTGCTCCCGTCCAGCCACTTGACGAGACGAGCGCTGCCGGTTTTGCCCTAAAACCTGCCTCAGCCCCCCCGCAGCCCCCCAGGACCCCTCAATTTCCATCTGTAAGCTTCAGGGCAGTGTCAGGTCTGGGGGACGGGGGTTTGGAGGGGAGACAGAGCCTGGGGGAACAGGGCAGCCAGCGGGCTTGGGGACAGCCCTGGGACCCCCTCTGTGTCCCCCTGGCCCAGAGGGGCTCCCGGGGCCATCCCCAAGCCCCTCTGTGCCTGGCACGGGGAGGGCGGGCAAGTGTCAGCTTGCTCGGGGAGTGATCCGCCCTCCCCGCCTGCTCCTGGGGGGAACCCGTGATTCATACGGGCTCGGAGGGCTGGGAGCGCCCCGCTGAGCTCTGCCAAACTCGGTGCACCCGCCACCGCTCCCCATGGGGGTGGTGCCCAGGTGAGAGATGAGGGGGTGCCCTTGGGGTTATCTCTGGGTGCTGTACCCCGAAAGGGTCAGGTGTGACCCCTAAGCAAAGGGGGCGCTCCCAGAAAGCCCATGAAGTCCCTGGACCCCGGGCTGGGGAGGTGGGTGTCATGTCCCCCACCCCCACCCCGCATCAGTCCCCAGGCACGATGTGATGGTGGCACCAGAGTTTGCAGCCCAGTGGGGTTTGGGGAGGCCATTGAAACAGGGACTGTCACCCCAAAACGCTCACCCGCAGCTCTCACCACCCCGCCCCGGCATCAGCCGCTGCTCCTGCTGACAGTGGCACATTCCTGGGGACGTCCGCCCTTTTCACCCTCCCAGCCCAGCCCCGGTGCTGTCCTCAGCGGCCTGGCCCTGTCATCACCGGGTGGTGTCAGCCCCGGCCGTAACGCTGCTGCCAGGCGGGTCCGCAGCGGTGAGGCTGAGCCATGGCTGGCTGCGGAGCTGTGCCCGCGTCGCCACGCTCGCCTTCAAACGGCCAACGCCAGCGCCGGCCTCTGCGGCTGGTGCGCTGTGCTGGGGCTGAGCGGCAAAACACCCTGTGCCCACACGCCGGGGCAGCGCCGGAGGGCTCAGGCGGGCTGAGACCGGACACAACTCAGTTCAGGAGTGAGCAGACCAGTCAGCGAGTCGGGGGCCACGGGAGAGCGCCATGAAACAGCACCATGGGGAGTTGGGGAGCCGTTCCCGAGCACACCCTGGGCTGGGGGGGGATACGTGGCATCCCCCACCCCAGGGCCGGCCGGGGTGGCTCGGTGGGTGGGGCCAGCCTAATTAGTACCTGTGGGGTGGCAGGGGCTGAGTCACCCCGCGTTCATTACTGCTGGGCCTGCCGGCGCTCAGCCGCCCCTTTTTTTTTTTTATTATTGTTGTTTTTTAATTCCCCCGGCTGATTTGAAAAGCAAAGCAGGGAGGACCCAGCCAGTAATTAATGCCAATTAGCCCCCACTCTGGCCCTTTGGTGGGCCGGCCCCCCACCCTGGAGGTGTTTGCTGGCCATGGTGGTGGGCAGCCCAGGGGGCTGGAGTCAGTGGTGGGGCTGCCCGAGGGTCCAGGGCTCTCCCAGGAGGGGTCTCAGGGGTCTGGGGCTCTCTGAGGAGGCTGCCCAGGGCTCACTGGGCGGGGGGGCCATGTAGGGGTTCGGGGCTGGCTGAGAAGCTCGCCTGGGGGTCCAGGACACTCCTGGGAGGACGTGTGGTGGCCCGGGGCTCTCCAGGGAGGTGGCCCGGGGCTCTCCAGGGAGGTTGCCCAGGGTTCTTAGGCTTGTTGGAGGGACAATGTGGGGGTCTGGGGGTCACTGGGAAGGCTTCCTGGGGCCTGGGGCTCGACTGGGAGGCTGTGTGGGGGTCTGGAGCTGGCTGAGGAGCTTGCCTGGGGGTCTGGGGCAGGTTGCCTGGGGTCTTAGGCTTGTTGGAAGGACAACGTATGGGTCTTGGGGTCAATGGGGAGGCTGCCTAGGGCTTGCTGGTGGGGCCTCGTGGGGGTCCAAGGCTGGCTGGGGAGCTTGCCAGGGGGTCTGGGGCTTGCCAGGGAGGCCATGTGAGGGTCTGGGACAGGTTGCCTGGGGGCTTGCGGCTTGCCCGAGGGACAATGTGGGCGTCTGGGGCTCACTGGCAGGACCATGTGGGGGTCCAGGTGCTCAATGGGGAGGCCATGTAGGGGTCTGGGCTTGCTAGTGAGATAATATGGGGGTCTGGGGCTTGCTGGTGGGGCCATGCAGGGGGTCTGGGCTCTACAGAGCAGCCAAGTGTAGGCTTGGGGCTCACTTGTGGGGCTGCCTGAGGAAGGGGTGTCTGGCTCTCCCCACTGGGGTCACAGGTATGACCCCCCCAGACCCCATCCCCTGCCCTCGTCCCCGTGAGGCCGCCCCGGGCGCCTCCACCTTTGGCGCTGAGGTGTGTGTGTTGGCGGGGCCCGGTGCGTCCCCCCTCCTTCCCGCCGAGGCGTGGCGGCGGCGGGGCGGGCCGGGTGCCTCCCTTGGGCTCCGGGAAGCTGCCGCCGCCGCGCTCACCTGCGCAGGCTGGCCTGGGCCTGCACCCCGCCATGGCTGCCACCGCCGCCACCATGCAGGAGACTAACACCTTCTTGTTGTCGGCCCTGCAGCCCGAGGCCGGCGTCTGCTCGCTGGCCTTGCCCTCGGACCGGCAGCTGGACGGCAGGGGCCGGGAGGCAGCAGAGGCCCAGCGGCTGCGCAGCGCCCGCGTCCAGGAGCAGGTCCGCATCCGCATGATGCTGCGGGGGCAGGCGACCGCCCGCCCCGAGCCCCCCGACATCGCCGACGGCAGAGGTGGGAGATCCCCCGCGACCCCCAGGGTGACCGTGGTGAAGGTGGTGGTGGGAGCTCCTTGGCCGACACCAGGCTTCATCTTGGGCTATGGCGTGGGGCTGGGGGGTTGCCCCCCACGCTGACTAACCTCCTGAGCCCCCGACTGCACCTCCAGCACCGGGGAGGGGGGTGACATGGCCCCAGCCTGGGCTCACTGCACCCCACTCAGGGGTCATGCCTCAGTTTCCCCCTCCTGGGGAGATTGGCATTGAGGGTTGGGGGCTTCCCGCGCCCCACTTTGGGCTGGGATTTTTCTTGCCCCAGCGGATCCCTCCCCGTCCCCCCCCGGCCTTTGAGCGGCGCTGCTGGCCGGGCTCCAAGCTCCTCCATTTAACGTCTGCGCTCGCAGCCTCCGCCCTCCCGCTCCGCCCGGCACCGGCGTGGGGTGCCCCTGAGCCCCCCCCATCCCAGGGGCTGGGGGACCCCAGCGGTGGTGGGGAGAGACCCCCCCCCGGCAACCCGATGGCTGCCTGGGGACGAAGTGTGAGTCACGCTCCTGTCACCGCCGGGGCTGGCGGCGTCCTTGTCCTCCTCGTCCTGGGGCGGTGGCGGGGCGGGAGGGCAGCGCGGGGTGCAGGGGGCGGCTGGGTCCCTGCCAGGCACCCATCCCCGGCGTGGTGGGGCCAGGACTGGTTTTGGGGGGATGCCTGGGCTGCCGATCCGGCTGCTGCTGAGGGGACCTTGCCAAGCTGCCGTGTCTCCGCCAAGCCGCCATGTCCCCGCCAAGGTGGCAATTACTTCCCTGGCTGTCAGGGTGCGATGGAAGGTGGGGAGGCTGCTGCTCGGCACCGCCGCCGCCTCTCCTGCTCCCCGTTGCCAGCAGGCAGGCAAAGGTAGCCTCCTCCTGCTCTCTCGTCCCCTCGGCGCCACTGCAGCTCCCCAGGCAGGTTCCCCGGGATGAGTTGGGGTGATCTTCAGCCCCCCAGACCACCCCTTTCCCCCCCGGTGCTCATGCTGACCTCTCCGTCTCCGTCCTGCAGGCAGTCAGTATGGCACCACCCTGGGCTCCTCCTTCAGCTCCCGCTCCCAGAGCAATGGCTTGGATGCCAAAGCCTCGGTACGTTCTGGGGGGGTTCGTCCCCCACCCTGGGCCCATCACTGTGGCAGCTGGGGATGCCGGCAGAGACCCAGCTGCAGGCTGGAGCTTTGGTTGTGCCAAGGAAGGCACCTGGCTCCGTCCTTTCCTCTCCCCATAGTGGTGATGGAGGGGATGGGGGGACAGGCCCATGGGCACCCCTGAACCCCACACTTTCCCCCCGCAGCTCTACCAGCCGCTGGCCAAGAAGGATTTTGGCACGCTGAAGGGCAGCAGCTGGTCCTCACGCTCAGCGGTGGACCTCACCCCGCACAAGCGGATGGCCACCATCAGTAATGGGGGCCTGGCAAAGGGCCGGGGCTATGGCACCGGCTACGCCATGTCACAGGCGGCCAACACCTCGCCACGGCCCAACTCCTTCCACGAGCGCAACTACCGCTCCCGGCAGAACTTCGACACCCTCTCGCTGCGCTCCCTGCGGCTGGCCGACGGGCCGCTCCCGCCCACCGCCATGGCCGACGACCGCTACAGCGTCATCTCGGAGCAGCTGGACCCTGTGGGGCACCGTCCCCTCTACAAAAGCCAAGGCAATGGCGGCTTCACCCGCTCCTACACCTTCGAGAGGCAGATGAGCGCCGGCTCGGCCACCAAGGCTGCCTCCGAGTGGCTGGAGGGGGGCGAGGTGACCCAGAGCCGCACCATCCGGGCCCCCGCCATGCGCACCCTCCAGCGCTTCCAGAGCAACAACCGCTCCCGGCTGAGCACCGGCTCCTTCGGCGGTGTCCCAGCGGCCTCGCAGGCAGGCATGGGGGGCTCCTACCTGGGCATGATGGAGCACAGCTCCCGTGCCCCCTCCGTGCGCAGCCTGGCCGAGTCCAGTCACCACCTGCAGGACCAGCGTGCCATGGAGATATACAATGGGCACAGCACGCTGCTCGGCCACCAGTCAGGCGGGTGAGTGCCCCCGTTGTCACTCGGCTGGTGGAGGGCAAAACCCTCCATCTCTTGCCTGGCGTCACCTTGCTGCAAGGGATGCAGGAGGAGGGATGAGGTGGTGGGCACAGCTCGGGTCCATAGTGGTGGACCATGGCAGGGGTTGACCTCCAAGTGTGTCCTGCATGTTTAGCTCCTCTCCTGGACACATCCTGAGACACGAGGGTAGGAAGATGCTCATTCAGCCAGGTCTGGAGTCTGGAGCCCCTAGAGTGTGGTGGGGAGGGAGATGGGTTGGTGGGTCTCTGAGATGCAGGACGTGGTGGGGTGCAGAGTTGGAGGACCCCTTTGGGATGCTCTGCCTCGGCTCTTCCTCACCTGCCTCTGGCTTCCAGGTTTGATGACATTGACCTGCCCTCTGCGGTGAAATACCTGATAGCCAGCGACCCCAACCTGCAGGTCCTGGGTGCTGCCTACCTCCAGCACAAGTGCTACAGCGACAGTAACGCCAAGAAGCAGGTGAGGCCCCAGGAGCCAAAAGGGAAGGGGGTCTCCCCAGGCCCCCTGCCGTGGTGGGACACCCCCAGGAGGGTGGAGGAGGTGGAGGGAGCCCTCAGCCGAACTGGGGAGAAGCCAGACCTCTCAACCCGGCCGGGCTCTCCCCTCCCAGGCCCGCAGTCTCCAGGCCATGCCCAAGCTGGTGAAGCTGTTCAACAGCCCCAACCAGGAGGTGCAGCGCCATGCCACCGGCGCCATGCGAAACCTCATCTACGACAACGTGGAGAACAAGCTGGCGCTGGTGGAGGAGAACGGCATCTACGAGCTCATGCGGACGCTGCGGGAACCCGATGATGAGCTCCGCAAGAATGTCACAGGTTGGGTATGAGGGTAGGGGTGGGCAGGGGTCCTCCTTCTCCTGGGGACAGCCCGTGGTGCCCCCACCCTGTGAGTAAAGCTGGAGTGACACTCCATGGGGATGACCTCTTTGCATCATTGTCACCCTCCCTGTCCCATGGCTGCGGGTCGTCGGCACAAGCCACCCCCTGGGGAGGTGGGTCAGGGTCGACATGTTCTCCAGCCACCCCGGGACTGAGGGTCTCCCTCCGCGCAGGGATCCTGTGGAACCTCTCCTCTAGTGACAACCTGAAGGATCGCCTGGCCCGGGACACGCTGGAGCAGCTCACAGACCTGGTCCTGGTCCCCCTCTCTGGGCTGGGGGGCTCAGGTGTCATCCAGCAGAACCCCTCGGAGGCAGAGATCTTCTACAACTCTACAGGCTTCCTCAGGTACCTGCTCTGACCCTCCCGCTGTGGGTAAAGGTTTGGGTGGGGAAAGAGACACCATCTGTGCTGCATACATGGGGAGCAAGGTCCCCAGGGCTCGTTTCTGGGGTCCCTATCCCTTGCAGTGCTCGTGCCTCAAGGCAAAGCCTGGCCAACCTCATGGAGAGGTATTATCTGCCCTCCCCACCGTGGTGCCTGGTGGCTGGGGGGAAGCCCCTTCTTGCCATGATGGACCCACCTTCCCTGTGCAGGAACCTGAGCTCTGCCAGCCAGCAGACCCGGCAGAAGATGCGCGAGTGCCACGGGCTGGTGGACTCCATGATCCACTACGTCAACAGCTCCCTGGAAGTGGGCAAGTCTGAGGACAAGGTGAGCCCCGGCAGCTGGGGGCTGGCAGGGTTGGGGGGCCCTGAGAGCAGGTGCTGCTCGCTCCCTCACTCCCTCCCTCCCGCCGCCCCCTGGCCATCGTGGTGCAAAGGCACATCTTGATGGGATGGTTGGAAAACCAACCTGGCTCCATCTGACTTTACTGGGCACAGTGGGGTGGCGCTGATGGCATTGGGGTGACTCTGGCCACCCCCATGGGATCCTGCTCCAGGGGATGTGCCATCTGGAGATGCCCTGGCAAGCGGCACAAGGACTGACTCCCCTGTGCCCCGTCTGCCCCCCCAGAGCGTGGAGAATGCCGTCTGCGTCCTGCGCAACCTCTCCTACCGCCTGTACGACGAAATGCCCCCCTCCTCCCTCCAGCGCCTGGAAGGCCACAGGAGGAACAACAGCAGCATGGTGACGGGGGAGCTGGTGGGCTGCTTCAGCCCCCAGAGCAAGAAAGCACGAGAGGTCAGCGGCCGGGAGGCGGGGGGCACGGTGACGGCCGTGTCGCCTAGGCGGGGTTGGCACTGGGAAGCAGCTGGCAGTGGAGGTGACGCTGGGGCGGAGGTGGATGCTGGCCTCGGCTGGTGGGTGGGACACACGGGTGAGCTCAGCAGAGGGTGAATCAGGGGCGTGGGGGTGAATCAGGGTGCTGAACCCCCACGTTTCCACCCCACGGGGCATGACGCAGCCGGGGTGACCTGCTGGGCCACTGCCAGCCCGGAGCTGCCCAGCAGTTGGGGCCAGGCACGCCGGGGAAAAGGGGGACGCCAGCAGTGAGGGACGCTGCAGAGGGGACACTCCCTGCGAGTCTAACAGTGCCACCACCCCTCCCCTCCCCTCCCCTGCAGCACTACATGAACGCGGACATCGTCACCTTCACGGAGGTCTCCAAGGACCCCAAGGGCATGGAGTGGCTCTGGAACCCACAGATCGTGGGCATCTACAACCGGCTGCTGCAGCGCTGCGAGCTCAACAAGCACACGACGGAGGCGGCCTCGGGCGCCCTGCAGAACATCACTGCTGGGGACCGCAGGGTGAGGGGCATCCCCTGGGGCTCCCCCCACCTCCCCTGGTTGTCCCCACCGCCTGGCTGGTCACGGCCATGCCTGGGGAGGGGATGCATCCCCCTGCGGGTCGGTGCCAGCCTTTCCTGGGTGGGGGACGTGGACATCAGGCTGCTTGTCACCTGGACATGGGTCACTCCATGGCCCCGTTGAGCAAGAGGAGGAGGAGGAAGGTGGGGTGGGAGGAGGAGGCAGCTGGGGGTTCCCGGCAGGTGTCTCCAAGGGGGTGTCTCCTCGGCAGTGGGCAGGCGTGCTGAGCCGGCTGGCCCTGGAGCAGGAGCGCATCCTCAACCCTGTGCTGGACCGCGTCCGCACCGCCGACCACCACCAGCTGCGCTCCCTCACCGGGCTCATCCGCAACCTCTCCCGCCATGCCCGCAACAAGGACGAGATGTGTGAGTGCCAGGGATGCGGGGGGGAGCCCCATGGACCCTCTCCACCCTTTTCCTCCTTGATCTGCCCTCCACTTACCTCCAGCCGTGTCTCGGCACTGTCCTGCCTGCTGCAGCCTTGCTCACAGCTGAGCATGCGGTGGCCAGTCCATCCCCCCTCCCCAGTAACCGAACACCCCCCCCAACACATTGTGCTCTCCCTCCAGCCCCACCATCTCACTTGGCTTCATCCTTGTCCCCCAACTCCTTTCCCAGGTGCCCAGGAGTCTCAGCAGAGACTCCAGAGAACAAAGGGTTTGAAGATGTCCTTGGTGCTCCTTGGCTGGACCCTCTGTCCCCTCGTTGCCCCAGGAGGTTGCAGGGTTCATCCCCAGGGTGACACGTGTCCCCTGGGTCTGGCCACCAGCCCTAATGTGATGCCTTTGCCCCCCAGCGACCAAGGTGGTCAGCCACTTGATCGAGAAGCTGCCGGGGAGCGTCGGGGACAAGTCACCGCCTGCTGATGTCATCGTGAACATCATTGCGGTCCTCAACAACCTGGTGGTGGAGAGCCCTATGGCTGCCCGCGACATTGTCTACTTTGATGGCCTCAGGAAGCTCTTCTACATCAAGAAAAGAAGGGACAGGTGGGAGCTCCCTGTGTCCTCTGCTGTCCCAGCTCAGACCTGGGGTCCTGTCCTGCTCTCTCCTTCCTCCCCTGGTCCAGCTCCCAGGTGCTGGGAGTCACCAAACCAGCTCAGAGTGGTCTCATGGCCACCTTCCAGCCCTTTTCCACCTCCTTAGAACACCCCACCATGGGGTTGGCTATTGCTGCAGCCACCTTCTTCCCACCTGGATGCTGCTCACCTCTCCTGCCAGCAGCGCTTGCCACCCTGCCCCTGTCCTTTAGTCTTCTGCCGCTTCCCACCAGCACCGAGTCCTCAGCCCCTCAGGGCCCCTCTGGGGTGGTATCCTTGGGCTGAGGAGCACCCCCCGTGCCCAAAGCTCATCGCATCCTGTCTCTGCCCCAGCTCGGACAACGAGAAGTCCTCCAGAGCAGCAGCCAGCCTCCTGGGCAACATGTGGCAATACACCAAGCTCCACCGGGACTTCAAGATGGTATGTGCCACCCTGCGGTGCCTCCCCCAGCCGCAGGGATGCTGGGACGAATCCCGAGGGTGGATCCAAGGGACCCAGGGCCAGGGGCTTCTCCCACACCTCCCAAATGCTTCCAGGGATAGGACGGGCCCCAAATCCTGAAGGGGTGGGGATGTCCCCAGAGTGTTGTCCCTGTGGTGGCACCTGCACTGGTGGGGTGGGGACAGCCACGTGCCCAATGTGGGGACAGCGTGGCCCTGCTGGGGCAGGAGCAGAGTGGGTTTGTGTTCACATTCCCAGTGAGGGGCGGGCAGGAAAGGTGATGGCGCTGGCGTCCCCCCTGTGTGACGGGTGGCCTGTCTCCTTGCAGAAGGGGTACCGGAAGGAGGACTTCCTCAGCCTGTGAGGACACCCCCGGACACCGGACTGCTCGGCCCTGCCTCTCCCCACCGGGATGTCCCCAGTTGCTGGCCCTGCCCTGGGGATGCTGCTCCATAGCGTAGTCTCCGCTGCGTTCCTCCTGCCCCCCTCTGCCGCGTCCCCCTTCCCCGGGCTGGGGAACGCTTGTCCTCCCTCCTGCCGCAGCCTTGAACCCAGCGACTGCTTTTGGCTCTGCTGCGGGGACCCCAATTAGTGGGGGGCTGCCCCACGACACCCGAGGGTGCTCAGCCCCCGGGGACCCTTCCCGCTCCTCGGGAGCTGCTGCGAAGCTTGGCTTCTCCCGGGTCTCAGCAGAGGGGCAGGAGCCTCCTGCAGAGCAATGCTGGTGGGGAGGGGGCTTTTGGGGGCACCCTATCCCGGCTCCCCCGAGTCATGGCACCCCGGGGGCTGGGAGGGTGCTGGTGTGGGGCTCGCCGTGGGTTACACACGCTCTGCCCGGGCTGGGTGGGGATGGG
>JAOXNO010000041.1:68324651-68338507 GCA_028565335.1 Limnodromus scolopaceus | reverse complement strand
GAGGGGTTCAAGGCCAGGTTGGAGGGGGCTTGGAGCAACCTGGTGTGGTGGGAGGTGTCCCTGCCCAGGGCAGGGGTTGGAACTGGGGGGAGCTTTAAGGTTCTTTCCAACCCAGACCATTCTGTGAATATATAAAATATTGGTGCTGTTGACCTGTCGTGGGTGTGGGGGGAAGGGATAGAGGGAACCCTATTGGAGGGCTGGGTCCCAGGGATCCTGGGGATGGCAGGGGTGTGGGGCGGCTTGGTGGTAAATCAGGAGCTGATAAAAACTTTTCTTGTCCTTCAGGGTTGTTCCTGCGGGTAGGCAAGTTAAAATTGAGGAGTGGAGGTGGTTTTGGTCACAGTGGGGAATGGACAAAAGAAGCCTGAGGGCTGGAGCATGGCTCATTTCGGTTCCCTGCGGGATAGTTAGTGGCTTTGCACGCTCTTGGGAGTGACGTTCTGAGACTGGGTTAACCCTGGTGCCTTTCTCCACTGTGCTGACTTGGACATGTCACCCCTGGCGGAGTCACAGCCGTCTGGGGCTGTCGCCTTCAGACCCTGCACCGGGACTTGTGGCCTCATCCTGCCTCCTGCCTGAGGTGAGAGTGCTGCTCAGGCACGAATGAAAATGTCTGTGTGGTGTAAGCTTGTTAATAGCCAATTCCTGATGCATTTAGCAGCTTGAAGCTAATTAAATGTAAGCTACTTAGAGCTGCTGGGTGACTGTGTTCCAAGGCCATTGATACAGTATGAAACCAGGCTTTGCTCCCAGGTCCCAGAAATGAGACTATTGCTCCGGGGTGAGGTGCCACCTGGTAAGGGACCTTTAATCACAGTTGCTGCTCCTCTGTGAGGAGGCACAGTGGGTGCTGGCTTTTCGCTCCTAAGCTGGGGCTGCCCGGACCCTTCAGGGGAGCTGAAGGCGGTGTGGCCTCTCGCAACACGTGCAGCGCTCATGGCACTTTGTGCAGCGAGAACCGGTTTAATTACGGGAAGAACCATCACTGCACAGGCTTCTGTACAGTGGCATGGCTCTAGCCGCAGCGGGGGCTTGGGCCAGCCTGGCTTTTAGTTATAGAACAAGACAAATCAGCCCTAATGAGATAGTTGTTCGTGACCTATGGTGCTTGGGTTTGCTTATCTGCATTTTTCTGAGTTCTCAGGGTGGCTGTCGCTGCTGTTACACCTGCACACACACAAGTTCAACTCGTGGCTCCCACATTTCCTTCAGTTCATTTCCACAACTCGCCTCCAACACAAGGAGGCACCTACTGCCTTTCTGTAAAGGAGGGGATGAAAGGGAGGAGCTCGAGGCTGAGCTTTCAAACCAATTAAAAGTTTCCAGTTCTTATAAAACAAAAAGGCTCTAAAGCTTTGAAATGCTCTGGTGGATTTGCCCTGGAGTTACAAGGACCACAAGAAAGCTGGAGACCGAGCTGCGGTCGCCTGTCCCATGCTGCTGCCTCCCACATTAGCTGAAATTAGGAAAAATTAAGAGAAAGGCTTTTTCCCTGCGCATTTGCAAACGCAGCTGGGCGAGGCTGTGTGGGCCTGGCGTAAGGCGTGTGGGGAATCTCGGGGCATCAAAGGGCGGTTTTGGCACTCGATGTCAAGGGAAGAGTCACGCGTTTGAGGGCACGTTATCATTCCTGGGCAGCAATGAACAAAGACTTTGTTCCTTGGGCATAAATGACTCTGCTTTGGGTTGGTAAACAAATGGGTAAAGGTACATGCGGCAGAGAGCAAAGCTGAGAGCCAGGAACGTGCCTGTGTGTGAGTTAGAAGAGTGGCAGCGCTGGCTGCGACACCAGCCCAGCCCTGGGTGTAACCCCGGCTCCCTTCACAGCAGGGCTCTACGGGAAGAGCGGGAGAAATGCTGGGCTGGCGGGGCTCGGATTTAGGCTGGCAGGCCGTGTTTTGGAGAGAGAGATAACCCGTGGTAGCTTTATGGCCCAGGGTTTTCTGTGCAGGTGGGTATTTCTGTTACCCCAGCACATTTAACAGGTTGTTTTCCCACTGTGTGTGGTCAGAGTCCCAACATCTAAGCGTCTCACCAGCCAGTGCCCACAGTCAGCCCGAGCTCCGGCTACGCACGGGCACTTCAACTCCGGCCTTTTCTGATTATCCACGTTATCACTAAAAAGTGGGGATGATTTCTCTGGGTGATGTGGAAGGCAAAGGAGGGAGGCAGGAATGATACCGGTGTGAGTACAATGAGTCAACGGCAGCTGGAACCCGGCTGCTGGTGTCGGCGTGGGCGTTACCTTTATTTAGCATTTGTGGCGGTGGCTGAGCCGGGCACGAGGGCTGGGAGCGCTCGGGGCAGAGCAGGGGCTGGGTTGGGACCGGGGCCAAACGCAGCCAGGCTAACCACCGCGTCTTTCCAATGACCCCAGAGACAGCAGGCGGGAGCTGCGGCCACGGGGAAGCTGTGCCGGGAGCAGGATCGTGGAGAAAGAGGAAGGACTCGAGTTTCTCAGCGGGGCGAGAGCCAGAAGGTCACTGAAGGCAGAGGAAAAAGGGGCCAAAGTGCAACAAAAGAGCTGGCACGGGAAGCTGGGAGGAGGTAACCAGCTTTTCCTGCGATGCCGAGTGGCACGTTAAGGCCGTGAGTGACAAGGAAGCCAGGTCATCTGTGGACCAGCGCTGCGCTTGCCCGATGGCAGCCGGGTGCCCACCGTGCCTTGTCCCCGGTGCCAAAGCTCTGCCCGGCTCCTCAGCATCCTGGGAGTGCACCGTTCCCAGCGCTGCTGCAGCTTCCTCCCTTCTCACGGCCGTGCGAGTCGGAAAGGACCCTGCTCCTGCAAAGCTGCCCTCACGATGTCACTTCCCAGTTCAAGTCCAAGCTGGGACACGTGTCCCGGTGCCGCGGTGGCTCCTCCGGCGCTGCCAGACCGGGGAGGGGGGGCTGAGGTCCGTGTTCCTCACCCTCCTCGGTGAGCGGGGGCTACACCTCGGTGGAGTACTCCATCATGCTGGGGAGAGAGGAGAGGGTGCTGCAGGGGGGACTGCCCGAGCTGGGAAGCAATGGGGAGTGTGGAAAAATATTCGGGGGGCAACAGGGCCTTTTGCCAAAAATAAATGGAGAAAGAACAACAGGCTGTTTGTGGGAAATCCCTCCCTCAGTGGGAAGCCAGAGCCTGAGAGCTGAACCGTGGCAGCGTGGGGCATCCTGAGCCCTGCTCACCTCTGCTCTCCCCGGGATTTTGGGGTGAGAGCTGGGATTTTGAGGTGGCCGTGAAGAGGGTCAGGCTGAGCCCTCCTGCAGAGAGGAGTTGGTCCATGAAGGATGGCAGCACCAGGGCGGCCCAGCCTGTGGCTCTTGGCTACAGCGGTTCTGTTTCCCACTGAAATACTTGATTTTTATCTTTTTTTTAAAAACAAAGTTTAAATGAAAAATGTGGGCAAAATTGTTCCTTGTTTTAACTTGGAGCTTTTCTTTTTTCTGAAAGAAAAGCCAAAGCCAAGCAGACCTTTCCTCTGGTGGGCTCTAGTATTGAATTGCCTCAGGTGGGACCCATTTCACTGGCCTCGAGTGCCTACAAGCACCTGGGCTAGTGAGCGGGGCCTGGGGCAAGGGGGGAGATGGGCCCTCGTTTATGGATGATGCAGCTCATCTTAAAACGAGCATTTTCTGCTGGAGGCCCCGGGCAGAGGCTGGGGTGAGCGATGGGGGAGAAAAGTGATGGAGGAGGTCCCCGAGGGCAGGAGCCAGCAGCCCCACTGTCCCCAGGCTTGCGGTGGCCAGCGGGGCTGTGGAGGGGTGGATCCTGCAACAAGGCAGGTCTCCCCAGGACGTCACCCACCTCAGTTCTTTATAAAGGTTGGTGTGTTTTCTGGCCCGAAATTCGTTCTTCACGGACTTGGGGACATCGGGGACGTACCAGGCTGCGATCAGTTTGACACACAGGGCCACGTGCTGCGGGGGACAAAGGCAGCCGCCACGGTGAGGACCTCCCCGTGTTGGTGAAGGTGGCCCATTCCCTGTTTCCCCTGGCCAATGCGCCCCTCCCATTTGCCCTGTCTCCTCCCGCCCCCCCGGGTGCCCACCTCAAAGAGGATGAGGAAGGCCAGTCGGGCTGCGAAGATGTGCCAGAACTGGACGGTGTAGCTGTAGTCGTCAGCGTGCCTGTAGTCCCGGTACCTGCGGCACAGCCCCGTCGGAGGGATGCCGGGCTGGCACCGGGGGGTCCGAGAGGAGCCCCGGTGGCCACCCCCGAGCCCTGCCCCGTGGCTGGCAGGCGGGACGGCACGGTGAGGGCCTCGGGGCCGAGCAATGGCCACTGTTACCTGCACTCCGTGATCTCGTGGCCCGGCAGCATTTCGGGCACCCTGGTGTGGGGCTCGAAGTCCTGGACGCGGAAGATGGAGAGGCTGTGGTTGATGTAGCCGGTGGAGCAGCTGCGGGAGGGGGCAGCGATGATGTCACTGGCCCGGTGGCAAAGGCGGGGGCTGTGGCTCCTGGCCAGGCCATGGGGCTGGGGCATGCCCCTGCCAAAAGCCACAGCTCCTGTGTCTTTCCAGGGGGCACAATGTCCTCTCATTGCCACAAAGACTGTCTCCCTGCAGCTTTCCTTTCTAAGGTGTGGGGTGGTTGCCACCTCTGGGGTGTGGATTCTCCAGTGACTAGTAGTACGGCTGAGCACAGACTGCACCTCCCATCCTGGGGAAGCCAGCACCCATCCCCTCCCTGGCTGCCCATTTCCTCAAATCCTGGGGGAAATGGATGGCTCTGAGACTTCTGTCCGGCCTGACTGAGCTTGGCCAGTGGGTCAAGGCTGGGAGGAAAAGGAGGAGGGCAGTCCCGTGGCTCTCCAACAGTGCAGGGTGCTCTCACCACTCAGGGGCACCAGTTTACCCACCACGGGGATGGCGTGAGGAGGGGGCCAGCTGGGATGCTGAGGATGGTGCCATCTGGAAAACCCTCCCCTGCTCCCCTTTCCCCCCACCCCACCATGGGGGACCGCTCAGCTGCCTTGTGCGCTGGCACCGGGGTGGGCAGGGACACCCCAGGCAGGGCAGTGACAGCCGACCCGGTGGCACTCACTCCACAGCAGTGCTGTTCTCCGTCATGCAGGGGCTGTAGGTGTACTTGTAGACCTGCATGGGGATGAAGTCAGAGGTGATGGCGATCACAAGCCCGTTCCCAATGACAGCCAGGATGCCGATGGCCTCCAGGACCTGCAGCCAGATTCCTGTGGGGAGGAACGGTCAGTGAGGCCCCTCTGATGGCTCGCTGCCACCATCCGAGGGCTGCAGACCTAGTCCCAGCTCGGGGACAGAAGAGGAATGGAGGTTGAGGAGGGGCCCCTCACTCCAAGAAAGACATTGAGGGGCTGGAGCATGTCCACAGAAGGGTAAGGAGCTGGTGAAGGGTCTGGAGCACAAGGAGAAGAGGTCTGGAGAACTCTGAGGAGTGGCTCTCCAAGGTCTGGAGAGCTTCTGAGGAGTGGCTGAGGGAGCTGGGGGTGTTCAGCCTGGAGAAAAGGAGGCTAAGGGGAGACCTTCTCGCTCTCTCCAACTCCCTGAAAGGAGGGGGTAGCCGGGGGGGGTCGGTCTCTTCTCCCAAGTCCCAGGTGATGGGACAAGAGGAAGTGGCCTC
Organism: Limnodromus scolopaceus; assembly: GCA_028565335.1. Lineage (NCBI taxonomy): Eukaryota > Metazoa > Chordata > Aves > Charadriiformes > Scolopacidae > Limnodromus > Limnodromus scolopaceus. The sequence goes on along the minus strand of JAOXNO010000041.1, from coordinate 68,332,921 downwards.
CAGCAATTTCTTCCTGGAAAGGGTTGTGAAGCCTTGGCAGAGGCTGCCCAGGGCAGTGGTGGAGTCGCCATCCCTGGAGGGATTTCAAAGCCGGGCAGACATGTTGCTGAAGGACATGGGCCAGTGGTGGGTTTGTCAGTGCTGGGTTGATGGTTGGACTCAATGATCTGAAAGGTCCCTTCCACCCCGGGCAATTCTATGGTGCTGTGAAGGAGACCTCCAAGCAGATCCTCAGCCTCTGCAGGGTCTGAAATTGCTTCTCCTTCCCCAACCCTGTGCTCTCCTACCTCCACGGTGAAGTGATACCAGTCCCTGGCCAAGAGCTGCTCAAGGGTTTCAGGCCAGGGAAAAAGTGTGAAGAGGCTCCCCTGTCTCACCGATGTCATTGGCCTTCCAGGGTACGATGCGCCGGCGCAGCCGCATCATCTTGATGGCGTCCAGGCGGATCTCCAGGAGGTTGTTGCAGAAGGCCAGCAGTGGGGCGAGAGGGAAGGCAGCCACAAAAATGGTGGTAAAGCTGTACTGGATCACTGCGCGGGGGCAACAGGACACGTGCTGCTGTGACGCCACCCCAGAGGGGACATCCCGCAGGGCCCTGGCCGCTCTCTGGGTCTGTCCTGCTTTGTGGCTTGTGTCTGAGGGGCTTTGAGGGGGTGAGAGGGGAGATAGACCTGTCTTGGGGACCCCACATCCCCCAGGGACACCCACCTCTCAGAGGGGGATGTGTGGGGGTCCCACTGGGCACTGGTTGACCAGCCAGGCAGAGGGACCACCATGGGGGTACAGCCATCCCCTTGACACTGCTGGGAGGAGAGGAGGGTCCCAGGGCCAGGAACATTGCCTGCTCTCTCTGGATTTGGGAATGTTCTCTTGGCTGGGTCCCAGAGCTCTCCCTCACCCACACAGGGGCTCCCCAGCATCAGGGTGTCTCCAGCCAAGGAGGACACGTGGCTCTGAGCCCCTGCCCTACGTACCCATCTCCAAGAACTCGTCAAAGAGGCTGAGGAATTCCACCTCACTGAGGTGATAGTTGTCCACCCACTGCCTTCTGCAGGCTTCCTCCTCCTCCTCCTCCTCCTCTCCTGACATCAAGCTCCTCTTCTTGGGGCGCTGCCGCTTCTTGCGTAGCTTGTGGGTTACCCAGCTGGTGGGAAGAGCAAGCCAATGGGACTGCTTCCCGCAGAGGACAGGGGGGTGACCGCTGCCGGGGACAGCCCCGGGGACCCCAGGCAGGGAAAAGGGAGGGATCTTGGCCTGGAGCCCGGGGTTACTCTGTGGGAGCTGGGGAGGTCCTGGGGGGGCACCAGTGGGTGCTCCATGGGCTGGGGGGAGCTTACGGGCTGAGATACTCCACCACGTTGCTGATGGTCTGCTTGAGCAGCATGATGATGGCCATCTGGATGAAGAGGTCGGTGATGCAGCCGCTGGGATGGCACTGCCAGGGGGCGAGAGGAGGAGCTGGGCACCACTGGCAGGGCCAGCTGGCCCGGGGGCTGCTGGCCACAGCAGCTTCCACAGGAGAAGGCCAAGGTTCTCAGAGCCTGGCTGGGCAGCAGGAGCTGTGTGGGGTCAGGGGGCTCCACGGCAAGTCCCTCACCTCCTCCAGCCGCCACTTGCCAGCGATGCGCACGTAGTTCCCAGGGTGGCCGTTAATCCTGAGTGAGGGACCAATGACAGCAGTTGAGCCCCACTGCTGGCCCCCACGGATGGGGCTTCGTCCTCTGGGCACTGGTGGAGAGGAAGGGGTTTCCCCCACCCACCATGCCCACAGGAAGAAGTCGTGTCCCTCCTGAGGTCCCAGGTACGACCCCTGTGCCTGGCAGGGAGGGCAGAGGGATGGGGCTGTCCCTAGACCCTGGGGAGAGTCGGGGATGTGTGTCCCAAACCAGGGCTCCCCTCAGCTTCTCCCCCGGCCCCCACTCACCGTCCCAGGAAAAAGGCGATATAGATGAGTGAGGAGAAGTTTGTGAAGAACTGGAAGGTGAAGATCTTGACGGTGAAGTTGTTCTCGCGCTGGGATAAGGTCCGTGGTTTCTCTGGGAGAGGGAGTGAGGCCCAGGGGCTTGGTCGCAGAGCAGTGGGACCTTGCTCTGCTTCCCCTTGGATGCCCCAGCAGCTCTTTGAAGGTTGGGAAGGACATCCCTGCCCCTCCTGGAGCCTTCCCTGCCCTTCACTGAGCCCTCTGATGGAGCTGAGCCCAGCTGAGCAGGGAGGTCCCTCAGAGCCATGAACTGGGGAGAAGGGGGCCTTCAGCTGGGAGGAGAACCATGTTGGGACCTCTCCTGAGCTGTGGTGACCTCCTGCTCATGCTGAGTCCCAGCCCTGGTGGGTGATTGTCCCTCCACAGCATAACGTGGCTGTGGGATGGGCAGCACGTGAGCCTCTAGTGAGCCTGTGTGTTGGGGGTTTGGTGGCCTCCCATGGGGACCTGCATGGCAGGAGCTGCCCAGTGGAGAAAGGGAAGGGACCTGCATTTGGGGACCAAGGGGGTGCTGCTGCTGGGCAGCTTGGGGTGCAGGTGGGAGACAGCCCCCCATTTCCCTTACCCAGGTCACAGAGATAGAGGGCCACGTGCCTGTTGACCTGCAGAATGGAGATATAAAATGAGAGGGAAGGGTTGGTGGTGGGAAGGCAAGGAGAAGACCCTCTGTCCACCCCATGTCATTCCGCACCTTGGTCATGATGACAATGGTGATGTAGTGCAGCACGGCTCCTGTGATCACCGCCATGGTGTTGGCCTTCTCGCGGAGGAACTCGAAGTCACTCTGGGTGAAGAAAGCTGTTGCCACCACCCGGTAAATGACGAGCCCATGGGCAATGCCGATGAGCACGGCGATCTGTGGAGGAGGAGGGCAGTGGGACATGAGAAATCCTGCGTGGTGGGCACCTGCTCCGTCCCACCTGGGGACCACCAACCCTTCAAAACCTGGCTTCCTTCACCAGAGCTCATCTGGAGGTGGCCCCAAGTGCAATCCTCAGTTAAGGATGAAAGGTTCCTAAGGTGGATGTCTCCACCTGAACTACTTGTCTGGACTCTCTCCAGTGGCCCACAGGACGAAACAAGGGCATCAAAGCTTTGCTTCTTCCTACCCTCTGTCTCACTGCCTTCATCCTTACCACCTTCCACGGTGAGAGCAGAGCCCTCAGCCCAGATCCCCCAAGGGTGGTTGGCCTCTCCCATGAATGTAGGGAGGCCCCAGATACTTGTGATGGGCACGGACCTGCCCTGACAACCTGGGTCCTGCCTTTGCTCTGGTCATAGGACCCTTTGAGGTGCCGTTCTTGCAGCAGAGCAGGGAGGGAAGGAGGAAAACCCCTGTGCCCTTGAACCAGGTCTTCCCGTGTCTGCCCTGGCACCTACCATCACCAGAACCAAGAGGAGGATGATGGTGCTGCGGAAGTAGGAGTGCTGGTACTGCTGGGGTTTGTGCTCCATGTCGTTGATCAGCTCCATAGCCAGCTCCTCCTTAAAAAAATAATAGAAAAATCAAAAAACGTGAAAGAAAGGATCCGTCAGAGCTGTCCCCAGGCAGCAGAAAGTCCAGGGGTCGTTGTGTTGACAGACACAGGGGATGCGCAGCACCAGAGAAGGACGGGTATGGTCACCCAACCCAAGCCACAGCAGTGTGGCCAGTCCTGACTGAGTTCCGGCCCCTGAGCAGGAGGGTAGGTGACTAGCGATGCAGAGAGATGGCTACTGTCTGCTTAATGCTCTGGAGGGCTCTGTGTCTCCCAGGACTGTCAGATGTTGGATTTGCTGTTTGTTTAAGTGTGTCCATGAGATGTTACATCTACAGAGAATCACGCTGAGCTGGGGGGTCCCTGTGAGGTGTCTTTGCTCTGGGTTCAGCCGGCTCCTGCCCTGGAAGGGAGGCACCAAGCGGGGAAGATGCCATCCTCACCTCTTCCTCGTCCCACTTGTACAGGTCCCAGGTGGTGACCACGGAGGCTCTCTGCCTCTTCCACAGCTCCAGGAACACGGTGGCTATGGGGGCAAGGAGAGAGTGCAGGGACACTCAGGGATGGCTCTGGAGGCGAAGCCACCCCTCGGTCCCACAGAGTGGGATGGACAATCCCTCATGGTGAATCAACCTGGAATGCCCCTGGCCATGAAGGACAGGCAGCTACCTCCGTGTCTCAGTGGCTGGGGAGGACCTGGAGGTGCAGCAGTGAGTGCTGGGCCCCACGGGGACGGGACGGAGGTGTGGGGTGAGCTTTCCCTGGGAGCCCGGCCAGCTCTGGCCTCTGCAGGGGGTTTGGCATAAGCCAAGGTAAGCACTGGGCCATGCTGCTGAGGTGGGCACCTCCATACGGCGTCTGCCAGACACGTTACTCTGGATTCATGAAAAATATGCCTTCCAAGTGGAAGAGGCATCCTGCATGGCTGCACCTCTGCAAATCCATTCAGCCACCCCTTAATTAGTCTGGATTGACCTCCCCGAGCTTGTCCCTGTGTAACCCATCCCACACAACATGCAAGATGGTGTCCATGACCTGCTCACACCATGGTCCTACCATGAAATGCCCAACCTAGACCTGTGGTGGGGTTTGTAGCTGATATGGTGGTGGGATTTCATCAGCTCATCCCACAGCAGCTGTGAGACCATGCAGTGACCCGGGAAAGTTCATGAGGGGTCTGGGGTCCCTCCTCCCTGCAGCTGTGACCACTTGTCAGCAGGTGCTGGAAAAACCCAGCGAGAGGCTGCTGGTGCTCTGCAGGAGGTTGTGGTGGGTGAAAGCTCTCAGGAGGGACAGGTAAGGAGTGTTTGGGGAGCTGAAGGAAATTGCTGGGGTGTTTTTGTCCTTTGCTCTGTCTGGAAGGGGAGCTGGTGGCCCTGGGAGTGGAGGAGAGAAGGACTAAAAAGCTCCAAAATGGCAAAGTTGTGTTGATGTCCCATTTTCCTCCACCTGCTTTCCCCCTGAGCCACCACGGGCTGCTCCCTCGTGTGTGTTTGGCACCAAGACATGGACACCTACCCCAGATAGCCATGAACATGGCAAACAACACCGTCCCCTCGTTGTCAATCATATGAGTGACCTGGAGAAGAGGAAAGAAGACGGTGATGGGGACAGCGGGGTGCTGGGGCTGTGGCACGTGGGGTCTGGGGAGAGGCCCCTGGGCTCAGTGGTCCTCTCTCCACCCCGGTCCCGCCCCCGACATGCTGCAGGAAGGGGATGGGCACTGGGGCTTGTTAGGGGCAAACTCCCTAATGGTTGGACTTCAGGATATTAAAGGTCTTTTCCAAGCTAAACAATTCTGTGGTTCTAACTCTTCCATGGTCGGGATGGAAATCGGGATCCAGCTACAGAGTTAGTGGAGGTTTCCAGTGATGGTCACTGCTTTTCTGGGGTGGCTTTTCCCTCTAGGGGTGTGGGACCAGCACAGGAGCATGTCCCCATCCCGGGAGGGGGGTGCCCACCTTGGCGTAGGTGCAGGTGTCAGAGAGGAGCCAGAAGGGGCACTTCTGGTCGCAGAGAGGGCACATGATGGTGTCAGTGGCTTCACAGATCTCCTTGCTGGAGAGAAAGGGATGGAGGGAAGCAAAGGGGGATGATGGTGGCTCAGGGCCACGTCAGGGGGGAAGGCTCCTGGAGGGGCTGCACCTTCGGTGTTCCCCACTGCCTTACCTCACCTGGCTGGAGTTGAAGATGGTGATGCCAGCCACGAAGGTGGCCAGCCCTATCATGGCGGCAGCTCCCAGCAGGAAGGTGTACCAGCCCAGCCAGGCGAAGTACAGAGCCACCTTCTCACCGAAATAGCGCCTGGAAGGGAAGGTGAGGTGTGGTTTGGGGCCAGAGAAGACACCACATCATTAGGGGTCACCAGAAAATGCTCTTCCAGTCCCAAAGGGGTGTCAGGTCCAGGAGCGGCCGGGCTGTCTGTGTGTCTGGGGATGGAGGGCAACAGGAGGCTGTGGTGGGGACCGGTGTCATCTGCGCTGTGTGGGGTCCTGCAGGTCCTGGGGTCCTGAGGTCCAGCTCTCAGTCAGCCTGGTGACTAAGATTTTTCTATTTTTTCAATTTTTTCAAAATATTTTTTCTCCCCCCCCTCGGCTAATAGGCCACAGGGAGAGCCCCTCTCACTGGTGCCCACCTCCATGGGGAGGTCAGAGGGTGGGAATGGCTGAGGGACCGAGTTGCAGTTGGAGCCTGCATAGCAATTTTAGGAACGCCAGGGCTGAAGGAGATGAGGGGGCTGCGGGGTGCAGCGTTTCTCAGACCAGAGCAATTTCTCCTTCGGGGCTCAGCTCCCTCCCTGCAGGGCTTTCACCTCCCGCTCTGGTGGTGGCAGCATCTCGGGGTTCCTGGGGTGGGGAAGAGGGCTGGGGGCGTGGGTGGGATCTGCCTGATGGACCTGCCTCCCCTCCCCTATTCCAGAGGAATTAACTTCCTTCCAGCAGCCAGAGGTGCCGATGTGCTCCCTGGCCTTTGCTTAAAGCAGACAAAAACCCCAACAGTCTGTCCCTCCTCCAAATTTCATACTCGGCCCCTTAACCCTTGCGTGCCAGCACCGAGTCACCGTGCCCGGACGGAGAAGCCAGGAGCTGCCTGCCCTTGGGAGCCCCCGGTGCCTCTGCCGGGCTTGGAGGCCGCAGCAAGCATTTGAGGAAGGGGAGCACGTCTCCATTCAAACGTTTCATCTCCCTGAGAGCCCAGCGACTCCATGGAGCAGCACGTTCTCCTTCCCTTGACCATGAGGCTTCGTTTTCTTCCCCTTTTATCACAAGAGCCGTGCTCTTCCCCGGGTTGTACTGTGGTTATTGGAGCCCTTGGTTGCCCTCAGCGCCCCGAGCTCAGCCCCAGGCTGGAGGCTCCGTCCCCCTCTCCCCTTCCTTCCGCAGGCGGGAGCGTGCGGTTGGAAACGAGGGGGGCTCATTAAAACCCATGGGGATGCGGGGGTCGTTTCGCGCTGCGGGATTAGCAGATGGAGCTCGGTGCCGCAGGGACAACCCTCGGGCTAAGGACTGCAGAAGCAGCGCCCGACTGGTGAGAGGAGCCGGGTTCAAACTAACGATTTCAAAGAAAACACAGGATCCTGGCAAAGGGCACGGAGCTCCCCGGGTTTCAGGTGGGATGTCTTGGTGAGAGGGACCTGCCGTGCCTCTTCTGCCCGTCTTACCTGATGTCCTCAATTGGCTGTTTGCGAAATATGTTTCTCCAGCGAGCCCATTTCTCCTTGAGGAAATCTGTTCTCTTTTCTCTCTGGAGAGCAGAGCAGTCGGTCGGGTACGGGGACGACGGGACAGCCATAACCCCCACCCCGGCTCCCGGGCGCTCTGTCCTGCCCCCCACCCAGAGAGGTCTCCGTGCAGCCCTGGTCACCCAAAGGTCTCCCACCCCCAGTCTTGCTCCTCCACCTCTCGTGGCTTTTCCTCCCGGGCGCCCACGTCCCCAGCCTCACCGTGTGCAGGGGAAACGCTGCCTCAAAGACCTTCTTCTTCATCAGATCCCGCAGCTTCTCTGGTGGTGGAGTGGAACGGAGAAGGTTAGTGAACCTCTGCTCTCTCCCCAGGTGCTCCCTGCCAGGCAGAATCATCCCAAACCTTTTCTGGAGCCTTTGGGGGGGGAACCACAAAAAAAACCCCGCCCGGGAGAGGCTGAGCTGTGCAAAGGGATCAGCGTTAATCCCTGCGGTTGTGCCGGGCGCCGCGGGCTGCCTGTGCCTGGCTGCGGGAGCCAGCCAGGTCCCCACGGCCTGGGAGGCAGCCGAAAGCCAGCACCGGTGCTGCCCCGCTGCTCCCGGGGACGGGCTCCTCTGGGCACCCAGGAGAGCGGGGTGGGGGGCTTGGGGAGAGGGAGGGGAGAGAGGACTATTGTTGATTCCTGCAGCCCAAACCTCCCAGCCTCTGGAAGCAGCAGCAGCAAAATCCCTTGTCTGAGCTGCCCCCTGGCTCTCTGCCCCCTCCCGGGGGGGTGAGTGACTGGGGGTGCCCGTGCCCACCACGGTCCAGGCTGAGCATCCCCTGAGCATCCCCCCTGCTGGCCCCCGTCCCTTACCAAAGTCAGGTGTCACCGTGTGGTGCAGGATGAAGTGCACGATCCGTATCCTGAGCAAGGAGAAACGGCGGTTAAAGGAGTCTCTGGGGCTACAGACAGGGGTTGTGTGGCTCTGGAAAACAGGGGGGGGCAGGGAGAAGGGCCCTGGAGATGCTGGGAGGGCTGGAGCCCCTCTGCTGGGAGGACAGGCTGGGGGAGTTGGGGGGGTTCAGCCTGGAGAAGAGAAGGCTCCGGGGAGACCTTAGAGCCCCTTCCAGTCCCTCAAGGGGCTC
>JAOXNO010000041.1:68300900-68311335 GCA_028565335.1 Limnodromus scolopaceus | reverse complement strand
AGCAACATCAGGCTCCACATTTCCAATATTATCTTGAATTCGAGGCGGCGGAAGAGCGGCCCCCGCCGCCCGGAGCCGAGAGGGACGGCCCCGGCCTGCGCCGCAGCACCGAGTCCGAGGTCTACGACGACGGCACCAACACCTTCTTCTGGTGAGAGCCGCCCCCTCACGGCCCGGCCCCGGCTCCCCCCGGCCCGCTCCTGCCCCGCGGTCCCCCCGGTTGTCCGGGCGGGCGGGCGGCGCGGCCCGGCGGAGAGCTGCCGGGCACCGGGCTGGGGAAAACGGAGGGAAAAATGCAAAGCTGCGGCGCGTTTTCTGCGATTTACCTGGCGTTTGGCTTCGCCGCCGCAGCTACCGGTGCTGGGAGACCGTAGGCTGTGCCTAAAGGTGTTTTACCCGGTGTTGCGGTGATATTAATTACCGCTTCCTGGCGCCGTGGCGGCTTCCCCGGCCCCGCCGCGGGTGCCGGTCCCCCCGGGGCTGGGGACCCCCCGTCCGGGCACAGGCTTGTGCCCGATTCCGGGCGTTCTGCCGGCATTGCCGGTGTGTGTGAGCCCCTCGGCCTCCGCCGCTCCCGCGGGCTCGGGCAAGGCCGTTTCTGTCCTGTGAGCCCGACAGCACGCCGGAGTCCTGATCCCGAACTTCTGCGGTGAGGTGTTTCGTAGGATAGAGCCATAGAGCCTTTTAGGTTGGAAAAGACCTTTAAGATCACGGAGTCCAACTGTTAACCCGACGCGGCCAAGTCCAGCACTAAACCATCATTTCCTATGGTTTTGTGGCGTGCTCCGTCCGGGGAATCGGTGCAGAAAAGCCACGACTGCTTGTGTTGGGCCAGTGGGGCAAATCGGGGTTCTGTTAAATCCAACCCTCGCAGGGAGAGATGCTGGAAAAGTCCTCCTAAATCCCGTCTCTGCCGGAGTTGTTCCAGAACCCCCCTCCAGCACGCCTGTGTAGGTCGGTGGTTTTTCCTGTGTGTGCTAAATGCACGTCCCCCTCGATGAAGGGGCCCGCGCTGAGCGTGAGGTCCCTCGTTGGGAACATGAGCCGAGGGCGATATGATTTGGCTGGAGTTTGACATTAAGGAGCCGGAGGGGGAGGGCGCTTGGCTCTCGCCCTGCCAGTGCGGGCAGCGGCCGAGCGCAGGGTGTCCGTCTGGATGAAGCCGCCGATTCCGGGGGACATTTCTGCCGGTACCAACAGCAAAGGAAGGCTTCTGTGCTGCCGGGTCGCAGGGTGGTCTCCGCAGAAGCCTGACACGGGCACGTATAGCCGAGGGACGTCGTCTTGAGGGCAAGAGGACCTTTCTTGGAGAGCACATTGGAGAGCCACATGTCAGCTGAGCGAGCGATTGAATAACCGGAGCCTGTCGTGGTCTGCGGAGTGGTGCCATCTTATAAATGGAAAATGGGTAAAGCCATCGCTTTCTTACTGTCTGTTTAAGGAGACTCTTGCCAGGAATTTTGTGATGCCCTAACAACGCCCATTGCTGGTTTTATTGTATAATCTCGCCCTGTTGCACCTTTTTCCTGGTGTGGGGCCAGCGTGCAGTCTGCTGCTGGTACGGGATCATCATCCTGAAATATGGGCTGTAATTGCAGTTAACTTGTCCCCGCGAATGCTTCTTTTGAAGGTCCAAATGTGCCACCGTTCTTTCAGGAGCTTCCCCTTTGTTGGCTAGTCCCTTCCAGGAGGGCAGTTGAATTGTTCCTTAATGTTTATTTTATTGTGTTTTCCCTAGAAGTGTACGTTGCTTGCGCTGGCAGCCAGGAGTTAAAATGCTTGTAAAAGTTTCAAGGTTTTTCCTACTGTTCCTTTTGACCCGTGCGTGCCAGCGTGTTGCCATACCCTTTGGGAATGACTCGGTTCCTACAGCGGCTGAGAATTATACAGAGGGATGATTTTCTTCCTGCGAGCCTTGGTACTCTTCTTGCACTGTCTGTTACAGAGATGGTCACAGAAAATGGAAATTTAGGAGCGTAGGTGCCCTCTGTCTTTGCCCATGTGCAAAAGTGTGAAAAGTACCTTTTCTCCTTGAAGTTTGGAAGCCAGTGGACACGGTTACTCTCGTAGCCTGCTCAGTTTGGAAAAACTCGAGAATTTGGGACTCGTAGACACAGTCAGAAATCATTCTAGAAATAAAGTAGTTAAGCTTGTAAAGGTAATTTCACTGCTATAAACGCGACCCTTGGGAAAGGTGGTACTTCCTAGCTGTCTGCCTGCTCTTCTAGAATGTTTTTAAAACTTTGAAAAAGAAGTCACATGCTGTGTAATACTTCTGTTCTTATTCAGTCTTAATAACTGGCATCTGGAAGATACTATATTTTAGCCGCATTGGGGGAACCTGCTCAGTCAGTACCTTGTCGGCTCTTTTTGTCATTGGGGAATGTCAAGGGGAGGAAACGGGAAGCAGCTTTATGACAGGGATTATCCCTGGGCAAATCTCCCACCTCTCTTCCCGCTGGCCCAGCGCTGGAAAGGCCGGGCCTGTCCCCAGGCCACTGGTCTGGGCAAACGCGGCCACTGGTGTTTCCAGTACCTGCCATTGTTTCTTGCCCGTCCGCCTACAGAATTCGCTCTCTGAATGCAAACAAAGGACCTCTTTGTGGCTGAGGTTTTGACTTTTGTTTTTTGTGCGGCGTGGAGCGCTGTAGATCTGATGTTTTTACTGAGCTAGCGTGGAAAAACCACCGGGTTGGTTTGTTTGTGGTGTGGGGTTTTTTTTGGGTTTGTTTTGTTTTGTTTTAAATGTCCCCACGTAGAGTTTTCTACATCTCTGTGGCTTGGTTTCTGTCACCCGTGGGAGGGTGACTCTGGTGTGTCTCACAGACTGGTGCTGCTGGGACTTGGTTCTGTGGGGGAAAAGGGGGATCCCACAGACGCTGGGGTTTGTTGCCAGCGAGCAGTAACTGTGAGAGATGCCTAAAGATAGCTGATGGTGGAGAAAGAGGGATGGGTATCTTTCTGAGGGGGAGCAAAACAGCTCAGTGAAATAGTAAATCGATTTATCTCCACTAAATCAAATAAATGATGAGAGTCGGGATGTGCAGCAACTTTTCTGAAGAGAGAAGGAAACCTTCCTCCCCGTCCTGGCAGCAGAAGGTGGTGTGGTGTTGAGTCTGTTCGTGCCGGCCCAGCCCCAGCCTGGATTACCAGTTTGGAATCTTCTAATTAGAAATTGTGTATAATTGTCTCCTGAAATTTCAGCGTTACCCCTGATTTCTGTGTCTATTTCATAGCTTGTATTTAACCACAGCACATCTTCCAGGAAGGCTTCCAGCCTTGATCTGAAGATGTTGGGAGGTGCCAGATACGTCTTTGCCGCCACATTACGTGGTGACTCTATGGGTTGATTGCTTTTGCTAAGCCTGACTTTAATTTGAATTTAATTACCTTTAGTGTCCTCAGTTGGGTATTGATGCGTTGTTTTTTTTCTCTCACGCTAAATAATTCTGTCTTGCCATCATGTGGAGATTTCTGGGGTTTCCGAGGGGCTGATGGGAGAGGCTGATGGTTTATCGGGGAGAGACATTAGGGAGAGGGAAGATCTGAAATTGGCAGGAACTTTTTTCTGTGCCCTCTGGTGAGGGTTGTGCGGCTCTTACAGCACCCCGCGAGCTCCTTGGAAACTTCACATTTCCTGCATTTTTATGTTTTTGTCTTATGCAAGCTCGATGCCTTAGAGCAGGCCCAGGTGGGGTCCCATCTTTGCTGACCCCCTCTTCCCGTTCTCTGCCTGCCCAGAACTGACCACGTTGGAGCATATTGCTGAACTCCAGCAGAGAAATCCTGTCTCAGGCCACCAAGGTGTCACCCAGCCCGTGGCTTTGGGTGTTTGGGTCCCCCGGCAGTGCCCTTTGCTGGGACGTGGTGCCATGCGAGGTGGGGTCCCCCCCGGCAGTGCCCTTTGCTGGGACGTGGTGCCATGCAAGGCTGGGTGCGTTGACTCATGTGGCTGTCCCCCGAGAATTGTGATACTGGAAGGTCCCAGCCCTTTCCTGGAAGGAAGGGATCGCATAGTTCCCTCAAGTCAGCTACAAGTGCCGAAGCAATCTATGCAGGGACCCCGTGAGAGTTTCCCGGCCCGGGCTTTAAGCTCTGGATCAGTTTTAAACTGAAACCTGAAACCGAGATTTCAGTAGGTTTAAACATACAAAAATGTTTAACATTTAAAACAGATCCTCTTGGGAACTTTGAACTTGTGAACTCTGCACAACTGCACAGCGGAGACTGGCTTTTCCCCCTTCATTTGAAGGCACGCGGCTGGTTTGCTGAAGGTGCTTGGCTTTTGAATGCCCGGGTCTGGCTTCTCTGGAGGAACGAGCCTCGGTGCTTCTCTGGCAGCCGCAGGTTTATGAGAGGCACCGGCCCATGGCAAGGAAACTGAACGTTACTATTTTGGAGCATCACAAGTATGTCCAGAAACTTAATCAGCGTTGTGTACCTTTAGAGATGTGCTGAAGGCTCATTGCTGGTCTAAGAATAGGTACCTTTTTTTTTTATTATCTCTGAGAGTTTAAACAGGTTTTAAACCGCACTCTACAGCTTCAAACCACGTCTCTGTTGTGTTGCAGAGGCAGATGCTCGGAGCTTTCAGGCAGGGGCACGTACAAAGTGCAGACTTCGGCTTGGTGGCCACTGGTTATGTTTTTCAGATGTAGGTGGATGAGAGAGATCTTGTGTCACAAACTGGTGGTTAAACACTTAATTTTGAAATATTGAGGACTGAACGCTTGCTTCAGCCCTGTGCAACCTGAACGACTGCTTCGTGTCTCTAATTTGGGATTTATTGTCAAGATTATGACCCATTTTTCTTGAAGGTTTCAAAAACCTCTCTATATCCAAACAGGATTGCTCCCATGTTAATTACAATTTTGATTTTGATGTCACAACATTGGTCAGTTTTAAATTGTTACTAATTATTGTTGTATTTTCCTATATGTCTTTCCTTACAATAACTGCCCTCTACCTTATTCTTCACAATAACTCTGCTGCTGTTGGAGTAATTCCTTTGGTTTAGTGTCCGTCTGTCACGTTTTCTTAGAGGTCCCAGCAGGCGTCAGATGGCGTGTTGGTGTATGGAGGGCAGGCAGCTTTGACAGTCACTTGAAATCTCTTAGAAATGCTTTTATGACTTTACCATTATTTGGAATCAAGAAAAAAACCAACTTTTCTTGTGAAAAAGTTGCTGCTAGGCTGAGGTGGGCCCAGCAGGGTTTGTTGCCAGCCCCTTCCCCAGCAGGAGCCGTTCATGTAAGTCTCTAAACCGGAGGGACAGAGGGTCTTTGGGATTTGGTTTTGCTTAGGGAATTGACAAAAAGATTAATAAATAAGTACTGTGCAGGTTGTTCTCAGTGATTGTCATTGTTTTCAGGGCAGCCATTGCATCATTTCTGACAAACAAGAACCCTGGTGCAGAGCAGCGGATAGTAATTAGGGTGTGGTGCCGCTCATTAAGCTGATTGTCCTTTGTGCTGGAGATGGAAGGAGGTCACCTCTCCACTGGGTATCACTGCTCCTGGCACTCCCCGTGCCCCCCAAAAACATACTTTACAAATAGCCTCAGGTCATTTTTGTCATCTACTTTATTTGGAAAATTAAAGCTCTGATAGTAATTTCCTTGTAAAACCCGCAGTTTCTGAGTGTGACAGCAGAAAAAGGGAAGTTGGACTGGAACTGAGTCCCGTTCCCTGGGAAAACCCGCGCTGGGCAAGCGGCTGAGGGGAGGGATGGGGCTGGGGGGCCCGAACTGCTCTCCCTCGGTGTTCAACTGAGTGAGTGGGGCAAGGATTTTTATAGAAACAAGACTTGAATGATTTCCCCTAAATGCCCCAGTGTTTACATGGGGAAAGAACTAGATGTAAGATACAGAAAGTCAGGAGGATGCTAGTGCGGAAAAATCAGATATTTAATGTTCCGGCTTTTTAATAGTTTGGGATTTGTTGTGAATTCTCTTTGACCTTCCTGGCCTTACATATTTTTATATGTATATGCTCTTAGGCACTGCTTTCTCAGATTTTTTGACCTAAAACCTCCTTGAGCTGGCGGTGTCTGTCCCCCCTGGTGTGTGGCCAGCCCGTGTGTAATTCCCAGGGGAGATGCTTCGCTCCCGGCAGCCTCCCCAGCTCCGTGGGGAGAGCATAAGCCCTGCTGTGTAATTCCTGCAGTGCTTACCTTGCTGGGATCTTCTTAGCTCTGTTGTCTTCCTCTGGCTGCATTATTTTAAAGTCTATGTGGAGACTAAAATAATCCCTCATTATGCAGTTTAATTAGCCCAGGCTGGCTTCACTCGCATGAGTACTTCTGTATGCTGCTGATTTTTCTGACCACTGTAAATGTGTCACATTTAGTCTCGTTCCACGTGACTGGATCTCTGTTTTATTTTTTTTAGCTCTCAAGCTGTGGCAGGGCACGGCGTGTATCTGTGTTTGCCTGTTTATTTGTTTTTTTTGTGCTGACAGGTAGGTTGACAGGACGCTCTGCTGCCTCTGGCACCCGCCACCGCTTTGTCACCACTTGCAGTTTTCGGCTCGAAGCTGCCAACCTGCTCTCCCCACAGCAGACCCATCCAAACGTCTTTAGCCTGGCGTCTGGGTTTGGTGCTAGACTGACCGAACGTTTATGGGACTGACCCTCTCGAAAGCTTGCTGTGGGAGGATTTGCTTTGGTTGGAGGGGAAAACTGAGCGGGAAGGGAGCTGGTGAGCTGGGGGCCCTCTTGGCTGCGGTTAGACATGGGACCGTGGGGAGCTTCACGGTGATGGTTGTGGCACCAAAACTAACCCAAAAGCAGGTTTGTGCCTGGAGCTCAAACGCCGACGGTTTGCTTTGCTGCAGAGTGAGTGAGTGAATCCAGACCGTCCTTGTTCTAGCAGAGGAGTTTCTAGAAGTGTTTATCTACACGAGGAGATGCTAATAACTGAGTTTTTGGCAATTTCCATGATGCTCAATGCCCTGAAAAAGTATTTGACGGCATAAAGGTGTTTAGATGCTGAAATGGTAAGACGGAAGACAGCGTTTCAAGGTCTGTTTCAGTAGCCTCTTGGACATTAGGTTCAAAAAAGTAAACAAGAAAACAAGGCATAATATAGAATGCGTAGTTAAGGTAACCTTTTCCTGTGATCAAAACACAGGTTGGTTTTGTATTAATTACAAACACGTATACATGCAGCGGGCGGCACCATGGTCCGGTTGAAGCGAATTGGAACATTTAATTCAGCCCCCCGCCGCGCCGCCTCCTTTGGCAGGGCTGGGTGCAGGGTTTGAACTACTGGAGGTTACAAAATCGGCGCGAGTCAGGTGAGTGGCAGCCGGCGGGGAAGCGTGTGCTCTCTGAATCACCGGGACGTGGAGCTGGGGAGGCCGAGGAAAATGCTGCTGCCGAGCAGGGAGCTTGCTGCCGCCAGCCTTTGCCTGCTTTTGCTGATTCCTGGCTAATTTTGGAAATACTCCTGGGTCCTTCTTATTCTTTTTCCCCTGGAGCTGGTTAGTCCTTGTCCTCTGGGCTGCGAGGAAGGACAGTGTTAAAAGCCCAACACCTTTTTAGCAGTGGCAGAAGAGGATTGCATCTGCTTATGAGGTATTGCCTGCGTTTTCCAGTGGGATTAAAGGGATGCTGCGAGAAGTGGCTGTGGTTTGGATTAGGATGAAACTGTAGTTCAAAATAACGCTCACCTTAACTTTCAGAGCAGTTTTAGGTAGATTTCTGGGTTTGATGTTTGAAGGTGTGTCAGGGGACCCCTTTAGAAATCCATGGTGCTCTCTGGTTTATCAGGCACTGTGCAACTTGAATATACACAAACTTTGGTCTTTTGGCATAAACTGCAAATGTAGTGCTGGCTTGTATTACAATATAACCTAAAAGGAGCCGGTGTGTACAAACACTTGTTGTGACGTACTTTACACATGCACACACAGCCAAACAGTGCCCACACGTACTGTCACTGTCGCTCACTTTCCCTGTTCTCTAAGCTTGGTGCTTTATACCGGGGGGATTTTCATCGCTTGTATTAAGAGCTGTTGTGTAGTCCTCTAAACCAGAACTGGTGTCTTTGGGACTTGATCTTAAGTGGCCAGACTTCCCCTGCTTCTGAGCTGAGGTCAGAGGAGTTTTCCAGTGAAAACAATACATGGCTTCTCATTAGGAAAGGAATTTTCAGCGTGACGTTAAAAGAATGCCTTTGGTGCACTGTAGGAGTATTGTGTGTGTCAAACCCGTAGGTGTGGGTGTATGTACCTGCTCTTTTTGTCTAAGATGAACTGGAACTGTGAGAATTACTGCAAATAAGGAATCAGAGGAGCATCATAGCTCTTACAACTGCAACTGTTCTCATTCAGAGATTCTACCTTTTTTTTTTTTTTAATGACTAGTTTTTCTGGTAACATGTAATTCCCATGTCTGGGGTGACTCCTTCTGCTCAGCCTGAAGAGGCTGGTCCGTCTGCTGCAGCTTTGGTGAAACAGAGCCGTGCAGCAGCACCATCGGTGCAGACCCCACGAACCAGGAGGGAGAGCTGGGGGCTTTATTACCAAGTATTAGCGCAGTTGGTGCTAATTTTTTTTCAAGCTGCTGCTGCTCACTTGGCAAGCGTTCATCCAAATCTTCCTTAACTCAAGGGTCGGGGCAGGGGGAACAAGCGAGACCTGCTCCTTGGCAGGTTTCTGTCGTGTGCTGGCGATAACTAGTGCGGTGCCGTTGGGAATGCTGCTTCTGGGCTGGGCAATTACACGTCGTCAGGATCATCGGCCGCTGGCTGCGTATCGCTTCCCGAGGCTTCACTGACAGGCGAAGGGACAAGCTTTTCTGCTTCCTGACATCAGTTTTCTCTCTTGTGCGTTTCAGGAGAGCTCATACCTTGACAGTCCTGTTCATCCTCACCTGTGCGCTGGGCTACGTGACCTTGCTGGAGGAGACGCCGCAAGACACAGCCTACAATACAAAGAGGTGAGCAGCTGGGAGAGCCCTTCTGCCAGGGGTGTGTGAGAAAGGGCCGGTACCCCGGCCCTGCCTTTACCCTGTGGACGAGGCTCCTCAAGTGACCTCTGCGTTAACTCCTTTAAATGCCCCAACCCTCAGAAAGTGACAAACCCAAGCCCGAGTCTGTGAGCTCCTCTGCTGGCCGCTGAATTTAATTCCTAATCGGTTTAGTGTCACTCACTGTCACACCAGGTGGGTGCCGCCTGTGCGTGATTTAAAACAAAATGCAAAACTCTTCCTAAAGCCTCAAAGTACTGGCTGAGTTTCTCTGGCAATGATTCTGCATCTTTCTCTTAAAATAACCCAACTTTCTAAATTGTGTGAGCTGTGGCTAAATTTTTCTGACTGAAGTGCTTTTTGTGAAATGATGTTTGAGATTTCAATACGGATCATGAATTGTTGTTGAAAATGAACAGGAGAACTTGTAGCCAACAGGGAAACTCCTGGGGGGAAAAAGAATGAGATGAGTCTTGTATGTGTGGTCCATTCCTACCATAATTTGAGCTAATTAAATATAGTTGTATTTCTCCTCTTTTTAAAGAAATAAGTAGGGAACAAAATGGGAGAAGAAAAGTGGTCTTTTGATAATCTAAGTATGTTTTAAAAATTAAGGGTGTGGTTACAGACTGCAAAGCATCCTTTCTATATGCATGGAAATTGTTCTGTTTTCTACCAGTCTGGTTTCTTAAATACAATGCTGTTTTTCCCCTTGCTACTAAAGGGTTTCTTCCTATTTTTTTACATTTTTTTAAAGTGACTCAGGATCTAGCATTCATTGTCATGGAGACGCAGGACCTGGGGTATTTCCTGAGATAGTGGTGGTTGTTCTGTCAGGCACACAATAGCTGTCGCTGGTATAACTCATGTGTCAAGCTGCGGGGCTGTATTGTCACGCATGGGGAAATGAACAGGTCGGAACACTGTGACCTGTCTGGAGCTGGGAAAACTTCTGCAAGGCTTTCGTGTAAGCAAATGCCATTTTATTCCTGTATAATGAGGGAGGCTGAGGGTGTGGATAGAGCCCTGGGAGCGGATGGAGGCCTGGCATCCCCGGGAATGGCAGCTCAGAACAGAGAGGGGGGAAAAGCTGGAAGAGAAGTGATGACACATCGTTAGGGAGTAATACAGATTTAAGGTGACTCAGTGGAATATCTTATTATTGAGATTAGAGCCTTTACTGCTTTAATAAAAACAAACCCAAAGAAGATTAATCAGCAGATTAACCTTTCTTTCATGAAATGGAAGTTACTTCCTGCGTATTCAGTGCAGGGAATAAGGTGACCAGTTGTTGAAAGCAGTTTAACAGCACCTTAGGAGGCAACGAGCAGTGAATGCTCTTTGATCACTTCTGTATCTCTGCTTGTGGATACTGCCTGCAATATCTAGCAATATCTAGACACAAAAGTACAGGAGAAGCAGCATCCTGAGAATTGAGTATGGTCTTCCAAATTGTGGGGTTTTT
>JAOXNO010000041.1:68275307-68300800 GCA_028565335.1 Limnodromus scolopaceus | reverse complement strand
GCAATATCTAGACACAAAAGTACAGGAGAAGCAGCATCCTGAGAATTGAGTATGGTCTTCCAAATTGTGGGGTTTTTTTTTACTGGTTTTGGAGGATACATCTCTGTTTCCAGTCACACTATTGCCATAGTCATCCAAGCTACATGCCAAATTCTGAGTATCTTTCATCACTTTTTCAAGCTAAAAGATCAATGCAGACAAAACACCAGAGTGCTGTGGCCTCTCCTGAGCTTCACCTGTTGCCTTGGCCCCAGCGAGGATGGAGGTGTCTGTGGGGTTCAGCACCCTCCTTACGCTGAGTCAGTTCTCTGTGAGCTCCTCTCTGGTCTCAATTAAATCCCTTTCCCAAGGTCTTTGGGGGGAAATGCCGTGCCAAGTGTAGCTCAGTTCCTGTCCCAGCTGTACTTACCCTTCGTTAGCATCCATGTCCCTGCTGCTCTTACATCTCATTGTTCCTCACCAATTTTGTGTGGCTTTTTAAGTGTCTATTTGAACAAAATGAGGCATATCGGAGCACGAGATGATCACGACATGCATAAATATATCCATATCCCAAATTTTCACAACTTTTTTTTTTTTTTGCTTCCATAACTTAAAATCCCTTATCCTACTCCGAGATCTTTTCCAGTGGTAATGTAGAGCTGTTACGTGTTTTGATCTAAAATGTTGGCCTGCGTGAGGCTGTCTGCGTGGGAACGCTTCCCTGCTTAATGACCGGCAGTGGGTCGGTGACCCCCGAGCAGTGTCCCTAGCTGTCATGCTGCTTTATTTCCAACTGCTGCACAGCGACAGAGAGGCACTGTTCCCGTGCTTAGGTGCAAAGCCTAAATTCATGCAGGCAAACTCTTCTGCCTCCTTTGTTTCCAGGCTCGTGCTGCGAGGTGCCAGGCTGCGAACGGTGGTAGGTGCTTAGAGCAGAACATTAAATTGAAGTAAAGAACTCAAATTGCTGTGCGTGATTCCTGGAGTAGCCAGAGGAAGGAATCTGAGGCTCCCTCCCCTCTTCTCCTCTCTAAAAGTGCTTCCTTCACCCAGGCCCTTGGAGAAGCGGCCCTGGGCAGGGCGAGGGGCTGGATTCCTGCAATAAGTCACCATGAGAAACTGTGGTCAAGACCCAAGAGGATGTACCCATGAGATCATGGGGTGTGGTGTCCCTAGCAGAGATTTATATTTGCATCTGTTTATATGCTGACATTTCAGTGCCACCTTCCTTCCTGCAACATGTTAGGGCAATAAAGGAGGAATTTTTTTTTTTTTTTTAAAGATAAGGTTTACAGAAATGTTTTACGTGTAAATGTAGTTGAAGTTCATTAGGGTCACACACACAGATGTTGGTGTGATCATGGGAGATCTGTGATCAGATTGCCTCTGCTGTAAACAGTTGAAAATTCTCTTTGTTAGCTGGAGAGATGCTGCCCTGCAAGGCCTGTCTGATCAGCGAGACTCTTCTCCACAGTTCCTACAGCAATCAAAGCGGCCGTGAGATAGTCCGTCCTGTGTGACCACCATCTGTGCAGCCCCAGGAGGAGCTGACAGGACCCAGCTCCAGCTCCGAGGGCAGCTAAAGACATATTCAGTGACCTCCTTGGCACCCAGTGGCTGTGGAGAAAGTCCTTATCTCCCAGATAATTTGAATGCTGAGCAGGGGTTCTTGGGGAAAAAAAAGTTAATGTATTTTCCATATAGAGAACGCATTCAAGTTTAAAAAAAATCCTATATGCATCAGGGTTGTACATTAAATTTCAAGCCATGAAACAGTCTCTCTTCTAAGATGCCTTTCTGCACTAGATTTGGCAGTAACTGGTCACAACTGGACCATGGTAACAGTTCTGTTAAAGCCAAGATCTAGTCTGGGGGTCCGTGTGTTGGCGAGCTGATGGTCTCCAGCTCCTGTGGCTGAACACCTGCAGAGAACACAAGGTGAGGAGGCGGCTCGACCTCTGCCTGCCAGGCCCAGGCTTGGGCTACCAGTGAGGGGCTGGTACTGGTCACGCTGCTGCAGATGTGGCCGGGAAGGGGCACTGCGTGGGAGCTGCCTCGTTAAGGGCCCGGAACAAAGGGCGCTACAGACACTCACAGACAAGAGTCGTTGTCTTGTGTCCCCCAATCCGCTCTTAAAACAGACAAACAATAACTTGTTTGTACTGATAAAACTGTTGCCACGTTCTCCCTTTCTTATTTGGTTAAGTGCTAAATATTATTTTTGTAGCTGCGATTTGCCATTTAAGTGTCTTCCTGAGCTGCTGCTGGAGAGAAGACCTGAGCCCTGTCCCACCAGGCTGCCTGCTGGGACGGGTTGAAGAAACCCCTCTCAAAACCTAGAGAAGTTCTTCTCTCGCGCCCTGCAAAGCAGCAGCCCCAGCTCCTGGTTGGGCTCCGCAGGCTTCCTAAGGAGGCAGCGTGATGGTGTTAAGGAGAGAAATTTAGTTACTGCAGGAAAAATAAAAAGGGATAATGGAGCTGGTGTGGTTATTGTACCAGTTTGTGATTTTCTTCAGAACTTCCCATGGTGAAGGTGAAGTAAAGTAATCCGGCTGGAGCTCCGGCTGCCGTCGGCCCGGCTGCTGTTTACCAGGGAGTGGATTGTAGAAAAAGGACATAACTGCAGGTTCTGGTGGTGACTTAGATTCAGGCCATCCCCAGCTTTGGGCAAATCACCCTCCCTGGGCCAAAACCAGTGATCCTGGACCTCTTGGCTCCTAGCTGAGCACACCGAGAGCCAACAGAGATGCGTGTTGTTACTGGGGTCAGAACGCAGACTGGTTGGTGCAAATGTCAGTTTGTAGGCCTGGGATTTCCAAACAAAGACTAGTGACTCAAAACACAGAATATTCTCATTATTTGAGATCAACTGGAAACTTTTTTAGCATCTTCATCTTTGAAAAGTGTGATGGAACAATCTGTTTGCTGTTGCATTCAGGAGCTAACCCTGTTGTGTTTCCCAGTGTCACAGAGCAAGCAAAGTACCCAGTTACGTCTCTTGGGGAAAACATTTGTATTTTCAGGACACAAACACTTTATACATGGAGGTGAATGTTGCAAAACAGCTTTCATAAATCCTTTTGTTTTCTGTTTTGAAAGAAGATTTTGAAATGCTTCTGGTGTGTAACATTTTCCCAATAAAAGAAAAATTATTAGTTATTTTCTCTGGCTGCTGCAAACAGCCATTTCATTTACAGCCAGGGGTTGCACCATTTGCTGCAGACACGGCTGCGCTCACCCTGCGGTGTGGTGAGGGATTTCTCAGTTGTACATCTTTTTAGCAGCTCTTAAGCAGGAAAAGAAAGTTCTATGGGGAGTTTGGATGTAGAAAAAAAGAGCATTTTGGGACTGCATTTTACGTTTTCATCCATTAAGGGTAAATGAATGTGTCCAGGTACAGAGCGTGGGCTCTCGTCCTTGTGAAAAACAAGTGCTGACCCCTGGCAGGCAAATGCCATTATGTGCACGTGGGGTGTTTAAGATCTCAGGGGAGTTGTGGGTGATGTTGGGTGCTTTGGGGTGAAGGGCCAGCCCTCACCCACCCGCTGGCACCTCGGCCCAGCTCTGGTCTGGGTGCTGGAACGGTGTTCCCGGTGGGATGGGGTGGGCATTCACGCACCAGAATGTGCATTCTCCCGTTTTCCTTTTACTTGTGAAACAAAACTTTGTTGAAGAACTTCCTGGATGGAATTAGGAGGCTTCAAACCATGGGCTGCTTGCTTTGCTTCCTGCTTGGCCAGCAGGGATCTCCTCCTGGAGCCTTCTCCCTGCCCTCGGGGGTCTGGTTCCACCTTGGCTCAGCCTTGAGTGGGGCTGCCACGTCCCCCCCAGTGCAAGTGGGGAGCTGGGCCAACTCGGGACCCGTTGGGTTTGCCCAGGTGAGTTTTCAGCTGGATCAGTCCTTGCAGCATCTCAGTCTGGGAATGCGCAGGAGTGCTGCTCCTGCAAGGAGGGGGCCAGCAGGACATGGCCAGGTCCTGCCTTGCTGGGGGTGAGAGGTATTGGCTGAGGTTGTGGGTCTTTGGTTTACTTGGGCTCACAGTCTGATAATTCCGATTGTTTCCCTGTGTCTCTATTAGGTCCTGTTCAGCTGTGTATTAATTATGGGTCCAGCTTTTGAAATAGCACCGGTGCTGGTTTGGCCTTAGAACCTCCTCTGTGTCTTTAGTTGAGTAGGAGCAGTGGCTAGTTCAACAGTTCATTTTTAAATTCCACTGGAATTTCCCAGGAGCAATGAGAAGCTCTAACGTGAGAGCTTGCTCCCTGCTTTTGGTGTCTCTCTGACAAAGTGGCCATAAAAGCTTCTCAGAGACACAGGGGAGCGTCCGGCTCATTGTGCATCTGGTGATGATCTGTGGCCGTGGCTCCTCGCGTGGATGGAGGAGCTGCTCCCTTTGCTGGAGTTTGCTGGGTGGGTTCTCGGGCGGCTCAAACCACGCTTAGATACAGAATTTGCACCCATTTCCCTGAAATAAAACCTCAAAGAGGCATCGGTTTACAATTGACATGTTTAGCAGTTAAAAAACATAGACCAGACATTTTTTACACCGAAGAGCATAATTTCCAATTTCATGAGGAAGATGTAACAACATAAACTGTTCTGTTTTCCACTTTCAGGGGTATTGTTGCCAGTATTCTGGTTTTCCTGTGTTTTGGAGTTACACAAGCTAAAGATGGACCATTTTCAAGACCTCATCCAGGTAACTTCAGTTGCTCGAGTCACTCAGATATTTCTGGTACATTGCATGGTTTGTGGTGAACGTAAATATTTGTGTTACTTGTAGAGAAGGTAGGTTGTAATTTAAATAATAATAAATCAGGTTCATTAGCGCTGCCCGCTTATCACGTACCTTCCCGGCTTCCACCCAGCCTCCAAACAGCACGGGGATCCTTCTGCGCTTTCCATCTGTGGGTACCACAGGAGTTTTATTTATTTTTATCTCCCTCTTCTGGCTTCTTGTTGTTAGTAAAAAGCTTTGTGGGAACTGCCAGGTTCTGGAAACCTTAAATTCCCTTGTTTATCCCTTCTTTTCCCCCTCCTTTCTGTACCAGGGCTGTGCTGCTGACCGCACAGCCGGTTGCTGGTCCCTGCGCTCCCTTTGCTCTCTGTCCATTAGCTGTGATAATCAAGGGCTTCTAGTCCAGCAGTTTCGATTTTAAAGATTTCTGGTAAGGCTGTAAGTCTTGAAAGCGTTTGAAAGCACAACAGAAAGCCTCTTTCATGTAGTGTTATATCGGGTGAAGTATGAAAATATTAAAGTATCTTTGATTTTTTTTTTTTTTTTTCCCCCTCATTTTAAACGTGAATCATTGAGAAAGAATTAAGGGAATTTATATAGGCTTATATAATATTCCTGACAGCATTAGGCTCTCCTACAGTCAAATAAAGCTGTAAGTATTTCTTGTGCCAAAAATGTAATGTTCCAGTGTAGGAATGCCGTTCTGTATGAGAAACTGCACACGTTCAAAATCTCCATCAGAGCAGATGTTGTTCTAGAGCACAGCCCACAGCACTCTTTGCAAATGTATGCTTTTATTCAGAACTCTGTGTTTCTGAGGTCTTATTAAATAGAAGTTTTTGGTCTTTCTGTTACAGTTAATTCTGGTTCCCCCTATAGGACAGATTGCTCCTGTTAAGAACAGCAGTGATGTTTGAGTGCGTTCAGTGTTAGACCCTCCAGTGGCTTTGTCTGGGACAGAACCTGGTTTTGTTCCCTGGAACAAAGTGGTACAAATGGGATGGGGAGAGTCCAAAGGTCAGTGACATCTACAGCCGACATCTAGCATAGACAGAGCCAACATCTACAAAGGTCAAAGACCTCTACAGCCAACGGCTACTACAGACAGAGCCAACATCTACCACTTCTGGACGCTCCTGTCTCGGGAGCAGCAGTTATGGGACCAGAGCTGAGTGTCTCTCAGCAGAATCAGATGGCCCATGAACAGGGTGATGGGAGAAGCTCCTGTGTATTCAGCCACTTCAAACGCTGGGTGTATTCACGTCCTCTTTTGTATTAACATCACCTTTCCTCCAGCTCGTGTGGTGGCTTGATCTTCTGAAGAGGGGCTTTCAGGGGCTGTAGGGGTTTGGTAGGACAGTGGGCGCTCACGGAGTCGCAGCAGGACATGGTGGTGCCTTAAAAAGGAGAATGGTCGTCCGTCCCCACTCCTCTCCTGTGGGAAGGCTGTTGGGCAGCAGAGGCCGTGGCGCTGCAGCCCGGCGAGATGCCCTGTCGGCTCTCCAGTTACAGGGGCTGTGCTGGGGAGTTCAGCCGAGGCTCTGACCTTGGCTTGGCGCTGCTGTTCCCGGAGAAAGACCTCATCCCAAAGGAACTGGGAGCGGGGCCGCTGCTGTGCCCCGCTTCCATTTATAGGGCGGAAGGAAGCCCTGGGCCAGCGGGGACACTGCGGTCACACAGCGGGGCTGGCATGCAGCTCCTCGCGCTGGCTCTTGGATGTAGCCAGCCTTCCTGCCCGCCTCCTCTCCCGTCACTCATGGAGCCCCATTATTCGGTGTGTGGCTACCTATTTCTGGCCAGCTCGGAGGTGGTTTATATTTTTGTCTGGGTTTTGTGCCTAATGTTGTTCTGTTTAAACAGCTCTTCTTGCCCGGTGTTTACCCTCCTGATTTATTTATACACGGCTCACCTGTGCCAGCTCACCCTTGATTTCACTAAAACAAACAGGTTTTGCTAAAGCACCAAGTTTTGCGTTTAGTTTCCCCCCCTCAGTATAAGTTTGCTTTCCTTAGAATCTCGTTTCCTGCCTATTAGCCCTCGGGCTCGGGCCGCTGTCGCTGTGGGGGTAGGTGGGCGGTTGTGCCCTCAGCCCGGCAGCGGCTCTCGTGAAGTGCTGGTCTTGTGTTCTCAGCCTCCCTACAGTGGCAGCGCTGCAGCATTTGAGCGTGGTAATTACTAAACTATCAGGTGTGTAATGATTAAGTAGGCTTCAACTAATCAGGGAGATAGTCCTAATTTGCGGGAGGTTCACGGCGACGAGCGCGTTTAAGGAAAACAAATATTAAGTATGCCAAAAATAACTTTATAGCTGAAGCTGAGGCCAGTCCAGGAAGAGAGAGAACACAATGTTTGTACAGCTTCGAAAACATCTTGTTTCTGGTGTATCCGTACTGATAGAAAGTAGGCTTCAAAACCTCCTGGGCACTTATGTCAGCCGGGAAGAAAGCACACTAAATTATAACCAGATCTTATTTTTTTTATTCTGAAGTATCACAGAGCCTGTCCAGCAGCTGCAGATCCTCTGTTGCCAGAACCCTATGTATACAGGAGAGGAAAAGCTCTACTAGGGCTTTAGGTGTTTCTGCCTATCCGTTCCGGAACTACTCTGGGGAGAAGTTCCTCTCCAGAAAAAAACCACTATGGCCAGTGGAGGTGATTTTGCTTGTTTGTTTTTCCTGAGCTGTGTTCTGGAAAGACAGAAGGGTGCACGCTCCCGGTCATCCCTGCCGGGTGCAGTGGGTTGGCAGTTAATTAAATGTGAAGGAAGGGGACAGAGCTCTCAAGCCATGGTTTCTACAGCTCTCGCGTGAGGAGGCTGCATGAGAGGTGCCTCTGCCAGGAGAAGGCAGCCTGAACTCTGCTTTTCCTTCCCTCCAGGAGATCAAGGGGCAAAACCACCTCGTACTGTGTGTTTGGAGGGTTGGTTGGTTGGTTGGTTAAATGACTGACCCCTGAGAAGACACTTCATCCTGTTGCATAATTAAGAAATGGCAATTATATTTGTAGACTTTAAGTAAAAATCTTAGAAGTTCCAACTTCCCAGCGGACGCTGTTGGAGAGCGCTGAACTCCCTGTTATCCAGCCCCCACCTGCCTGGTTTATTTTTCCTCCCCTGGAAGTGTAAAGTAGGCCATTTTGATGAAATTAATTTTGCAGTTCTGCTGAAAAAAAAGGTTACACCTTCTCACATTTCAATCTATTTTAATTATGGTGTCAGAAGCAGGCTGTTAGAGACTTCCTTTAAAAACGTGAATTATTTTTCACCCCCTTCTCGAGGCTGAATTGGGTGAAGTCGACGTTTATCTTTGTTTCAGGGCGCAAGGAAGCCCCCTTCACGGCTCTGCCAGCCCGCGGCTGGCTGCTCGCAGGCTCTGAGCCGACAGACGGCTCTGCCGGCAGGCCTGGAGCTGGCGCCTGGTTCTTGCATTATTTCTGTCACCGTTAAGCATTCCCGTACCGAAGCTGCCGTGGAGTTACTGGAGAGAAATGCCCAAATCGGCCGGAAGGCTGTTGGGTTTCTCCCTTGGTGCAAGCCCTGTTGGTGCCGGTGGAATCGCTCGCCGTCTCTGCTCGCCAAAGGAGCGACCCCCTTGGCTCCCCCGTCCCATTCTGACTCTCACCCAGCTGTCCCCATGGAAGGAGAGCCCTGGTTTATTATAGGTGTAAACAGGAAACACCTGAAGGAAAGTCTATTAAAATCATTCCAGAGTGATTAGCGTGTGGCATTACTGAGGGATTTAAATGTCCCCTTGGACTGAGTCGGGTTTTGCTGAACTACCTTGTGTAAATGTTGGGATGAGGTCAGGAAGACCTGCTGGAGTCTGCATGTCCTGGCTCTGCATTAGCCACCTTCCTCCCGCACCGGAGCTAGCAGAGACGCTGGGGGAGATTCCCGAGCCCAGGAATTGCATTAGAAGGCCACTCTGGGTGGCTTAGGATGAGTTGGGGACATGAAGGCAGCCCATGGAGCACAAAGCTCGTAGCCAGGGCAGTCAGAGCCTGCTCCTGGGGGACTGAGTCCTTCGGGAGAACTGAGGTGAGGAGGATGGAGCTGGAGGTGCATAAATACTGTAATCTGTGTGCCTTTTAGAGTCAGGTGGTGCTCCAGTGTGGGGAGAGCTGTAATCACACATCTGGGGAGGGTGAATAATCACTGCAGGCTCTGAAGCAGCTGAGTCTTGCATCACATTTCTCTTATGAAGAGTTTAGATGATCTCATAGGTCTTACAGCCAGTACCTGCTGAACCTCTGGTACTTTTATTTAATTCCTAGTAAAAGTGAAAATATCACTCGTATTTTGAAATGCTTTTTGCCCCTTGAGGAAAGAACCTTGTCTTCAGGGAAAAGGATGGTTTGTGGAAGTAAAAGCAGTGGTTCCTGCTGCCTGGCTTAGCAGCTGCTGGGCAGGAGGTGGCAAAGCGCATTAGTTGGGATGGGAAGCCCAAAATTGAACAGGTCAGGTTATGTGAGATGTGGAGAAAGAAATCAGACTAGCCCAGGGAGGATGTAGTTCTCTCCCAAGGACTGCTAGAAGGCATTGCAAGTGGCACAGATCTTTCCTTCTCGTTCCTAAAGATTTAGTTTGTTGGGTTGAAGCGTTCTAATGGATCCTGGTACATCACGGCCAGGCTGGCAGCCTCTCCGGCCGGGCTCGTTGGGGAGGACAGTGAGCCCTTCACCTGAATGCTGGGCTTCATCGTTTCCCAGGGGCAGCATTCCTTCTTGAAGCGTTTGGTTGTGTTACAGTCAGTGAACAGTTGGCGGCTGTTGTGCTTGGAAGCCTTCTAACCTCCCGGTTGTCTCTTCCTGCAGCTTACTGGAGGTTCTGGCTGTGTGTCAGCGTCGTCTACGAGCTCTTCCTCATCTTCATACTCTTCCAGGTAAGTAACCGAGACCTCTGGCTCCTAAATGCCAGCTTAATAATCCTTTGTGGTGGTCGTTAGGATTCTCGCTGCCTACAGGAGATGCTCTTTGTTTTTGTGAAACCAAATCATGTGCTATTTAACAAGGCTTCTAGGTTGAGGAAAAATGGGTTAGGCACCGCAGCGATATGTTCTTAAATGAGTTGATGGGAAATCAGAGCTCTTGTTGAGATCAATGGATCAGGAGTTGGTGCTTGGTCTCTCCTCTGCTGGCATTGATGTGACTTGCTGGGGTCACCTGCCAGCTGTTAGTTTGGAAATTCTGCAGATTGTGGGGTGAATTCATCTTGTTTCATCTTCTGAAATACTTTTAACCTTGAATGATAGGTGCTTTGAACATTTTGGGTTTTTTCATTAAGCCAAAACTTCATACACAACTCTGTAGCAGCAGCAAACTGAGGATGGTGTTTTTTCTAGAAGGACACACTATTGGTACTTCCAAATAAAGCACTTTATTTCTTACCATATTCTTGTCCTTTGGTACACTGAGAATTTTCCCCTGGCTTTTACAATTCTCTGACTTCTGAGAAGTGCAGCAGTGGAGGTGAAATACTGAGGGGTAAGTGAGAGCAGTGAGGCTGGTGCTGTTCCCAAAGCCCTGGTGTTCCCGTGTGTATCTACACCACTGCAAATCCAGCTGGAGCGCCAGGAAGGAGCTCAAGGCTTTGGTGGAGACTCGCTTTTCCTTGTGAGAGCCTGTGGTTCTGCAGGTACCACCACATACCCCTTAGGTGGCTTCAAAAAAATCATTTCAGATGAGAGAAGGATGAGGAACGTATTTTAAAACCCACTGTTTTGCCTGTAGAGGCCAGGTGAGGTGGAAGAAGCAGGGCTGGAGTTGAGGTGTCGGGAGCTGTCACCTCTCTTCTGTCAGAGCGGGACATTTGCTTTGCAAACAAGTTTTTAATATTGATTGACCCCTTTCCAGCTAATCAAAGGTTTCCTTTGGCTCCAGCAGTTCTTGTTCTGCTTGGCTTTCCTGGAGCCTCCCAAGGAGTAAGGGCCAAGCTATCCTAGGAACTCAAGCTGGGCTTGCTTTTTTTTTTTTTTCCTTTTTTTTTTCTTTTGCCCTTTTTCCCCCCCCCCCCAGAAGGTGCCCTCAGCAGGACCAGTGAGCAGCAAGGCGAGTTTGTGTCCCGCTTCCATCACCTGGGGGCTCTGTGTGAACCCTACGCAGGGCCCTGCTGTATTGTTAGGGTTTCATTTTTAATTGCTAGCACTGTCATGGTTGTGAACTCGAACAGGAAAGCCTGGAATTGCTTTGCTTTCCTGGCGGCGTGTCCTGTTAGAGCCGTTTGGGTGTTCAGGACACTCTCGAGCTGTTGCTCAGCTCTTTACTAAAAATACCTTGTTACTTTGCACAGGTTTAAATGAGGTTAAAATTATGCTGAGTCTGCAAGTGACTGAACTTCCTTAAAAGCAAATGCAAGCTCGCTCGTAGCTGGAGCTTGCCTTACAGTTCAGGTGACTTCAGTGGGTTTATTCTGTAATTTTATTATTATGGCTACTAACGCATTGTGCCCTTGCCCTGCTTTTCCTGTGGCCGGTCTGTCCTGGGCGTTACATTGCTGCTGGTGTGAACCCCTGAGCACAGCCGCGAGCAGTTGGTGTCTGCACGGACCGCCTTTGCCTCGAGCTGCTGGTCCCCGTGCTGGGAAACCCCATGGTCACTGACGCGGGAGATGCGGCCTGAAATGAGCCTGTCCCCGGTCCCTGCTGTGGCTTCACCCCCGCCAAGCTGGGGGAGGGAGAGCAGAAGGGCCAGTGGGAAGGGTGAATTGTGAGCCAGCCCGAGTGCTGAGCTTCTGGGAGGGAGGTGGTGTCGAGGGGCGGCTGAGGACATGGAGTAAAAGAGCTCTGATTTTTCATCTTTACAAAATCTGTAAATTGAAACAAATGTTCATATGTATTAATTTTTTCCTTACTATTTAGCGTTAGAGGCCCAGAAAGTCAGGTGTATATATATATATATATATATATATATGCTGTGTGACGCTCCGGGGTCTCGATATATTTCAAGAATTGTTCTGCAATACATTTTTAAAACCCACCCATTTGAGGGTGCAACGTTGATCTTGGTTCTCTCTGTAGTTTTCTGTGCGTTGACACTCGCTAAGGGGGCAGGTGGGTTTGTGTTCCCTCGCAGACCGTGCAGGACGGCCGGCAGTTCATGAAGTACATCGACCCCCACCTGGGCGTTCCTTTGCCAGAGCGAGACTATGGTGGCAACTGCCTCATTTATGATCCCGGCAACAAAACGGATCCGTTCCACAACATCTGGGTAAGAAGCAAAGAGAGTTACTTGCTTATGAGTCCGACTGTTTTTTGGTAAAAGGTTGCTTAATTGAACTCTTCAGAGCCCAGTCATGAGTTCTTCTGAGCGCTGAATGAGAGAACAGGTCATGACTGGCTTTTTTAGTGTCCTTATTTTGCTTCTCTTGACCTTCCCTGTCGATCAGATGGGGATATGTCTCTCTGTGTCCCAATGACATTGCCCAGGAGAGAGAGTGAACTGTTTAACAAGCCTTGTTTCTCAGATTATTGATGTAAACCTTTTCCCCTGGGAGTTTGGGCTTATTTGTGTGCTTAAAGAATCTTCTGCATGCACTCCCCTGGGGACAGCAGGTTCAGAAGGTGCACGTTGCCCAGCAAGCCATAAGTTGGGCTTTTCTGAGCACCAGAAAATGTCAGGTTATTGTTTCTTGCCAGCAAACAGGAGACTCAGGATTTTATTGCTGCATTTTTCTTGGCGGGGGGAAAAAAAGTCAGCGTTAATGGGTTATTGTTTGTGGTGCAAAGTAACCTACGCCCTCTTCTTGGTTTGTAGGACAAACTGGATGGATTTGTTCCTGCTCACTTCTTTGGCTGGTACCTGAAAGTAAGAACCTGTTACGCTTCTGTGCCCGTGCTGGCCTGCTTGTAAAGCCTGGCTGCTTCTGGTTTGGTGATGCCAGTCTCCGTGGTCAGTTATATCAGGCGGTCATCTGTGAACTAGGCTAAGTGTTTGGAATACACGAAAGGCTTTTTGTTTCCTTTTTTTTCTTTTTTTTTTTTTCCCCTCCTCTTCTCCTGACCATGTCAGGTCACCTCATTTCTCTCCAAAGTAACACCACACTGACAGGCTCCCTCCTCCACTGTAATGCATTGTCGGGTCAGATCAATAACATTAAAAATCCTTTACTCCTGTAGCGAGACAAATACTTGACTGAACTTCGAATGCTGAGTACGGGGAAGGCGGTGAAAGCCTGCTGCTACCCAGGCATAGGTGGTACCCTGCTGCTCTTCCCAGGCAGGCTTCTCCCAGTGCATCCCAGTCAGGACCTTAGATCACTAAATGGGTAGTGGTTAAATTCCTGTTACTTTTTAGTCGATATCAGCCAGCAGTGGAAGGAACTCCAGCTGTGCTTGTCTCTGGCAGAACACTTTCAACGCATGTTTTGCTGATTCTTTTGGTCTAAATATTAGCTTTTTTTTTAACCCAAGCAAACTCAGGAGCTAACTTTATTCTGCCCTGCAGACCTTGTTTGGATTTTTACCCACAAGACCACCATATATAATAAACTGAAAGAGCTCAGGCCTTTTTAAAAATAAGCTATATCTGTTGTTTTGTTTTTCCTTTTCAAAAGTGGGGATGGATTCCTGTCAGTGGTTTGTTTTCCTCTGTGTTTTTTCCCCTGTAACCAGAAGAAGAGTGTGGTAGGCACAGGGAGGCTTAGACTTAGATCAGCTTGTCCGTGGCTCGCTCTATTAGGATACAGAATTAAATTTGAAGAAACTTGGATTTTCCTCATCCAAGAGAATTGCATTAGGAACTTAGATATCAGAACAGCATTTCTGTTACATTATTTATTTTTACAAGACAAGTCATACTGATGAAAAAATGCCTAAATAGCGAGAGCCTGGGAGCAAGACCTCAGGGGAGTAGTTCCGTGTTCCTGAGGAACTAGAACGGGACAGAATTCCCTATGCCAGGCCACTCACTCAGCTGTTACCTGGCTTGGTCTGGAAGGCGCCTTGTTTTTATTAGAGGCTGTTTCTGCAGAAACGGTGGAGATGGTGTGTCACCTTCTCAGCCTGCGCCCGGCCCCACAGGGGACTTGTTCCTCTGCTGCTCAGCCCGGGGGAAACCGGCTGCTGTATTTCCTATTTGTCACTTCACAGATTTGTCTATAAAAAGCTGGAAGTGGAATGTGTTGTCCCCGTAAACAGAGATGAGTGTGTGTTTGGGGTTTTCTTCTTTGGGTTTGGTGTTCTTTTTTTTGTCTGAGTAACAGACTCTGAAGGGCGATACTGCAAATGAGCGTGCCTCATTCATCAGAAATTCCTGTGGGCCTCCCCCTTTGCTTTGGAGTCACTTATAGCACATGTTGTCAGACTCTGGTGTGATAACGCCTGTCTTATGTTTTTCCACCTTCTGGTTGAGGCAGTCAAGGCCAAGCCACGTTCACTGTTCCAGAATCAGCTGGAGCACATTTGGGGTTGCCCCCGTCCACCCAGGCGCCCTGCTGAGGGTACAGCAGGTGGGATGTACAGGCTCTTACCCACTTACAGATAGGAGATAAAGCGCTACTGCAAATCTCTTCCCATTTGGAGAGCAGGCTGAGACGATGCCGAGGTTGTAGGACGGCAGCTCGGCTGGGTCCTCCTGCTGAGGGAGGCAGAAGACGCTGCTCTCCATCGCTCACCCTGAGGGGCTGCTGGCGCAGAGTAGGCTGCGGTGCCCCGGCACAGCCAGGGCTGAGACTCAGCGCAGGTGACTTGTGAAAAGTTTGCACTAAGCAGGCTCTGAAAAGCCTTTTTTGAGCAGTGGTAGAATGATGTGGTGGTGGAGCACCCAGGAATTCCATTCGTTTCACTGACTTCCCTCTGGATCCCAGTTGCCTGCCTTTGGTCTTCCATGTAGCGGTGTTAATGGCATCATCTGCCCTCGTCAGTGGCTGCCTTGTCTGTGGTGCTGCTCCATGAGTTTAGAGACCCGTGAGCATTAGCCTGTACTGGGCTATCACATGGTAAAAATAAGATTGCCATGAGTTTCCTGATACGTTTCTGCATACTGGAGACAAGATATTCCACTGTACAAATAACCAGTAAACAAAGCCCACCGTGTGTGTCCTCTGTGTCCAGAGCCCGTAAGGGGGGATCTCAAGTAATAATTTTTCCATACACTGTCGCAAAACTGTAAATCTGAGCAGTCTGTTTATGGAGTTCTCTTTTATTTAGATTTCTAAAGGTCCTTATGTAGGTGGTGTCTGGTTTTACTCAGTCTGGTGCGCGAGTATTCATTTCTGTAATGGTTTGTAGTACGCCGTGCAAATGTTGTGGATCTTGGAAACACTTTTTTTCCTGTCTTTATATAGACTTTGATGATTCGAGACTGGTGGATGTGTATGATCATCAGTGTGATGTTCGAGTTTCTGGAGTACAGCCTGGAACACCAGCTCCCCAACTTCAGCGAATGTTGGTGGGATCACGTACGTACCCCATGGATCACGGTGTATTTGGCTAAAGGGACGTATGTATTTTAAAGGGAGGGGGTAGGAAGTGGTGGGAACTGACTGACATTGTGTGCCCGAAGGGGTGTGTGTAATTACTGCCGCTCAGGAGCAGCCCTGCTTCTCCCTGTTGGGTTTGTAATAGGATTGTCACTGCTTGTATAATTTTGTGGGGTTTCAAATTATTGCGCACAGTTAAATATTTGTTTTGGTTCATTTCATACCAGAGAAGGTATCTGAAGCTTTACGCCATCACTTTCAAATATCTGGTGATGGTACAAACCATAAAATCTGAAATGCAGAGAAAGGTAAAAACCTGGTGTGTAAAGTTTCAGATAGGGATCTTTCTTGCCTGTTAAAACAAAAAGCCAAACAGGCTCAGTGCAATTTCTGTCTGGCTCTTCCCTCTGTGCAAATGTTTTTACACCAGTTTCTGAAAACAGTGAATATTACTGTGTTGAGAATTTCTGGTGTGGTTTATAAAAAGCTTTTAAAAGCTCAAAGTTTGGCCTGACTGAAGAGCTGTTTGGTGACAGTCTGTAACTGTTCCTGTCCGAACACACTGCCTGTGCGTGTTTTTCCAAGCCAGAGGGACTTCTGTGATCTAGTTTCTCTGTGGAGGAAACAAGCTCTATAGCTTATAGTGGCACACTTTTTTTTTTTTTAAATTTTCCTATGAAATGTAAATTGCTTACCAGAGTGATCAAAATTACCTGCATTCAGGGCACACAGCTGGGGTTCTTGGGTTGTTTGGGCTTGGTTTTGTTCTTACAGTACATACTCTTTTCCCAGCTTGTAATGATTTGCTCCATGGTTGTATATATAAAAGGAAATGCATTATGTATAAAGACATCAAGAAAAGCTATTTTGACTTTAAAAAAAAAAAGCTTCTTAAGAAATAAACTCTCTGTGCTCAGCTCCTTTGAACGCGGAGGACAGCCAGGATTTTTCAGCTCAAGAGCTCCATCTCCAGAATTAACGCTTGGCAATAAGGCAGGGCGTGGGGAGAAATCCCTTCTTTAATTTAACCTCTTGAGCCTGCAGACAAGTAGTTTCTTTAGGAGGCAGCCTGAAGCTTAAAGAGTGTGCTAAGTGGTTGGGCACAGTAAAATCCAGTCCATAGGAGCAGGTTCAGATTTTTTTGGGTGTGTTTCTGAAGTTCTGAAGCTTGGGCTGCTGAGATTCTTCCTCCTGAAGACCTGCACCTCCCTTCTCTGGGGATGTCCCGTCCTTGTGACGGGGGTATGTCCACGTGTGTGCACCCCTAGGATCTGCCCTCCAGTGTTTTCTCTCCAGCGTCACTGTGTCCTTCTCCTTTCAGTGGATAATGGACGTGATCCTGTGCAACGGATTAGGAATTTACTGTGGGATGAAGACTCTCTCTTGGCTTTCTTTGAAGACCTACAAGTGGCAAGGGCTTTGGAACATTCCTACATACAAGTAAGCTGGGGTAGGAAAACCCCACGGGCAGCCGCATGGGCCCACCTTAAAAGATGTTGGTTGTTGAAGAGTTGTTCAGTCGGGGTTAGTGTGAATTACAGGATTCAGGTGTGTTTGGATGACTCCAGTATCCAGTACCTTGTACTGCATGGGAGCTCGTTTGAGAGAGTTTGATTTAACTGGGGAATGAAATTGTTGAAAACATACCTGTCTGCCCTGAGCATCGCCTGATGTCTGGGAAGGGGGGTGTCCTGGGGAAATGAGCGTCTTTAATGGGTTGGTAAAGGAGAGCAGGAACCCAGGCTGGGATCATACTCTGTCATTCACAGGGGATCTCTGGTCCTTGTGCAAATAACGCACTGCCCAGTAATCAGAGCTTCACAGGAACTGGGACACTGGAACTTAAAATGTAATAAATCCCCTGTGGCCTTGGGCCAGTAATGAGCGATCCCTTTCTGTAGTGGGTCTTTGCTGAGCAAAGCAGCCTGGGGACCTGCTTGCTGCAGCGGCTGTAGTCTAGGGTAGGCCAGATAACAGGCTTCCCTCCAACTCAGCGTGTTAATCTCATTAACTAGTAGTTTTAATGGAGTAAATGGAGGCATTTTGCATATGTGAATTGGAGTCTCGAAGTGTTAGTAGAGGCCTCTTATGTGCTGTTTCTTCATATTACAAGGATGTGCTCTGCTTTTTTTCCAGAGGTAAAATGAAGAGAATTGTCTTCCAGTTCACCCCGTATAGCTGGGTCAAATTTGAGTGGAAGCCAGCGTCCAGCCTGCGCAGATGGCTGGCAGTTTGCGGCATCATCTTTGTGGTAAGGAAACCTCTCTGCCTTTCCTCTTCTCTGTCGTTCCAACGTTTTGTACCACCCAAGCAGCTGTACCAAGGGTACTCTGACGCGGTGTGTCTGTAGCTGAGGCTGGAAGGGATCACTTTGGAATCCTGCAGGAGGGGGTCCGTGTCCCTGTCTCTGGTGCAGCTCACACACTCGTTGCACAAATGTTTGCTCCCTCTTGCTGAACAAT
The DNA here is from genome assembly GCA_028565335.1 of Limnodromus scolopaceus. NCBI lineage: Eukaryota > Metazoa > Chordata > Aves > Charadriiformes > Scolopacidae > Limnodromus > Limnodromus scolopaceus. The sequence goes on along the minus strand of JAOXNO010000041.1, from coordinate 68,283,203 downwards.
GTCGATTGGCGACGCCAGCAACACGAGCGATCACCTACGCATCATGCACCAAGTAGCTGCTGCTACCAGGAGCATTGGCGTTGGGCAGAAGGCGCTTGTTTCATAGAATCATAGAGTTTCTCTCAGTCTGGAGCAGATGCACATCACATCACAGCCGTAACCAGAGCCTCGGGCTTCTCTGGGTGAGCTCTGGGCAGCGACGGCTCCTGAAGCACAGTTTTGCCTCAGATAATATTTTTATACAGCCTTAAATTTTTCAGTTATCCTAGGTATTCTTTTTCTTATGTTTCACTGAACCCATGAAATGGTGCTAAGTGTCCAGCTTGACCAGTTCAGGTGAAGCAGCTCCCTGTTTAGAGAAAAGTGAAAGTTGGCTTCTCCCACAGTCACAGCAACTTGCCTGTCTGCCTGCTCCATGGAGCGGCTGGGGCTGTGTCCTGGGGGTGCATCGTCTTGAACTCACAACTTCCATCACACAGTCACAGGTACCATGCACGTGACGCTGATGGGGAGGATAAACTCAGCTGTTTTAGTGCTTTTCCACCATCTCCTGCCTCTTGCCAGCTGGGGGGGACTTTGGCCTTTGTGCTCTCTGTGAGAGGTCACTTGGCTCTGGTTTGAGCAACTCAAACTTGCTTCAATCCAGCAACTGTGAAGTTTGACTAAAAAAAACCCTCGTGACACTTAATGGTTCCAAAGGCAACGGGCATTAACCAGTTCCTGTGTAGCTGCTGTGGTACAGGATATAATTCTGCATTTTTAAACGGCTGCTAGAACAGCGTACCTTTAAGCGTCTTGAAATATGTGGAATGTGAAATCTGGTGGTGTTTATTTTGGGGTCTGGTGGAGTTCCCCATTACAGAATCACAGAATCACCATGGTTGGAAGGGACCTCTGAGATCATCGAGTCCAACCACAAAAAAAAACAACCCAAAAAACACAACACCCCACCACATCACACTCATCCACAAATCAATAATCTCGGGCACTAGAGCATGCCCTGAAGAGCCATGTCTACACGTTTCTTAAACACCTCCAGGAAATTACGCTTTGCTGAGAGGGACACATTAGCCAGGTTGGCAGGCACCCCCCTCTCTCTTAATAATATTGCATTTTACGCTGCTGTTGGGTTGCAGAGTGGGGTGTGCTTCGGGAGCACTGTCTGAGGGCGGCAGCGGCCGGTGCGGGCAGTTTGCAGACTCAGCCAGGGGAATACAAGTTCACATCACCTCATTCCTGCCACATACAGCACTTGCCAGGTTCCTGTAGCACAGCACTTGCTTGGAGTTTCCATAGTTTATGGGAGAAGTGAAGTAAATGCATCTGCACAAACGAAATACGTATTTCTCTGAATGGCTGCTGTGTGCGTGCTCCCGGCTTCCTGCAGGACTCGGGTGTTAGTGCTGGAGCAGACTTTGCAGCTCGGAGACTCCATTGAGTTTATACCAGTCTTTGGTGTAATAATGTTTCTTTTGGCAAAGCCCAGCTGCAGCTGAGAGTTCATGAGCACCTTCAGGTATTGGCTCACTCTTTTGCATTAAACAATGCTTAATGCCATTTGTCACCATTTCTTTTGAGGCGAGAAACTTGTGCCTACGTGCTCTCTGTGTCCCATTGCCAGGGCAGCTCACTCGAAAACGCTTTCCTATGAATGTGTAACCAGTTCTGCTCAGTTGGCTTTGTGACACTTGCGTAACTCTGTAAAATACCAAACCGAACAACCCCCCCAGGACGTACTGCTTATGCCTCTTCTTATTTTGGGGTCCCTCAGTCAGATTTTAAATCACAGTGAAAGGACGAGTTGCTGCTTTTGGGATCCATTATCAGTAGTTCTGCAGGTACTTCAAACTCCCGATGAACCAGAGGCAGCACTCTCCAGGCTTCTGATGTGTTTATTTGATACTTCTTCCAACACACAGAAAATATTTGAAAAGCCTGGTGATTGTTCCTGGTGATTATTGCAACTGATGCTGGTGTGCTCAGTAATACCGAGTGGGTCCTTGGGGGGTTAGAGGAATGGGGGGAGGGGGTCATGCAGGGAGAGAGGGAGATTGTAGGCTTCATTCAGTGAAATCTTCTGAATGTAATTAAAATGTCCTTTTTCTCAGTTTTTATTGGCAGAGCTGAACACGTTTTACTTGAAGTTTGTCCTCTGGATGCCACCAGAACACTACCTGGTCCTGTTACGACTTGTCTTTTTTGTCAACGTGGGCGGTGTGGCCATGAGGGAGATCTACGACTTCATGGACGACCCGTAAGCCAGTCCTCTGCTCTCTCTACCCCGTCCAGCCTCACCCGCTTTGGGCTGAGTTTGCTCCAGCCTGTTGGCAGCCATCTCTGAGCAATAGGTCAGCTTGTTGGGGACAAAAAGGCCTAATCCCAAAGCGTCTGCTTCGTGTTCCTTTGTTTTTGAGGTAAAATTCTGACTACATCTGGTTAGAGAACAGCTGCTGTTAAGGGCATCCCATATGCACTGGTTTTAACCTTGTTTTTTAATGGATCATTGCTCTTTTGGGAATGTAACGTGTAAATTGTGGGCAGAGGAGTACTGAACTCTGCTTTCAGGTTGGTAGCCAGGGACTACAGTCCTTAGATGTACCTTCTAAGGACAACAGGGCCCAAATGAAAAAAATAATGTGTTCTTGAGCTGCCTCCCAGTGGTCCCTGAGGCTCTGGTGGCATCCTCTTGCCGATCAGCAAAGGCCATTGAAGGTGGAATGCACTGACCTTCACAGCAGTGCATGTACTTTCGGGATGTTCCTCCTTAATCACGGGACTAGTCCTTGCTGCTGTTGTTTCTGCAGACCATGTGAGGCCTGGGAAAGCTTTGTTCTCAAAATCACATTTTCTTTTAAGTTTTAGTGGTAATGTCACAATCTGCCTCCACCCACGTCCTAAGTCTAAGACAACGTCTGGCGTCAAGGGATGTTCATTGTCTCTGACCGATGCGCAGAGTGTCTGTGTTCAGACTTTGGGGTTCCAGCATTCTCTGAAGATCAGTTTCCCTTGCGAGGCTTTGACTCTAGAGCTGGGAAGGAGGGTCACCCCTCATTGCTTAGTTGGGTTTCAGGACATTTGGTAGTGGCAGGCTGTGGCCTCTGCTGTCGCTCCAGCCCAAAGGCAGGCATAGGTCTCTGCTTCTCGCTGGTGAGCTCATCTCCTGGCACCATTCACAGTCTCCTGGTCCTCGTGTTTGGATGGGAAAAACTCCTTTGCCCTCTGCCCAACCCCATGGCATAACATTGAAATTCAGGAGAATTTCACCGGTGACTCACTGCTGATTCTTTCAATGGTCTGGAGAAGTTTATCCAGCAAGAGGAGACTCATCCTGAGCTGCATGGCTTCAGCGCTGCCACCACTGCTGTTCCTCTCGGTGGGTACGGTGACTGCCCCCCTCACTCCTGAGGTTTGTGGCTCTGCTTATTCACTGCAGAGCAGACCTTGTCAGAGTGTTCCTGCAGAACCTGGCATCTAGTCCTACCTCGTATCTTCTCTGCGAAGGGTTTTGCAACTGGACTTCAGCTCCTCTGTGCATTTCGGGTCATCCAAGCAGAGACGATCTACCCCCATTTTACCAGTTTGATGTGGTGTATTTTCACTTGCATTTAATTTTGAACCAAGGAATCATCTTGGATTCTTCCTGCTGTGTTGTAGGGAGAGGCTGCTGGGGAAAAGTGGGCTGCACCAGAGGCTCCCAGCACAGAAGAAAGCTTCCTGACCTCTTCCTTCTGGAAACTCGCTCAACTTCTTAATGGACAAAGGCTGGAATATTCCATTGACCTTCCTTGTCAGAAACATGGCTCGTTGCCTTGTCTAGCAGTGAGGGGGTTGGATCTCTCTAGCTGACCTGGCAATATTTACTCTAGAAAGCAGCAAAGTTCAAATACAAAGACTCTATTTTTCTCATTCAGGATTCTTTGTCTCTACAGATGGTTCTAGGACTTTGCTTTCAGGGACCCGGTCGGAGCACGGTGACAATATCTAGAATTTAAATAGTCCAAGAAGAAGAGGAGACTTGAAGGGTTCTTGAAGCTGTTCTTCAGCCCTTACACACCTCACTCTTGTGATCAATGTGCTGCCTGGGAGCCCTTGGGGACCGGCTGTGTGAAATGTACCCGACAGGAGTGTCTTGATGCAAATCTGTAGTGTTTGACCTTGTCTTGTCTTCCTGGTTTCTAGTCTTCAAGTCTCTTCCAAGGAGTCTGCACAGGGACCATGAACTTCAATCTCATTCATCATATGAAAAAAAGGACTTTTCTTTAAAATTGTTCATGGGTAGAAGGGCAGGAAACCAGCTCTTTTCCTCAGCAGCGCTAGGTTCTGCCCCGCTTTTCTGTTAGGGCTACCTTTAATTCTTCTCTCAGCATGCTGTCATGAGCTGGTGAGAGGAAAGGATGGCAGATGAGAAGCAGATCAGCAAAGCAGAACTGACCTCGTCATCCCAACAGCTTGAGTTCACAGCGAGAGATTTGCACTCTTGTTTTTTCTCTTATCCATTTGTGAAGGCTCGTTTCTGCCCATTTAATCTGTCGCACCGGATGAGCCACCTGGAGCAGTTCCTGAAGGCCATCCATCCACGTTGGTCCAGGCAGGGTACTTCTGAAACTGGAATGTGCTCATCCCGTCTGCATCAGCAGTCACCCACACTAATTTACTGCAGCGGATTCTTTTTTCAGTGTATTTGGATGATTTTGTGTAGTTTGAACTTACGCATTGGTGTCAAATAGGACTCTGGGGCATCGTGTTCAATAAGCTGTGTGTTTTGTGTGCTTGACTTCCAATGACTGCCCTGGATTCAGGAGAGGGAGGAGAAGCTGTTCACTCTCCCTGATGACATCCATTCCCAGGTACCAAGAAGTGGAGTAGCTTTGTCTGAGCAATAGGCGAACTCCTCTGAAGGAAGGGTGCTCTCCCAGTGCAGCTGCTGGTTTGGGTGGGAAGAGGGGAAGAGGAACTGGGAGCACAGGTGCAGTCGCAGCTCCCTCTGCCCCAGCACCTCTGGAGGTGCCCGGGGCCCATTCTGAACAGGGCATTGTCCCAGCTGGAGGCGGCAGCGTGTTGAGCAGGCTCGTTCCTCCACCTGGCAGAGGAAATCCTCATCAGGGATTTGTGAGGTGGCTTCTGTTTCGTTCACCACGTGGCGAAACCGGCCGGAAAATCTGGCCCAAAGAGCTCCCCTGCCTGCTGAATATCCCAGCACTACTGAGTCTGTCCCTCCGCCAGACAGGAGGCTGCGCATCACCCCAGTCACAGACCAGAGCAGGGTTTCCCGGCGCTGCAATGCCCTGCAAGCACTGCAGAGGTCAGTTTAACACCTCCATCCCTCTCCCCAGCCCTCTCTGGATCTCTTACATGGCTTTGCTCCCCGTCTCGGTAGTTCTGCCACTTCATGCTGAATTCTTTCTGGATGGGTCTCACTCCACCTCTCAGGCTGTGGCAGGAATGGAGTGACAGTACGCGGGACGAAAGAGGAAGGAATGGTAGGAAAACATCCTTCAGAATGCGCTGTGGTTAGGAGAGAGGGCAGGGCCCTCTGCAACTCCCTGTGGTTAAAGCAGAGACAGAACAAAGGCAGAATGAGGAATAACAAGGCAAAAAGAGCAGCCACCTGTACGTTTAGCTGGTGGCACTTCTATTCACATGGTTTGTCTGGGGCATCTCCAGAAACATACAAATAGTTAAGGTAGTAGGGGTAGGGCTAGCAGGAAAGTCCACCAAAAACCTGCTTTGGGTGGTTTTTTGAGTAGAAGACACCATCCGAAGGCTGCTGAGAAAAGTTAGCGGTGTGTGTGCTTGCTCGTGGAACAGCTGGTGATTGTAGTGGTTGAGAGTGTTGCTTTTCTCACGTTCAGTCTTCCTCAATTCTGATCACTTGGATTTCAGGAAACATTTAATTAAATCATGCCTTGGGCGGGGTGGGGGGGAGGAAGAAAAAAAATACATACAGCTTGTAGTAGCTTTCTCTTTCCTATAAAGGGAATAAAATCCCATTTTAGACCCAGGGGATGGGTGATGGAAGAACACAATTTAGTCTGCCAAGTGTTGTTGAACAGCACATCAGCCTGTCCCCGCGGTGCCGTGGTGGCAGGATTGCAGTGCAGTCCAATGCCTAAAAAGGGGGCTTGTTCTGTTGCCTGAACAGAACCCCATTTGATTCCTGACGTGTGAATCATCCCGTCTGTCAGGTCAGTGAGCTGTAAAAACCTCAGCTCTAGAAAGGACGTGACCAGACAAGGTCAAGAAGTGGTTTAGATGAAGCACTTCCCCAGGTTTCTCTGGCAGGCTGTTACCTGTGGGGGCGAAGGGGTTCCTGCGGGAGCCGCGTAGCTGGGTTGGGTTTAAGTATTTCCTGTGCAGGAAGAGGTGACCCAAAAGATGGTGTATTTCCTGCCTCTCCCTCTGAATAGACGTCTTGATGCTTCTGCAGTGTAATTTCCAGCATTGCTGATTGATGAGCCCAGGGCAGCTTCTCATCGACTTGTCTGCTGCTGCTTAAAAGGAGCCCTGGGCATTAGGTATCAGTCGCGTATTTGCCCCGGGGTTGTGTTGTCCTAGAAGCGAAGCGCTGTCCTTGTGCCTTCCAGGATCTTGCCTGTTTGTTGCTAAGCTTTCTTCTTTTAAAAGCCCTTCAGAGATCGTTAGTGACAGCTCACTGAATACCTTTCTGGGAAGACAGTAAGGTTCAGAATGCAGTTATATAGGTGTTAAATATGTGTCTAGCAGTCTGACTTGACGTTTGTAGAGGAAATCTAGGAGTCGAGCTCCTATTTCATACTGTGCCCTGAACCTCAGCTCATCTCAGGCTGGTTAGATAATTGTTTTATGTGTTTTTACCAATGTCCTGAAAATGGGGACACCTCCTTGCATCACAGGATGAGGGATTTTAACTTTTCATGTGTTTTCAGAGCCTCTGTGAGGAAATCTAAGTAAGTTGTCAGCCCGGATGGGCTTAGTACGTGTGTAATCCAAACTAGACTTCTAGAACTGTGCAAAGCTGAGTGAAATTATTCCCCCAGCTGACTTCTTGTGACTATTTCTCTGCATGCCTAATTTTCTAGCACCATTTTTGTTTAATCTGTGCTGTTATTTTGCAGGAAGTTCCACAAGAAGCTGGGCCAGCAGGCCTGGCTGGTTGCTGCTATTACTGCCACGGAGTTCCTGATCGTGGTGAAGTACGATCCCTACACGCTCACCCTCTCTCTCCCTTTCTACATCACCCAGTGCTGGATCCTGGGCATCATACTGGTGCTCACCTGGACGGCCTGGCGCTTCTTCATCCGGTAAGCGGCGGCTGTGCTGTGTTTCAGTGAACAGGGGTGTTTCTGTGCCTGAGCCGGGCAGTTTTCTTCCTGGATGGGGCCTCTGGTAGCTTTGGTCTTTGCGTGGCCGTTGCATTGGTGCTGCTGTAAAAGGTGAACTGCGCCTGGTCCTCCCGGGTGGGTGAGACAGCAGAGGAGATCAGTGGCTTGTTGAGCTCAGTGCTCTAAGTTAGCCAAGACCGAGAAGCTTTGTGGCTTCACTGGGAGAGCAGTCTGCTGTGGCAATTGTCCAGGCTGTGCCGGTGTCGGTGACAAGGGCCAGGTTCAAGGTGTGTGTGGTTTGGGTGCTGCTCTCTGCCAGTCAGTGGAAAGCAGCTGCAGGAGCCTGAAAGAACCACACCAGTCTGTGGAGGAACCCCTGTGCCACAGCAGTGCTTGCTCCTCTTGAGCTTGCTGTTGTGTTACGCTTCCGAAAGAGGTGATAATAGCAATATTAGCAATAATAGCAAGAAGCACACATTTCAAGTCAGTCAGAGCCAAATCAGGGTAACGGAGCTGGGGAGGGGTCTGGAGCACAAGCCTTGTGAGGAGCGGCTGAGGGAGCTGGGGGTGTTCAGCCTGGAGAAAAGGAGGCTGA
>JAOXNO010000041.1:68239507-68257528 GCA_028565335.1 Limnodromus scolopaceus | reverse complement strand
GGTTGGATCGTGCCGGGGCTGAACCGTTCCCAGTGAGAAGGAAAAAGGGAGAAATAACAGCAGAAGAGGAATTTGCTATTATAGATGGTTTTTTCCCTCCATCGTGTTTCAAGCAGGGTGATCTCTGCCCGTCTCTGCTGGCTGAGGAGGGTCTGGACTTGCCAAGTGGTTTTCCAGCCGGGTCAGACCCGGGCTGAGTCACCCCCCCACCATCGGGATCAGCTTTTCCCCCCCCGGCCCCTCTCCTGGCTGAACGGACCCCGGGGCTGCTCCCAACGGCAGCAAATTCCTGCTCTTTGAACACAAATTTTGTGCCGGGGATTGTTTTCTGCAGCCCCCGGAGCCGGGCTCTGACTCGCTCATCCCAAAACTCCCTCGTTTTTCCCAATATCTGGGTGCAGAAGGGAACGTCCTGGCCCTGTGACCGAAGCAGACATCAACGAGTCCCGAGTCATTTTTAAGCCCAACTCCTGTTTCAGGGGGAAAGGAGGGGAAAAAGCCCTTCGGGTCCTGTCTGCTCGTGGGCTCCTGGCCTGAGCACAGCCCAGCCCCTGGGGAAGGTCTGGGGTTTTTGGGGGGAGCCAATGCCCACCCTGTTTTCTGGATGGAGGGCTCTGAGAGAGCTCCCCGTGGCACGGGCTGGAGGGCAGAGGGTGCTCTGGGGGTGCACCCCTCGCACCGGAGCCTCGGCTTTCCTCTGCCTGAGGATGCTGATGGGGAAATCTGGGGGTGTCTGGGGCCAAGGATGCTGTTGGGGAAATCTGGGGGTGTTTGCCAGGATCCGGTGCCGTGGGGTGAGCACGGTCGGGGTTGTGCTGGCCTGAATGATCTGAGCAGGGAAAAGGAGCGTGGCTGAGCCGTTTACCCCTGGTTTAGGGTAACCCCGAGGTGGTGCCCTGAGCTGGCAGCAGTTCTCCTTTCTGCTCACCCGTCTCCTCTGCCTGACCTTCATTTTTGGGAGGAGGCTGCGATTTCTGTCACAACCCCTCCTCCGCAGCCCCTGCTCTGGCTCTTCCCCTGCAGACACCCAGCCGCTCGCTGAGGCACAGGTTTCCTCCTCCTCCTCCTCCTCCTCCTCCTCTTCCTCCTGCTCCTCCTCACCTTCCCCCCAGGAGCCCTGACATCCCATCTGCTGCCGTGCCAGCCGGTGCCATTGCTCCGCTGGGGACCCAGGCACGAGCCAAGCGATGCTCGGAGTGACGGGAGGCTCAGACCGGGTTTGCCCGGGACCGGGGCTGCAAATGGAGGGGGTTTTAAAGGATGAGGTTTATTTGAAGGATGAGGAAGGTTTTTTGTGAAGGTGTTCACAGCCTGTACTAACACACTGAGATTTGGGGAGAATTTGCTTATGAACTACCTCATCTAGCATTTGGGACGAGACAGACATGGAAATGCTTGGCTGTCTTCAGCCCCTGCAAACTTGGGGTGAGATGAGAGCCTTTCACGGCTGCCGGAATCACTGGTGGGCAAGATCTGCCCTGCTCAGCCCCAAAATGATGGGCCATGTGTGGTTTGGGGCTTTTTGTTGTGCCCCTCTTTGGCCATCCCTGTCTGGAGGCATCTCAGCACCTTTTTCTTCATCCTGGGGCTGGCATGAGCCACCTTGGGGACAAAAAGTGGCTGCTTGAGGTGTCATTCAGGGGGTGGTGGTCCCTGTGCCCCTTGGGGCAGGGGCTGTGGGTGGATAGAGAGGGGCTTTGGAGAAGGGGATGGGCAGGCAGTGGGAGATGGGTGGATAGAGAGGGGCTTTGGAGAAGGGGATGGGCAGGCAGTGGGAGATGGGTGGATGGAGGATGCCGGGAGCATTGCTGGGCTGGGAAAACGAGGCTGGAGGCACCCATTTCCTTAGCCATCCTCCCCGGAGGAGAGGGTCACCCGGGGCTCCCGGTTCCTCCCCGTTCCTGCTCACAGACATTTATCTTTTTGCTGTAGCAGCAGAAATGTCACAGCGACAGCCCATTGCTTCAGGTGGTTTAATATCCGTCCTTCCTGGCCTTCTCTGCCCTCCCTGCACATCCATTACTCTGTCAATAAGGATGACTGGGACAAATAAAGCTGCTCTCCCTCCTCCGCCTCAGCTCCGTGGTTTAGGGAGACCCAGCGACTGTTTTTTCAGGCGGCTGGCTCCGAGCTGTCTACCCCCCAGAAACCAGGGCGCCCCTGTTCCTCTCGGGCTCCCCACGGCCCCGCAGCTTTAACAGCATCTTTGGTTTGTGTAGTCTGACCTGTGGCGTCAAGGTTGAAAAAAGAAGTATTCAGATCCTTCACTTCTCCTTGTCTCTCTTTTTGCCCTTCCTCTGGCCGGTCAGCTCGCTCAGCTTCTTGTCCAAGCGCCGCTGGAGCTGGGCTCTCCTGGCCGGGTCCAGGGACGTGTCCTTGGAGCCACTCCCGGGACGGAGAATCCCTTCCCGGCTGATCCTCTGCCGCGCCTGGGCCCTGGCCCTCTCCCCGCAGCCGTGAACCTGCCCAGGGAGAACGGACACTGGGAACGGGGCAGCGACTGCCCGCGTGGGAATCCGGCCATTTTATTCCCAGAGCCTGGAATTCCACCCGCTTTGCACCCCCCTGAAACCATCTCCCACTTATTTATGGCTCCTCTTCCAGGAAACAAAATGTAAAGGTAATTTTTCTCCTGCCGGAACCTGCACAGCAGGTAAGTCATCCTTTTGGAGGGTTTGAGTGCTTCCTTCCAAAACTCTAACCCCGGGGAGCTCGCCCTCGGCGTGTGTGCAGCTGGGTCGCTCTCGGCGCTCGCCTGAGAGCTGGAGATGGACCCGAGCTCCCCAGTCTGCTCCCTGCTGGACCAGTGACTGGGGAAAAGGAGAGAAACTAGAAAGGTGAGTTGGGAAATAAGCAGGGACCTTTTTAGCCACATATCTGCTGCTGTAGTGTAATTAGGTCTGTCTGCTGTATTGGAGTAAAAAAAAGCTTGATAATGCTGATTTTGTGCAGGCAGACTTTTTCCAACCCCCCCGTGCTGAAGCCCAGCCCCTGTTTAAGGTGCGTTGAGCCACGTTCAGCATCCCCTGAACCATCTCCACCAGCGCTAAATTCCAGACCTTGAAAGTTTACCCCTTCTGCTTGGTCCGTCCTGAAGTCATTTGATGTTTTCAGGAACCACCAGCTGATCTGAGGATGGCAGTGACAAACCCTGCTGTCCCCGGCAGCGCTGCTGAGCCGGTGTCAGTGGCTGGGAATAGCCCGTGGCTCCTGGCCAGCACGGGGATTTCTGACCCTGCTGCCCATCAAACCAGCCAGAGCCAACAGACCCCCCTGGAGCAGCTCAGAACCGGGCAGTGGGTGCTGGGGAGGTTGGACGTCATGCAGTGGGCTCTGCCGTGCTGGATGGAGGGGGGGTCAGCAGCTGGGGGCTGCCAAAGAGGGGCACGAGCCCTTTCTGCCCAGGGACCCTCCATACGCAGAGGTTCTAGCCCTGCTGAGATGGCTCAGGTACGTGCTGGCCCCCCCTTAGGGGGCAGAGATGGGCAGGAGGGTCCAGGCTATTTCACACTGAGCTTGAAAACATCTGGAAAAAGGGATGAACTCTAAAAAGCAAGAAAAACTCGGTGGTGTGGATTTTTATCCTTCCCATTGGAGGTTTCTCATTGGAGCTCTCATTACAATTCAGCGGGGAGAGGCCATTCTGCAGGAAATATAAATTTATATCCCAACTGGACTGTGAATGACCATAAATACAACTATTCTTTGCCATGGAAACAGATAGTACTTGACAAGTGGAAAATCTCTGCCGAGGATTTATAGGTCACCTCGCTAAACGTTGCTAAGCTCCGGGAGGCTCCCCGCAGCGAAGAGCGATGCCTGGGTGATGCAGGACGAGGGATGACGGGCGCAGGAGGCTGCAGCTGAAGGGAAAATCATCCATCCCCGAGGCCACCATACCATGGAGCATCCCACTGCCAGCCCTGGAGGCTTGAACTCTCCTGCCTCTCTGCACCCCAACGGAGACATGAAGCCTGACACCACTTTAAGTTCAGTTTCCTTCCTTCCCAGATCGGGGGAGGAAAGGGCTGTCAGGCAGCTTCGGCAGAACAGCAAGGAACAGAATCATAGGATTGTTTGGGTTGGAATAGACCTTTAAGATCATCAAGTCCAACCGTTAACCTGACACTGCCCCCAACCACCACTGACCCATGTCCCTCAGCACCACCTCTGCCCAGCTTTTAAATCCCTCCAGGGATGGCGGCTCCACCACTGCCCTGGGCAGCCTCTGCCAAGGCTTCACAACCCTTTCCATGAAGAAATTGTTCCCAATATCCAATGTAAAGCTGCTGGTTCAGTGACCATCGTGCTGCCACTCCCACAGAGGTGCAGGATGGTGCGGGGCTGCTGAGATGCCCACTCCAGAGTCCTCCACCACAAGCAAGCAGAGCAGAGGAGGCTGAAGGTATCACCTGGGTGCACATGGGAGCCAACACTGAGGCTGCAGAGCATGGAGCTGCTCAGCTCCAAGCCAGTAAAGCACTTCAGGAACCACCTAATTGCTACCCAGGCCCACAGCACTGCTCTTTGCAGGCTCCAGCCCTGACTCCTCCCCAGGCTCCAGAGGGAATCGAGCATCCAGGCTCCAGCAAATGACTGCCTTAAGCTCGTGCCTCTTCCTTTCTCCTCTCTGCCATGCTTTATCTGCACGACCCGGGAGCGTAAATGCCAGAGAATGGTGAGGAAGGGCGCAAAGCAAGAGGGGAATAAAGACAAAGCCCAGGTGTTAATGCCCAGCAGCCCTTTCCCTGCAGCTCCAGCCAAAGCTCTGACAGAGGGTCCTGCTTGAAACTCCTTGGGAGGAAATCCTGCCTGGGGAGCTGGATAGGGAAATTCCCAGGTTAGATCCATGCTGCTCAGCACCTCCTGCTCCTCTCCAGCCCCCCCCGCAATGCTCCAGCCCCGGGGCTGACAGCCCGGTCCTGCACGTACCTCCGGGACGTGGTGGCTGAGGCAGAAGCGCCTGTTGCAGAGGTGGCAGAGCTGTCCCAGGGCTGTGACGCTGGCTTTGCAGCGGGGGAAGCTGCAGGTGCTGTCAGCTTTGATGGCTGCAGAGATCAGAGCGTCAATGTCTTCCTCTGCCACGCTGCCTGCTCCGCTCTTCACCGCTGGCTTTCCTGGGGAGAAGGCAGGGGAAGAGACCCGGCCATTTAACCACCTGCTTGGTCCTGGAGAACAAACTCAAGGCACCCCCAGCTACAGCCCCGGTGGGTCCAGGGAGTCCCTCTTTGCAGCAACTGGGGTTTCAGTCCCCAGTAAACTCTGCCCCATATCCAAAGGCACTACTGGGACCCCAAGGCTCCCACCCACAGCATGCCTGGGTGCCTCCTTCAGCTCAGAGGGGGCTGAGGAAGGGACCATGTCTGGCAGCTCCTGGCTCTGTCTTACCCTGCCTCCACGTTTAGGAGGCAGCCACCTCCTTCGATGTGGGCCAGGTACCCATCTCAGCTCCTCTGCCTACATTTGGGAGCTACCATCTAACTCCTGAGCCTCTCTCTTCCTGGGAAAGGGTCCCCAAATGTTTTTCTTTTGACTTAAGAAATGCCTGCAGGCCCCCAAAGCCCTCTCCCCAGCGCTGCAGCCGCCTGATGCAGGCTCCTGCCAGCCCTCGCATCCCTGCAGTGCCAGCATCAGAGAGCTTCCCCGGAGCCACATCCCATGCACGTGACAGATCCCAAGGCCTGGGGGCAAAACCACGGGGCCTGAAAAGCATCCAGGGAAGAGCGTTAATTGTGCTGGGTACAAAGAGAGCAACCTACCTTTGGCTTCGCTTTTGTCTTTTTTCCTGCTGCTGCCCTGAAGGCCAGCTCCGGGCTCCGGAGCCTTCCTCGCCTGCTCCTCCCGCAGGGCTTTCTCCCTCTGAACCCTCTCCAGGTGCAGGGTTTTCAGGTCCACTGTCCCTGAGCCCTCGCTGTGTCCCCCGGGCTCAGTGGAGACAGGAGTTTCCCCGCTGGGATGCTGAGGAAGGGGGAGCTGCCTGCCGGGGGGGGCGGCCGTGGGGAGCGAAGGCTGGGGAGGCTCTTTCTTGCGAACGCTGATGAAGCGGAGCCTGCCCTCCCCGCTGCTCAGGTGCTGCAGCCCAAACTCCTCCGACATTTGGTGAACCAGCAGCCGGTCGTGAGAACTGAGGGACGGGGGGAAATCCAGCTGCGTCTCACTGCTCTCCAGGAAGGCCACCAGCATGGCCCTGAACCTGTCGGCACCCTCTCTCGTCCCCGGGCTCTCTCTCCCAGGTCTGCTCGTGTCTGGGGAGAAACGCGCTGCTTCTGCCTTCTGACGCTCCGGTTTGGTTCCTCCTGCTTTGGGTTTCCTCCCCGGGGGTGGCTGGGGCTTGGGGACCGATGGTGGAGGGAGCTTTGCCCCCTGCTGCCGCTCACCCCGGCCCTCCTGAGCGTAGTTTTGGGGTACGATGCTGTCGAGGTACTCGAAGGCCGTGCGGACCTCCCCGTGCTGGCTGAAGTAGTCCACCAGCCGCTTGAGGAAGGCCTGGCTGCTGACGGTGCGGGTGTCACAGATGATGGCCACGTGGCGCCGGGCACGGGTCACCGCTACGTTCATCCGCCGGTCTTCCGCAAGAAAGCCCACCTCACCTGGGAGAGAGAAACCGGGGGCTGAGGGACCCGCTCTCAGCCGGCTCCAGGTCCAGATTTGGCCCAAAGGACTCAGTGGTTGCTTGGCCGAAGGGTGGGAACTGGTGTTTACTGGACTCTGGCCCCTGACTGACGCTGTCACCTCCATCTCTCCACCCCTGAAGCCAGAGGGAGGGCGCCGGGAGGAGGATGGATGGTGCATGGAGAGGAAGAACGTTTTCCTGGGTGGCCCATGACACAAGATCAGGCTGGGACCTGGCAGCAAATGCCGTACGGAGCAACACGGAGGAGGCTCACTGTGACAGAAGAGGGACTGCAGGTAAAGCCGTACCCCCCCGTCCTACCCAGCTTCCCCCCTGCCCCCAGACTCTTAACGGGTTGAAAGGAACAGCCGTTCAGGCAGCGCTGCAGGGTTCGCTCTGCTCCTGGCTGTTTGCTCAGGAGGAGCAGTGAGAGCTGGCGAGTGCCAGGATGAGTCAGTGAGGATCAGGCAGCGAGAGGGGCAGCGTGGGCGGCCTTCGAGCTCCCAGCTCCCGGGGATAAGGAGGGGAAGGAATGAACGTCTCGGCCGGTGCGGGACCAGCCCGGCTCCGGCTCTGCCCTGCCGCGGCTGAGAGGTTTAGTCTGAGCTGCCTTTGAGGGTGCAGGCGATCCCCTCTCTGTGCTCTGCAGCCTGGAGAATGATTTCCAGTTCCTCTGGTGTGGTTTCACCGACTGCAGGGGCCGGTCCTTCCTCTCACCCAGCCAGAGGGTTTCCTGCTGCATCGGGACTGGCCGCAGAAGGGCCAGGCACTGCCGGCCGAGGTCCCCGGCCACCTCTGAGCCGAGAAATGCGGCTGTAAAAGGGGTATGGCTTTCTCTCCAGGGTCTCAGAGGGCATTAACACCATCTCCCGCACCCCGTGCAGAGCAGGGCCGTGCCCAGACACCAGGAGAAGCTGCTTTGTGCCCCGGTGATTCCTGCAAAAGTGATTCCTGCACCATGCCTGAGCTGTGCACGGGAAAGGGCTGGGGGGACACCAGCTCCCACTGAGCAAAAAGGGTGAGTCACTCATGAATAAGGACTATTCTTAGTCCTGTCCCCCACCTCCGTTCTCCCCCCAGTGCTGCTGTTCTTGCTCTAGGCTTTCTTAAAAAAAAAAAAAAAAAACCACCAAAAAAAAGCACCTCCTCCTTCCTTTCCTCCTTTCCCCTGTTTTCCTTCCCAGACATCAGTGATCCCAGTGCAGCCAGAGTCTCAGCAGCAGCAGGAGAGCAGGCAGGGATGTGTCTTACCAGGGGTTTGGATGGGGCAGGGACCCACGCTCAGGGAGAGGGGGCTCACGAGGGTCACCCCCCACTCGAGCTGGCACCTCAGAACCCCTCAGATGGGCCAGTGGCTCGGTTGAAGATGCCTCGTGGCTCCAGGGAGCAGCTTCTTTCCAGCTCTTAACTTTCTGCAGCTGCTGATAGCAGAGAAAACTCGATTTTCTGCTCTAGATTTTGTTCCCAAAAGAAGCATTTTCTGTGCCTGACTTGTAACGCTGGCTCCTGCTCACTTCCTTTGGGGAAGGGACACAAAATGGGCTCCAAACCCAAGAAACAAGCCTCCCAAATGTTCAGCTCTTGCGGGAAGTGCTCGACACTCCACTGAATGAGGTGCTCCCCCGAGACCTGCCATTCTTGAGACCCTGGTTTAAATAATTTCTGAGGCCTCAATAGCCAGGAAACCTTCAAACTAAGGGGTCCTGGCTTCCTTTGTGCCATGGGAGCCTTCCCCAGCAACTGTCACAGCAGATATATCCCTTCGTTAGGGAAAAAAAAAGGCTTAAAAGGAAGGTTCTTGCCAGTAAATTCATTCAGAGCAAAGTGCTGGGGCCCATCAGAACTGCAATTAAAGCACAGCACTTGGCAGCAGGACGAGTGGCCTCGGAGCAGTCACACAGTTCCCATCTCATTCCCCAGGGAGGAACCCTCCAGCCCCGACTCTCACCTTTCCTGTTGGATCTCACGAGGGACAGGATCACTGCCTCCTTCTCTCTTCCCTGGAAACCATCGACTGACTTAATTTCTAGCTCTGGGTACCTGTGGCAAAGGTCCTCTCTAAGCATGTCCACCTGGAAAACATGGGATAGATATCTTCTAAAGAAAAGCGCAAGGCCAAAAGGATTAAAATGGTGCTGTTTTGGTAAAGTATCTCCCTCTCAAACCCACAGGGTAAGCGCTCACATCTCCCAAAGCTCAGGCACTGACTCCTGGGGCTGGGAGGGAAAATGCCCAGTGAACATCTCTTCCCTCCCTGGCCTCAGGCTGCTGACGTGGGGAGAAGCTGGCCCCAAATTCTGATTACACAGTTTGGCTCTGCTGACTTCCACCTTCATCTCTCTGAGGAGGTTCTGGTATCATTCCCAGAGACATCAAGGTTTGAATCCACCCCTGCGAGCGTGAGGAAAGAGAGAGGAGGTGGCAGGAGCGGGTGGTCTCACCTGGAGGTTGTAGGGGGCTACGACAGCGATGTCCCGTGCCTTCACCCCGGCTTCCACCAGGGCCTGGACGTGCAGATGGGCCAGCTGCACCTCGCCTAGAGCACAGAGGGGACAGGCAGAGGCTGAAGCCAACAGCTTGGACATGGAGAAATGTGCCCACCTCCCCTTAAGCAGCAAGGACAGGCTGAGGAAGGTCCTGCCTGTGGCCCAGCCTGGCCCAGGGCTAACCATTCCCAGCCTGGCCCGGGGCTAACCATTCCCAGCCTGGCCGGCTTGGCTCCCATTCCCAGAGCTGCACAGCACCCGTGTCCTGCCTTTCCGAGTCCCCACCTTGCTTAAGCTTCAGAAGAGCTTTCTCAATAGCACCTGCCTTTCCCCGGCCTTCCTCTATTAATCCAAGAGATCAACGATAATCCAGGCAATAGATTATTCTCTCTCTGAAGCCAGACCCTAGACCTCACTGAAAATCCAATTCTCCACACTGCAGCGGAAAAAAGCTCCACCTTTCTGTTTTGTTCTGCTTTTTCAAGTCCTCGCATTTCTAAATCCCCAGGACCCAATAAAGAAGCTTCACGCTCGGCTCCGTGTGCTCAGAGCTTTAGGGGCTGCGGGCAGCCGGCCCCAGACCGCCTGTGCAGGAGGGTGCCGGCTCCGCAGAGACCCAGCGAGGGCAAGTTAAATCCAAATGTGAACCATTTCACTGGTTTATGGGCTGGACTGATGTTACCCTCTGTTTTGCAGCAAAACCTAGGTATAAAAATCCAGCATCTGCAGCATGCTGCTCCAAAAGGCTGCCTCCCAAATTCTGGCAGCCATGCGCATAATCCCCTGCTCCAAATCCCAGAGTTATCATGGGCAAGTCTTTCTGGGTCTCCGCTGGGGGACAAGAGCCCTTCTCTGTTCAGCAGGGCCTCGGGGACTGCTGCATGAAAAAATGAGGGGCACTTAAATGCTGGTGGGTTTGAAAAAAGAAAAAAAAAAAAAAAGCAAAAGATATTTAAACTGGTAAAAAATGTCCTTGTATGTTACAGACCATTTTCCCTGCCTGGCCAGAGACAGGCTTGGAGCCTCATTGCTGGCATGAGATCTGCACCGGTGAGTGAGAGGAAAACAAATTAACCCCTGACGCAGGCAGCCCCATTGCCAGAGAAGCTCTGTGGCCACGGGAGAGCGAACGGCTACAACAGCCTGCGGCTCGGCCATCGGGGAAAGCGCAGGCAGGGCTGGCCGTGGGCACAGGCACCACAGACAGAGACCTGTCCCCTGGGGCACGGGTTTCTCACAACAGCTGTGGTGCCTGGCTACACACAATCTGCAATGAAACCTATTTTTTAAGCCAGAAGACCGGCAGGAAACTCACTGTCTTAAGAAAACTCATGGAGAAGAGCCGTACAGGACTTCATGGACTGGGCAGAGGACTGGGAGGCAACTCAGAGCCCTGTCTGCAGCCTCTCTAAAAGGGGCTTGTGCCCTGCCTGACACCGTGTGCCCTGCCAGCCCGGGTACAGCACCCGACACAGGGACCCTCCACCCCGTCCCAGTCCATGGAGAAATGTCTCTGCAAGGGAACAAGGCAGCCAGTGTGACCACCCGCAAGCTGCACACCGTCGTCACGGCCCTGTGGCCACTCTGCTCTCCCGCAGAGTCCTTTCAGCTTGAGGATTTGTAGAGGAAATGATCTCCTAAATGATGCTCCCTGGGAACCCCACCTTCCCCCTGCTCTGGAGGGGACACCTCTGGGCCGTGGCTCGGCTGGTGTCAGTGGCCAAGCCCATGGGAGGCTGAGGACCTCGGACAATCCATTCCTGCCAACAAAATTACCCGACGGGCGGTACCTGGATTCCCCTTGGACTGCTCATCTTCCACGTCCAGCTCAAAGAGGCCGCAGCCAGCAGTGTCTATCAGCAACAAGGGGATTGTCGTCTCTTCCGTAGAGGTGACGCCCGGCAGGTCCCTGCACAAGGTACGTGGGAAAGGCCAGTTAACCAGGCTGGAATGATGCCACAGGGCTGCTCAGTTGTGTCATTGCTTATTCCTCCCAACAGCACTGCAGGGACAGAGGGCAAACGGCTGGATCCTGCTCCCGAGGGACCAGCCTAGGGACCAGCGGCGGTGTCCTGTGGGGCGAGACGCAGGAAGGTGGGCTCTGGGGGTGGTGAAGAACGACAGAAGCCGAGAGCTGAGATTCCCACCTTTCTGCCCCACCGAGCTCTGGTCCCCCGTCTGCAGGGATGCTACTGAAGAGTGTCCCCCGCAGAGTGATAACTGAGCAGGGTCCTTCACCCCTGGTGGGCTCCTCTGACGTTCAGCGCCAGCTTCTGGGATCTGTGCCAGGAGAGCAGCCACAGCCAGTGGCACAGCAGGTCCCCAGGGGCCTGGGGCAGTCTGGCAATGCCAGAAAGCCATCGCTGAAAGAGCCATTAGTGCTCTGCACCACGGGATTACCACTTAAATGCTCTCCCAAAATTACAAACGAAGAGCTGAGGGCCCTGGAGAGTCTCAGAGGGGCCAGCGAGCACAGGGGGTGTGGGTGTTGAGTGTCTCGCTGAAATGGTCTCAGACAGGAAAGCTGTGCAGACCCAGGGAGATGTGGCAGCTGCTTTCTGGTTTTTACGGCGTCGAGCAGGGGAAGGAGAGCCTGAATTATTCCCAGAGACTTGACAGCAGCGCTGTCGGGCAGGAGAAGAAAGCGCAGCCTAAGGAACCACAGAGGAATTGGGTTTTCACATCGTTCCTACATCTAAAGCTGCTGCATTCAAAAAAATATTAATAAGCCGTATTTTAATACCCAAGGAAGTTGCTGAATTCCCAGCCTAGGAAGAGGATGGGCGACGCAGGGCAGGAAGGGAACGCCTGGAGATGGCAGGAGAGCTCTGACACAAGGACACGTCACTGTACATCACGTACAAATCGGAGAGCTGTGTCTCCAGAGAGGCTGCAAACAAACAAGGCAGGTGGCGAGCCATCAGCAAGGAGGATTTCCCTCCAAGTGCCAGGCAGGGGAGTGAGGGCAGAGGCAGTTCCCAGCTGAAGAGAAGCCCCAGCTGCAGCCTCTCCTCCCCGGGACTCGGGCATCGCATGGCTGCTCCTCGGCACCTGTACGGCACCGACTGCCCCTCCTTCCCGCAGAGAAGGGACGTTACTCACTCCACTGACAACAAAAGTCTCTCCTGGCTGAAACTCATTTTCCTCCTGTGTGAAGCTATTGCTGTTGTAACGCAGGGCTGGAAGGCAGGGAGATCAATGACAGGGAGACAGCCCAGCGAGAGAGCCCGGGATGCACGTTCCCTGGTTCCATGGCCAAGGGGAGCCCAAAGGAAGAGCTCTGCTCCCCCCGGCTTTGGGACAGGCTCCCTCAGCCCGGCGACGGGATTCAGAGGCACAAGGTACCTGCCTCGTTTCCAAGGACCACAGGGACCTGCAACCAACTTAGCTTTCCATGATCTCTTCTGGAACGGGGTCACCTCCAGCTCCCCGTTAGCGTTTCCCCCCGTGTGAAGGGCATGACAGGTTCATCTCCCTCTCCTTGTAACACCAAACCCAAGAGGCTTCCTATCCCCTGTCAGCGGCTGTCCTGCCACCGTCCTGCCACCGTCCTCATCTGTGCAGACAGGAGACATTGTGCAAAAGCCAAGTTCTCCAGGTAGATAATCCCCATTCTTTGCCTACTGGCAGTGGCCAGGGAAAGCCCTCACAGCATCTCTCAGTGCCAGGGAAAAGCTTGTTCCCAGGAATAGGCTTCAGAGGAGGAATTGTCTACATCAATGGCTCAGGTGAGAGAAGAATTCATGCTCTTCAGTGAGACTGCAGCAGAACTGGCCATCACCTTGGAGAAAAGCTGCTCGGTGCTTTGCTGTCCCTACAGGGTTAGGGGAAGGGGACTTCTCCCACCCGCTGCAGACCAGCCCAAGCTGCAGAGATGGGTTTTGGTCCTGGAGAGACTCTTGGTGTGCGATGACAACCCTGGTCGTCCCTGCGGCTGGACACTGGATCCAGGCTCTCTGCAGTGCCCCGGGACACCCCGAGCTCCTCCGGGAGGAGCTGATCCCAGCTGGGTGAGCTGGACATCGCAGCCGAGGGGCATCCCGGCCTCTCAGAGTCTTCCAGGTCTCACACCCCCGGGGGACTCCCCCCGCAACATTCCCCTGCAGTGAGGGGGCGTGAGCCCAAAAAAACGTGCTAAGAGAAGGGGCAGCTGAGACTGTGCTTCCATAAAAACTGGCAGCAGAAACGGCTGGTGATTTTCGAACCACCTTCTCCCGGGCTGAGTCACAAATTGTGACTGTGGAAAGCACTGCTGGCAGCCTCCCCACCTGAATTCTGGAGACGGGGGGGGGAGGTTCTGATGTGCTTCATCGCCCACTTCAGAGGAAAGGGAGATTTGGGAAGAAGGTTTTGCTCCCTTGGAAATACTCTGCCACCCAAAAAAAAGATACTGTAGGAGACCAATGTTTCCTTTTTTTTGAGAAAAGATGGTGCTGCAGAAGTCTCTGAAGACAAATCCCAGACCAAGATTCCCGAGTGTCCCCCAGGTCAGAGCAGGAGTTGGGAAGGAAATACAGAGCTGGTGGGAGCAGAACTGCACTTCTCCCAAAGAGCAGTCTCTGTGCCTCGGGTATGGGAGGTGGGACCTGCGTCCACAGCGCTGGTCAGGGAAAGGCCGTGGTGGAGCCCAGCCTTTGCTGTCCATGTGGGGACTGTACCCGGGAGAGCTGTTCTGAAGAAAAGCCCATGGGTGTCGGGCTTCGCAAGGTCAGCTGGACCAAAATCTCCTGCCACAAGGTGTTTGTGCCTGGACCTGCTCCCAGTCTCAAGATTGGGACGTGCTTCTTCAGGCTTCGCCTCTCAGAAGGGCACTGAGGTGACTGCAAATTGAAGGCCAGAACAAAGTCATTACGGGCTGGCTTTGCCCACGCCAGAGTAGTGTGGGGATAACGGTCTGCATCATTTCAGTCAGATCTTTCTTCAAAGGAAGACCTCAAAAAGCCTCCAGCACAGATGGAGACCTCCCTCCTAGCACTGTGCTTTGGGGCTCTTCGGGTCCCTTGCCCGTCACCCACCAGCCCTCGGAGGAGGACACCGACAGCTCCAGCCCCAGGGTTTGTCGGACGCTGCCGCTGCAGCTGCAGCCCAGGCTTCGGCTGCTCCCCAGAGTGAGCAGGTACCTCCTGTGGGCACCTCCCTGGGACACATCTGCTCAGAAGACAGCTTTCCCTACAGCTACCAGAAAATAAAACTTACTTATTTCTTGCTCAGGTAAGGGATTAAGCGGATCATTTGGCCTAAGCCAACAAAAGATGCGAGATGCTCACAAACATCATGAAGGACTTTGTAGCAGCAACATGAACAGAAGATCGTGGTGCACCATCCAGCCCCTGCCTCACCTGGTCTCCTGCAGAAGCACAGAAGTTTGTGGGGTGCAGTGCTGGGCTGGGGACCGCTGCGGTCCCCAGCGGTCGGGCAGCAGGGCTGGGGACGGGCAGGTTTGACGGTGGGCTCAGAGAGCAGCGGGTGCAGGAAAAGGCCCTGAGCAGGGCACTGACCGCACTGGGGACAGGAACAATACACCAGCTCACCAGAATAACGCTCGCCTAAATTCAACTTCTCAATCGCTTTTCTATTTTAATGATTTCAAAGGATTTTGCCTGGGGTTCTTCTCTAGTTGCTATTTTTAATTTGCAAATTTAAATGGGAAAAAAAAAAAAAAAGCATGGCAAGGAACAAGAAGAATCGAGAAGAGGGGAAGAGGGTTTCCCGGAGTTAGCTCTGAAAGGGCTGAAGGATCTCACCCAGCTCAGCCGAGTTCCTCCTGGCAGCGAGGAACCACCTGCCTGCTCTCACCTACAGATGCAGGGAATTGCACACGCGTTCACACACGTGTACACACACGTATGCATGGACAAGGCAGAAGCCAGCCCAGCCCCACTGGTGAATGCTGAACCGAAGCCTCAGCCCTGAAGCCGTAACACGGAGGGCAGAGGAGGGGCCCTCTCAAACAAAACCCTTGCTCTTCCCAGCCAGGTCGTGTTCATGCTCTTCACAAGTAAGATTATTTTAAAACAAGTATGGCCTCTCTAGCTATCTCTGTCCCAAACTGGATGTTCCACGAAATGGAGAGATTCTAGGGGAATATCCATTTTTCTGACTCCTAAATATTTGCGTTTAAGAAAAAGCATTGCTGAAAGTCCCGGAGCCCCGCGCAGCCCAGCGCTGGGGTATTCCACGCTCTCCAAGTCCAACAGAGAGAATGAATGCTTTCCCCCGCGCCTCCCAGAACTGCACCCACTGCAGGTTGTAAAAGCTCCAATTATTGACAGTCGCAGCGTGTGTTGGCAAACAGCCTGCCGTCCCGGGGGCAGCGGAATGAAACGCCAGCCATTTCCTTCGGCTACAAAGGAGAGGGAAACTGCTGGAGGCAAGGAACAGATCCGATGCCTCGGACCTGCCCCAGGGGCTGTCCCGGCTGTAAAACTACCCTTGCTGGAAAGGGAATCTTGCTTTCTGGCCTCTCTGGTGTTGGGAAAGGAGATGGGGCACAGCCTGGCCCTCGTATTCATGTGGACATGTGGAAACACAATAAAAGACGGTGTCTGGGTGTCTGCTCCTGCCCTCAGCGAGAGCTCGAGACAGAGAGATGCTGCAGGTCAGGCTCCAGAGGGTCTCACCAGGAGATTCCATTTTGTTCCTCATCATTCCAATGGAGCAGACAGAAGATAACTCCCCATGACTTCTTGTTATACGGGAAAAAGGACAACCCCCTGCCCCCACATTAATGTTTCCTTAATGAAATAAAGGATGAAACAGAAACGCTATCGCAGGGCCAGGAGGAATGGAAAACTCCATCACAGGGAAGGACAAACCCCGCGGGCAGTGGGAGGGAGAAGGCGCCCCTGCCCAGGTACCGGGGAAGAGCGGGTCACTCACCTGAGCAAGTGCTGGGCCACGGAGGGGTGGGCAGCGAGCTGGCCACCGTACAGCTCCCCGGACGCCCACTGCATGATGGCCTGGTGCATGCGGTACTGCACCCTCAGCATCCGCACAACCTGCTCCCCGTAGCCCTCGATGAGACGCTCCATCAAGCTGAGGGAAAGGCCCTTGGCAGCAGCCCTGCGAGGGAACAGCGAGTCAGGAGTGGGGTCTGGGTGTCCGAGGTGAAGGGATGATCTAAGGGGCGGACGTGCCCCTCTTTGGACTAAAGAATCAATCAGCGTCTCACTGCAGAGCCAGCCCAGCACTGCTGCTGGAACTGATCACTGGTGATCAATGGTATTGGGGTGACATTCCAATGCTGCGGGGGCACCTGCAATACCTGCCCTGGCCCCTGCTCAGCATCCTCCTGCGGCTCTGCTGGGATGGCGTTATCTCCCTGGCCTCGTTATCTCCCTGGCCTCCCGCTGTTTCCCTTGGGTACCAGCAGCTGGTGGAAAGGGAGCAGGAGAAGGCTGCGGGGTCCCAAGCATTCTCTCTCAGCAGAGGGTCCCCAAGAGGGTGGAGACCCTCAGGGACAGACCTCTGCCTCGCAGAGAGGTCAGACGGGCTCGAACACGTTGGGGTGGAGAGATGCCCACTCCCCTCTCCCGCAGGAAATGCCCAGGGGGGTCAGCACCATCACACAAGAGATGCAGACAGCATCAGCCGTCCCTGCCTGAGCCTCCCACCCAGGTCGGCTCAGTGGGGTTGGAAGGAGATGAGTGAGGATGCCCAGGACCTCTGCTCGGGGAAATGGCTCCGGAACACACCCCTCTGCGCCTGCAAGCTCACCCCGTCAACACCCTCAGTCTCGCTGCTCTCAGCAAGCTCCAGATACCGCATCCGTCGGTGTAACACGGCCCTCGCGTCACCGCAGGCTCAGCACGGCCATCCCCTGACGCATCAGCATCACAGCCGACCCCGCGCCGCGGTGCCAGCCCCGCCAGACCTCCCTGATGTCTCACCGAGACACCGGCCGCTCCCGCACCCTCCCCGCTCCTCGCCCCAGACTAATGCCTTGCAGCGCTCGGCGCTTTATTGCCCATTAAGAAAATCAACACTCCATCACTGCTGGCAAAGGTCCCGTGCTTGCATCTGCGACACAAATTAATAAAGCTCCTAATGAAATAAGCCTTTCAGGAGCCTAATTGCTTTCTCTTCGCCGCACAGAAAGGGTTTGTCAGCAGCGCGGCCCCACGGTGCCGTCTGAGGAAGAAGGACAAGAATCCTTGTGCTTTGATTTTGTGTTTTTGAGCATTTCAGAGCACAAAGTTTCTTCGTGCTGTGTGCCCAGCGCCTTCTGCGACGCTGGGGTTCCCGGCGAGAGGGTCTGGGCCACAGAGAACAAGCACAAAGATGATGAAACGATGACAGAGAAGGGCTCGGGAAGGTGATTTCCGCAGAGGCGAAGGGGCACAGCACGCACCCAGTCACTGCCCCGGGAGGCGAGTATCCCGTGTGCTGCCCCGGCCAGCCCTGCCGTGCCACCAACAGGGCACTCGCTCACCAACAGGGACCAGAAGTTCATTAAAGCCGCAGAAGAAAAAAGTGAGGGTTGGTCTTTCCGAGAAGCCGAGTCTCGTTAGCCCTCCTGCCTGCTAAATCACAGACTGCAGCAAACGGGGGGGAAAGAGGGGCTATAAACCGTGAAGGGACGCAGCTGTGGGACTTTGAGACGGCGCTGCTTTTTCGAAGGCTGCTGTAACGTTAAGGAGCACCAGGAGCCAGGAGGGCTGGCAGGTCTGCGGGAAGGGTACGGCGCTTTATGCAGCAGAGGTTTCCAGCTGTGCTGAGGGTTTGCTGCTGCTCAGGAGCCGCCCCGAGGTTGGTCACGGAGCCTTTACAGCCCCCTGTGTCCTTAGGGGTCCTTGTGCTCCCCACGAGAGCAGAGGAGAAGTGAGGGGGGTGGGTGAATTTTTCACTGAATTTCACTGAATTTTTAGAGTTGGAAGGGACCCTAGAGATCATCTAGTCCAACTCCCCTGCTGAAGCAGGATT
>JAOXNO010000041.1:68214024-68229598 GCA_028565335.1 Limnodromus scolopaceus | reverse complement strand
CCTGTCCTCCCAGCAGAGGGGCTCCAGCCCTCCCAGCATCTCCATGGCCTCCTCTGGCCCCGCTCCAACAGCTCCATCTCCTTCCTGTGCTGAGGACTCCAGAGCTGGACCAGTGCTCCAGGTGGGGTCTCCCCAGAGCGGAGCAGAGGGGTAGAATCACCTCCCTCACCCTGCTGCCCACGCTGCCGGGGGTGCAGCCCAGGATGAAGATTGACTCGCTGTCCTTACACCCTCTGTATGGCCCTTCCTGCTCTGCCCTGTCCCTCCCCAGCGCCCCAGAGACCAGCAGGGAGAGGGGCAGATGCTTCAGTCCGTCCCACAGCCGAGTCTCTGCGCCACCAAAGCATCTGGGCACCAAGAGGGGAGTAACATCTGGTGGTGACTGAGCTCAGGCCCCCCTATCTCATTCTGCTCCACTGCTCGGGGGGAGCAGGGACCCTCTGCCTCCAAGTGACCCCGAAGCAGAAGGCTCCCCAAGTGACGACACAGTGTCTGGCCAGAGCAGCAGCTCTGCATTGCTGAGAAGGTGCCTCTGAGCTGCTGTACGTGATTCACAGCGATATCTAGACGGGCTCACGGCTTTTTTTAGCAGTGCCTATTAAATATATGTAACGCACCAAATCATCCCCACTGGCTGCCGGCGCTTCCCCGGCTACAGACGGGCCCAGCAAGACGCTGCAAGACACCCTGAGAAAGCTCCCTGCGCTTTGGATTATGGACATTGGGATCATTTCCTTGGAGGAAAGGCCAATGACTCCGGAAAGCTGGGAAGGCTGCAGGCAGCAGCTTCTCTAAGCAGCCAGACCAATAAGACCTGCTGGTCCCTCGAATCCTCCTCCACACGGATGGATTCTCCAGTGTCCAACAGCTCATACTGCAACCTCTTCCCTAGGAAGGACGTTCAGGTGTCTCACTCCTCTGCTCTGCCACCTCTTCGGGTTAAACCTGTAGGTATTTAACTCCTGTGGAACCTCTCCGTGTCTGCCAAGTGTAGGCAAAATGGGCTGAGGGACTCAGAAGTCTCTGGGGAGGGATCGCAGACACACGGATAACTGGATCCCATGGGCATCGTCCCTGAGCCTGACCTAATGGAGAGGGTGGGCACCAGTCCCAAGAGTCACCAAACTGAGGGACAAAGATCAGCATCAGCTTCCTCCCTGCTGGAAAGAGGAAGACTAGAGAGCAAACCTGATGGTGCCAGCAGGGCCATGTTCAACGTCTGATCTGCAAATAAGATCTAGTTAGTGATTAGCAACTGCTCTCTGCTGTTGATGGTGACATAGGATCCAAACATCAACTGTCTCTCAGCTCTGAGAGCAGCGGTGGGCACGAGGAGCCCCGTCCTGAGGGAACAGAGCACCCTCAGCCAGCCCCAAGGCTACTGCTGGCCACAGGGTGAGCCTGGATCCCACCCACGCCGCGTTAGTACTCTGTGGGGGTCAGCAGGCTCTAATTGTCCTCACCTGCCTCATTTGGGCCCCCACCCACACGCTCCTTGGTCTGGGAGCTGCATTTAAGGCCAGACCTTGCCCCCACCCTGAGCTATACCCCAGTTAGGTGTATATATATATTTATATAGGGGTTGTGTCCTCAGTCTGGACCTGTGCTGGGGAACTACACCTTTGTTGGTGCAAAGAGCATCCAGAAGCTGATGTCCTGGAAAGCTTGAAGCCTGAACAGGTAAGAGGAGACACAAAGGGGTGGAAAATGCACGAAGGGAGCACAGGGTTTCATTGATATTCCTGGTTCTGCTGCGCTTGAGGGTGGTGGTGATGGAAAGGAGTAAGAAGAGTCAAAATACAGAGTGGATGAAGTAAGAAATTATTACAGGGGTGAGCAGGGGACACTGTGGGGAGAAGGTGAGGCAGGATAAGGGGAAGATGGGCCAGGACCTCGGAGGTGGGCTCTCTGCAGCCCAGAGAGAGGAGATGCTAATGCCTCAAGTCCCTCTTCTGTGAAAGACCTGGCCCCGGGGAGCCCAAAGCACCACTAAGCAAGTGGAACTGCAGCAGTGTGTCAGCTCCTGGGGTTTGTTTGGCATTTCAGACTGGAACAAGCCTTGGTGGCCAGGACCTGTGTCCCATCCCCATGTCCCCCTTCCTCGAGGGAGGAAATGCCTGGAGACTAAAACTGATGGCCTTGCTTTCTCCCCAATTTCCATTCTTCTGTGGAAATCAGCAGTGAAAAAACCTCCTCCCAAAGAGAGGGAAGGGGAAAAAACAACCACATCTGGGAAAACTGGAGGTGCTGCCGTGGTGGTGGCTGCAGATCAGTGCTCCTGGAGCTGAGAGCCGTGTTTGGGGTGCGTCACTCAATAGAGTGAGTGTGCAGGGCCTTACTGCAGGGCAGGGCCAGCCACGGCCCCACGCATGCAGGGCTGGGAGGATGCCCTCCTGCTCCTCTGGTGGGGACAGGATCTCTCTTGAGCAGATAATGGCTCTGGACAACGCTGCTAACGAATGAGCGAGGGAGGGAAAAATCTAATTAGTACCAAAGCCTATCATCTCAAGTAAAAGAGCGACTTTGTAAATTAAGTTTAGGAAAATTAGGTTGTGAAAGAAGAAATTAAGGATGAATTTTTACAGTGTACTCTGCTTCCTACTTGAGGTGGCTGAGAGTGGGAGGGAGTGTCAGGACAGCCAGACATCTCGTTAGGAAGTGAATTAATGATGGGACCGTTTCCCTCGCTCTCTGGTGACGAGGATCGCATGAACGATGCTAGACATACCCGGAGAGCAGGGCACTGCCGCGTCCCCCCACGCAGCCACAATGACTATGATTTTGCCGCTTCAGTGAGGAATTCAGAGCGGAGGAGTTCTGCCCAGGGCTCCTTCTCCAGCGTATGAGGAGGTGCCCTGGTGGTGGGTGCCCTGGGAGGCTCTGGCAGCCCCTGGTAGAGCAGCTCTCTGAGACACCTTCCCCACCTCCTTTCCTCCAGGGCCAGGTTAAATGGTTCCCAATCAGAGTAAACAGGATTAATTAATGGACACACATCTCCAGCTGTCACTGCCAGCCCCCTGCACTATGCTATTTTTCCCTTCCGCTCGCCTGCTGTGGCCTTTCTGCTGCTGACTGACCACGAGGGGCTCATGCCCCTCCAGTATCCTCCCCCTGCCTGTACACAGCACTGTCCAGACTGGGAGCATCACTGGGGACTCCTGGGGGCCTGAACCCTAGCTAAAGGCAAATCACACAGGACTAGTCACTGTGATTTGCCTCTAGCCACTGATTTTGGGGCAACCCAGAGCACCTGGCTGCAGCAATTCTCTTCTAAGAACATCCAAGAACTGGCAGAGTTTCTCCATAGTTTCAGAGCCAAAGTAGCCCACCTGGCTAGCAGCTCGGGTACTGCTAATCTAGAGAGCTGGCACTCAGGTAGCCCACACGGGGCACATCACAGGGGCACGGGCACGTACAAAGGCCTGGTCGATGTCCTTCCTGATGTCTGCCACTATCTGGGCGTTGTCGCTGTGGGCCAAGACGGCATCCAAGGAGTGCTGTTGGATGGGCTCCAGCAGGCGAGCGGGGTGCCCCAGCCGCAGGATGCGGGCTCTGTGGCCGGCCAGCCTTTCCACCAGGTTGTCCACAGCCACGTTGGACGGGGCGCAGCACAGGACCTGCAAGGGGAGAAACCCAGTGCTCGTTACTGCCAGGGACACCAAAGCGTGGGAGCAGCAGTGGACAAGAAGGGAGACCCTCAGCAGAGAGAGGGAGACCAACATCTGTGGGGAATAAATCACTGACATCTCCACAGCCTCCAGACACCAGAGACAATTCCCACCTGGCTTTGAAGCACAAGTGCAGGATCCTCAACAAACAGCAAACCTGAGCTTTTGCACCTCCTTTCAGCCGATGGGGGAAGGTCCCTGGGCCCTGAAGCCCAGGCAGAGCCTGCAGCGTGACACGGCCATAGCTGGGTCTGCTCCAGCTGCCATGGAGCACAAGGAGTTTCCAAAATAACCCACTGTGGTCACTGTCACTCCCGTCCTGCCACTGAACCAAGGTGGTCACTCCTGTCCTGCCACCGATACTCACCTTCAGGCCTTGCTGGACCGCTTGCAAGATGATCTCCACCAGCGTTGTGGTCTTCCCGGTGCCAGGTGGTCCATGGACAATGGCGAGCTCCCTCTGTGCCAGCGCGAAGGAGACGGCCTCTCTCTGCGATGCATCCAGCGACTCGTTGTAAAGCTTCAGAGGCCCTGGGGAGACAGCGGGAGATTCGCTCGGACTCAGCCCTAACCCGGGGCTTGCTGAGCAGCACAAAGCCGGGAACACAAAGAAGCAGCTCTCGGTAGCTGGCCCAAATCAATTTGATAATGAGAAGAGTGTTCCTGGGGAGGAAGGCACACCGTGTCCCAGCCAGGGGGCTACAAGAGCCCAGGCTGGTAAAAGCAAGGCTTGTTCTGCTTTCAGAATGAGCAGGGAGCCCACCCCGCAGCCGTGTCTGCCCCCTGCTATTCCTCAGGAGGAGCAAGCACCCAGCTGGGAACACGACTAGTCTGGATTGGAAATTTTCAGCATTTAAAGAGGCATTTACTTGCTACAACATCAAACATGTAGGATCTCCTGGGTGCAGAGGGTGCTCTGGGTTTATTTTAAAGGTGAGACAGCTTATTTAGCAAACTCTCAATGAAAAGAGGGAAATAGTTGATCTTGCAAACAAATCGCTCCCATTCCAGTTAAACCCACCACAGCATCAGTGAAAAAGCAGCAGAAAAGAGCAGTCCTGTATTGCCCAACAATGACTGAGAAGGAAAACAGATACAAACCAGCAATGCAAATGCTGAAACCTAAAATTAGTTTCAGCTTTAATGATCAGAAAGGAGAGAAGAGAAAAAGGACGTGCAAATTGCATTACAAGAGAATCGGTTTCACTGCCGAAGACCAAATTCTCACAAGCTGCTTTTTACCTCCCAGATTTATCTAATTTAAACCCATATTTATTCTCATCTCCCATAATCCTGCTGCTAATCTCCTTGTTCATTATGGAAGTTAATTACAGCAGGGCTGATGACTCATTACACTGAGGTTTACTGAAAATAATGTTCCCACGGAAGCTTATGTAAGACCCATCTCTGGGCATCAGTCCCTGCTGGGCATCATGTGTTTTATCGCTGCCTTGGCATTAGGAGCTTGATTAAAAGCACCAAGGTTTCTCCTGGCCTCGGGCAGGTTGAGTTGTGGGCACCCCCCGTGTCACCCCCAGCACTGGCTTCTGAAGCAGCACAACTAAACGAGGTGTCTGGGTTAATGTTTGTTTAAAAGATGCTGGCGAGGAGAGAAATGGGACCAATGGGACCTTCTCCTGCTAACCTGCCTCTTGCTTAGCACCTAATTCTGGAGCTGGCGTGCTAATGACTAAGAGGAGACCGGGAAGCATCCCGTGGGCCTGGGGAAAAAGAAAGAATAGCTTAAAAACTGAAAGGCATTTCCCACAATGAGGAACAGCCGGGACGTGGGAGTCATTGATATTTCCTTGCTCAAGGAATGAGATCAGAAACAGGCTTCTCCGCACTCTCTTCCCGTTCAGTCCCACGCTGCCAGAAGCTGCTGTGGGGGTGACTGGGAGATGTGCCTTGGCTGGGCCAGGCAGGGTGGGGAGGAGGAGGAGGGCAGAGCCTTTGGAGGGGTGCTGTGACTCCTCTAAGCTCTCCCCCATCCCCGAGCTGGGCTCTGAGCAGGCTCACCTGAAGAAACGCAGTTGATCTGCCCCAGCAGGACTGGCCTGAGCGCTTGGTGTGAGCCATCAGATCAGGGTTGGCACCCATGCTGCCAGAAGACACCCCGTAACCCAGCCCCATGGCATCAGCTCTGCCTCCTGCTCTGCCCGGGGGTGTCCATGGCAGCCCAGGTAATTCAGCCCCAACGGGCAACTTGATTTAGAAGTGTAGCATTGGAAAAAAAAAAATCACCTTGGCCACCGAGGTTGTCCCTCCAACAACACTTCCAGGACTGAGACACTTTTCTGCACAGGACCAGCAGTCCTGCTGAAGAGGCGGGCTTGGAGCATGATATTCAAGGCCAGGGAGGGGGCCTTCACACCAAATGTGGGTGGGAACTGTCCCCCCGGGAGGGAAAGCTCAGGTTCTCCAGAGCTGGAGGCCTCTCGCTCCCCAGTGTACCTTCCTCGCCGTCACCATCATTCTTCAGCCTGGAGAAAAGGAGGCTGAGGGAAGACCTTCTCACTTTCTCCAACTCCCTGAAAGGAGGGTGCAGCCAGGGGGGGTCGGTCTCTTCTCCCAAGGAACAGGCGATGGCACAAGAGGAAATGGCCTCAAGTTGCCCCAGGGAGGTTCAGATTGGAGATCAGGAAAAATTTTTACATGGAAAGGGTTATGAAGCCTTGGAATGGGCTGCCCAGGGCGGGGGTTGAGGCCCTATCTCTGGAGGGATTCCAAAGCCGGGTTGACATAGTGCTTAGAGACATGGTTTAATGATGGGTTTTATCAGAGTTGGGTTGATGGTTGGACTCGATCTTAAACATCCCTTCCAACCCAGACAATTCTAGGATTCTATCACTGTGTATGGGCACCACCAGCAAACCGGAGCCCGTGACCAGCTCCTCCACAACCCAGCTGCAGCCAAACAGGATGGGCAATGTCCTGGTGGGTGATTAAGCCTGAACAAAGGAACTTTCCCTGCTCTGCCTGTGCAGGATTTGGCAGCTGAGCTGTCTGGAGAGCTCCGTGTTCCCCACAGATCTCAAGGGCTCTTCACGGCCCCTGTGATGGCAGGAGGGATCACGCGGTGGAGGGACAAGCAGCACTTAAGATTTCTGCAAGTGACTTGTCACATCCACTCAACTCGTGCCAAGGAGCCCAGGAAGTTTTGCTAGAAATCCCTGGTGCTTCCCCAGTGCTGCTGGGCCAGCTCTTACTGGGGACACCCCCGCCTTCTAACATGGCTTTTTCTTTCCCTTTCTCCTTTCTCTTTTCAAATGCCTTTTTCCAGCAATAGGCATAAGTGGGCATAAGGCAGCTCCAGTGTCTGGGCACAGGGATGAACACTCCCTTGCTTTTTCCAGACCAGGAAAACAGAGAGAGGTGGTGGCTGTTCCTGACCTGCACAGGACTGTGCCTACAGTAAGGTATAACTGCATTTCTGACGGAAAAGGGAACGTTCAGGCCAGCAGGCAGAGCAATGCTGGCCTCTGCTGGCAAGCACGGCCTCTCCATACATCCACCACCACGTACAGTTCGGAGTTTGCCTTTGAGAGCTCATTCTCCCACCTGGTTCCCCTTCTGGAGGCACAAGGTAAGGGCTGGAAACGCTTTCTGGTGGGGACCAGTCCCATGCTCAGCTGCAGATCCCACCCACCCACTGGTGATACCTTCATATGCGCCTTTCGACTGCCCCACAGGTTGTTCTCCCCAGAGCCTGCCCATCGGTTCTGTGTTATGCCAAGGATATTCATTCTGAGTTGTATTTTTAAGTGTTTTAAAGGCCTAAGGCGTTGACGTGCAGGGCTGCAGGTAGCACCTCGACCTGTGCACAACCCCGGCAGCTCAGGAGGGGGGGAAAAGCACCGATTCAGTGCACAAATTCAGTGAATGAGGTTCTTCTGGCCACGCAAGGGGAGTGGGTTTGTGAGAGCTGCACTGGTGTTTCTGCGTGCTCTCCGGCAGCATGCCAGGGTGCCCTCTGTGCAGGAGAGACAGCCCCCAGCCCAAGCGTCCTGCAGGAGCGATGGTGGGAGACTTCCTCTTCCCTGCACAGACCGTGGCATGAGAAGGCTGGCACAAATCACCCTCAGGATCCTTAGCGTGAAAAGCCTGGCGTTTTTTTCCCCAGTTACTGACAACCATCTTACCCAAGCCCACTCCCAAACGAACACACTCCAGGACGCTGTTGCAGTGGGAGTCATGCCTGTACCCATCGCTGCTGGGAGGGATTCACCCCCCACCAGGGAGGGGGATTTTCCTGTCACTGTGCAAATCAGCGCAGCAGCAGCCACTCCTGTCCCCAGGAGCTGGGCAAAGGGGCACCGCGCTGCTTCTGTCACTATTGCCCTTCTGTGTACACTGGGTTTTCAGTAAGCCAGTACCACCTGCTGGTCAGGCACCAGCAGCCACACACTACTTCAAAGCCACGTTTCCACTGGTGTTATCAGACCCCTTGTCAACCTCCTGGGTCACAGCTGGATTTGGGCACCCTCCTGGGATGGCAGAGGCTTTATGGCAGCTCCTGCAGGCGCAGCGTCTGGCTCTGCCAGGGTAACCCAGCTCCCAGTCAGGAGATCCCAGTGCGGCACAGGCCACGAGGCTGATGTCAGTCTGTTTGGGTACAGAGTCTGAAGAGTCAAGCTGGCTGTGCAAACACTTCACCTTGTGATTTCCAAGGTCAAAGGCTCAGTGAGGGGGTACACAAACCATTCTTCTGTTAGTGTAATTTTCAGAATAGCTTGCGATCTGTAGAATCATAGAACTGCCCGGGTTGCAAGGGACCTTTCAGGTCATTGAGTCCAACCATTGACCCAGCACTGACACCATCACTAAACCATCTCTCTGAGCACTATGTCTACCTGGCTTTTAAATACCTCCTGGGATGGTGACTCCACCACTGCCCTGCCCTAATGAGACCCTGCATGACCAACCTTTTGGAAAATAAAAAAACAAGCCAGATGCTCTTCCCTTTTCCCTCCAGGTTCCATGATGGGAAAGAGCTGCCATCGGAGCAGAGCGTGGCACTGGGGCTGCACGAGCTTTGCTGCTGGAAAGAACCACCACGTCTCGGGGCTTTCGGTGGTGCTGGTGAGTGTTGTGTGTGTCAGTCCACACTGTGTGCTGCAGCCTGGGCACCTACAGCCCGCTTTCCTGGGGACATGAAAGGGCTCTGCTGTCCCTCCAGGTCACACCCCCGTAAAGCCTGAACCTGCTGACCAGTTTCTAACCAATTTGATATCAAGTCCCTACATGTTTTATGGTATCACCCTATGCAGTGGTACCAGAATCTACCTAAGAGCCCCCAGACTCCCATGCTTGAAAAATGAGGCTTCTTTTTCCCCACTCTTAAAAAATTAGATTTAGCATCCTGCTGCTGCACGTATCGCTTGCTGGAGCCTGTTTTGCCCTTGGGAGAGCACCAGACATACAGCTGGGTGCTTACAATTTCCACTGACCCTTCTACTTCTCGATCTCCTTGTAATTTGGTGCTTCCCCACTGTTTGTACAGAAGACAGTGACAAATGTTCCGCTTCCAGGTATGGATCTGCTCTGGGCCGCCTTCTCCTCCTGCCCATGTGTCAGGGCCAGCTCTTTCTCCCGGGGGGTGTTTATGTGGTTTCTCTCCTACCCCTGGCTTTCTGGGCTTCTGACTGAAGCGGAGCTTTATTGCATCCTGGGATGGTGTTATAGATGTGTGTCTAGACAGCCCGTTTTACAAGATGTACAGAACTTATTAACTCAGAGTCCTGACGGGTTTGCTTGAAATCAGATAATGGATGGGATGAGGCAGAGGCAGGAAAGCGTCTCCCTGAGAAACCAGGCTAAAAGATGCTTGGTCATGGAAGGAGCTACTGCACCACGGAGGAGGGGCAGCCCGCAACGCTGAGGGGTTCTTCTGTCCTCCTGTCACAGAGCACGCACCCGGGAAATACGTGCTGCCTTCTGCCCACAGACCCCACACCTGCAGGTTTCTGTGCTGTTTGCAGTGACACGTTCCCGTGTCCTGGGACGTACAGGACACCTGGGGCACTGCAGGTGCCATCGTACAAGAGATGGGACTGATCCCGGCAGCTGCCCAGTGCCCTCCCGTCAGCTCCATGGAGCCTGGCCGCTAGGTAGGACCTAGCTAAAGTTAAAGTCATTATTATTTAATTCCTGCCTAGTATAATGTCTCTCTAGTTGGGGAGGAAGGAGCTATAAATTGAGAAGGCAGAAGGAAGGCCTTTCTACCCTGCCCTTCTCAGGTTATCTGCTGCCATCTCGTATTGCATCTCCTCTCTCCATGTGATGGGGCTGAACGTTTCTATCAATCAATATTCCCAGTGCTAGGAGATATGAGATCCATCTCTGGGCTTAGTCTGGCACTTGTGAGCCATTTGGTGAAACAGAATTTTTCTTCATTAGAGAGGCAGTTCTGCTACCATCGGGGGAAAAGCAGGGTAGAAGCTGCTAAGAAAGTTAGTTCATTAAAATTTAATTCTCTTATCCAATATTAAAACCCTGAGCATAGCAAGGTCCTGAGGTAGCCAAAAGGCTAAGAGGTCTGACTCAGACCAAGCTCAGCGCTTAGAACTAGGGAGACATGACGTGCACCAACATGATTCTTTGCCCTGGGTGTACAGAATCGGAACCCAGCCTGAGGAACACAGTGGGGAGTGGGGGTGTGAAAGAGGGGAACCACCGTGGGCAACAAAAAACAGTAATAAAAGCAAGGAAAAGCCAGACCAGCAAGCACAGAGCACCAGGATCTGTGGTGAGGAGGGACCTGAGCACAGCCCCAGGCAGGGATGGAGGGTGTCACCCATGTCACACTGCGTAGCGGTCAGCCCTGAGCTCTCTGCAGGGCTGGGAGACAGAGCCAGCCCTGGCTGCGAGGCTGCAG
The DNA here is from genome assembly GCA_028565335.1 of Limnodromus scolopaceus. Taxonomy (NCBI): domain Eukaryota; kingdom Metazoa; phylum Chordata; class Aves; order Charadriiformes; family Scolopacidae; genus Limnodromus; species Limnodromus scolopaceus. Next base: position 68,219,053 of record JAOXNO010000041.1, on the reverse strand, counting down.
CCACCCCCCGCCTCCCCCCTGATCTCTGTGGCCCAGGGCATGTTCCCCTTCTGTCAGGCCATGATATTCACTGGCAGTTGCCAAGCTCTGGATATTCTGCTGGTCAGAGGCTTTGGTTTCCCCGAAAGGGTAAGCTGTGTAACTTCATCTCACACCTCTCTGAGGACTCACATCAAAAAAGATCTGAGTAAAAGGGGATTCTGCTTATATGTGATTATCTGACAGCTGTTGGTAAAACAGAGTTGTGAGCTTTTAAGTGTGTGATGAAACCAAAGCAGCTTGCGCATCTCCAACTTGACTGAGCACAATCAGAAGGCTGTAAAAATAAAACCCCAACCGTTCCCATGCTGTTCCAAACTGCAGCAGTTCCACAGGCACTAATTCCCATGAGGGCAGAGTTACTGCATTTTTAATATAGGAGCAGCACTGGCAGTTTCTGATCTTTGAAGTTTATGGATGGGACTGGGGCAGGAAGCAAATGAGAAATGCCTCATAAACTAAACTGAATTTCAGACTTGTGAACATGTGCAAATTCCCCCAAACCTGTCAGATGTGACACCTGCAGAGATGAGCATCCTCCAAAGTGGGCAGGGACGAGCGCAGAGCCCTTATCCTGTGGGCTGGGAACTTCAGCCTTCACTGACTGCTCTGGAGAGGGAATATTTCCCCCACTTTCCCCACAATAACTTTCTCTATCTTTGCTTAAAACCGGCATGAGAGCAGCAGCATCGCTGCTCTTGCCAGCCCATCCCAGAGCGCCCCAGTGCCCGACCCCAGCTTCGCATACTGGGGCAGACTAACCCCAGTAGCAGGTTCATTGCAGGTGCTCGGCTGTGAGGGCCCAGGGGCTCTGACCCTGGGGGGGGGGGCAGAAAATGTCTCTAGAAAGGTCAATTCAGCACCTGCCATCAGGCTGGTATAAAATATTACAGAGAAGCATCCTTACTTGTTTCCCTGAATGCGCTCGGAGCAGAAGAGAAGAAGAAGACGTCGATGAGATCGGAGGCTGGGCCGCTGCGGTACTGCTTTAGTGTGGTTAAAGCTCTGCCAAAGAGGAAAACAGCCGGGTTACAGGCACAGCAGGAATTCCTTCTGAGATCCCAGCGCGCCTCGGGGCCTGCTGACAGAAGACTTTCGGCACAGATTCAACTCTTCCAGAGCCAAAAAGTGTTTCTCTGCCACAGACTAATCCTATCTGCCTGCTGCCTCCCCCAGCACTCACACACAGCCCTTACGCCGGCCAGAATTCCACCTTCTACTCGCTCCAGTCTGATACAGCCAGACCCTCTGCCGAGCCCTTTCAGCACATTAATTCAGCCAAGGGCTATCTGCTTCTCCTTCCAGGATGGAAAAGGTTCTATGCGGAATCCTGTGAGCACCAGAAGCGATGCAACACGGGGCCAAAATACGTAACAGTGTGAGATGAGGGGCGGGAGGAAGAGGGAAGAGCAGTGTGGGATGAGGGGTGGGAGGAAGAGGGAAGAGCAGTGTGGGATGAGGGGTGGGAGGAAGAGGGAAGAGCAGTGTGGGATGAGGGGTGGGAGGAAGAGGGAAGAGCAGGATCATACCAGCCAGCAGGTAGATGAATTTAGGCTGTTGTGACACTACAATATAAGAGATCCAATTGAGTTATCTCCATGGGAGTGCCCTCAGGAATTAGCAGAAAAAGAAAGGCACATCCAAAAGGTGGACACCTGCCCTAAGCGGAGCTGCTCTAGGAGTGAGAGAAATGAGATGGGAAAGGAGAGAAACCAAGTCAAGTGAAATAAACCGAGATCTGTCTCAGAAGAGCCTTTCTAGAGTAAACTTGGCAGTTTTCAATTGGCTTTTGCACTCCCGAACAGAGTGACTGGAGGTGAAGCACAGCCCCCCGGCCCTTACCTTTTCAGCCTGTTGTAGGTGACGTCGTTGGCTAATTTGAGCAGGCGGTAGGAGCTCTCCCGGTCCAAGCTCAGCATCCCATCGCGGGACTCCTCAAAGGCCACAGTCACCGCTTTGGAGGTGACCCGTGTCACGACACCGGTGGAGAGCGGCTCACCCTGGCCTGCTGAATCGTAAAGGCCCACGATGTCCCCTGCAGAGACGAGTTTGATGAGACAGTGTGAACTGGGGCAAAGGTGAAAAGAAGCTCTTTTGGGGAGAGCAACAACCAAGTGTGGCCCAACGCAGACAGCGGGATCAGCATCACCAACCCCAGCTTCTCTCCTGTCATGGTCAGAGGTTGTGTCCAGCCCATAGCAAAGAAGCATGTCCTTCCCTTAGCTGAGAGCACACGGCGAGAGGGACCAAAAGGACAATGAGCAGTGGGTGAGGAGACACCAGACCTTCAGAGCTCCTCACGCCGCAGGTCCTGGGGAGGAGACCAGCAGAGCTCCCCGCAGCCAGAGCCGCTCAGAAGGCCAATGTGCTTTCACACAGACCTTGGGAGAACCCGACTTCTCTGAGCTCCCAGACAAACCATTTTACATCCAGTTTAACTTTTAATCTGCATGGCAACACGTGCCTCCCAGGTGACTGCTACGTGCCAGTCAGCAGCACTAACACCAGGGATTTTAAGGACTCAGTACAGCTTTTCAGTCACTGTGAGACGACGAGAGTGGAATTACAGAGAGTAATGGTGAAACGGAGACTTTGAGCAGGAGGTTAGACCAAGTGTGTAACTTAGCTGGGGCCCACGTTCATTGAAGATTAAATTTCAGATTTACAAGCTATGGGACACTTTGCTCTGTAAGGTCCATCAGCTCCTACATTAAAGTATTTGCATCCTAGGAATAATTTACTGCTAGGGCACTGTGACTTCTCTTTGAAGAGCACTGGCAGATGCCCTCAGGGCTGCAACCCCAATCTGCAGTGAGTCCTTGATTTCAGAGCTGGGCAGCTTGGGGGCCTGGCTGACACAGAATGCATCCAACTGAACTTCAGCACACTGAAATAGTGCCATGGTGCGACCAGGGTCAGAAACACGCTGGTTCCCTGTGATCCAGCGAACTCAGGGATCCAGCAAACTAACCCCAGAAAATCACTGAACTAAAGCAGAGAACTGTCCGGTGCACCAGCTTCTCTCCTGCACCAGTTGTGGAGAGCGCGAGGCCATACCCTCACTGCCCAAGGAACACAGAAGGGTCTCTACAGACTCACTTGGAGCTACTTCCCAGTCAAACCATGTCCTTCCGAGGGGAAACCCTGCACGGCTGGTTACGCACGGCAGAGAGTGCCCTCGCCTTCCTCACACACCTGCACCAGAGGCAACAGCTCAGCTCCAATCCCCCTGGTCGTGTTTCCATGGAAGTGAACGCAGAGGGTGAGGCACAAGTGAAAGGGGCACTGGCTGACGTGCTGGTGACTCTCTGTTTCTCTAGGACCTTTATTTCCAACAGAAATCCAGATGTGTCGACTAGTAATGGTACATACTTCACTTCTCTCACCAAAAATAACAGTAGGGGGAAGGGCAGAAATATGGCAACTCAGGAAGGAAAAGGAAAATCCACTTTCCATTTTGCAATTAAAGCGTAAGTGACAAAAGGTCTTTACCTGCCCCAAGACATAAGTGTGAACACTTTGGCCTGTACAAAGAATGCCATGAAATCTTTCATGATGAGCCCAGGGCTTTGTTTTTACTGATTCAGGAGGCACTGGCACTAATTCCTGGTGCAACATACCTGTCTGTAACAACCCGAGGGACAAAGAGGCTGTTTTCCTCTAGATTCATCCTGGAGCCATACCATTTTCTCCTTTCCTTTTTTTGCGTGGATTGCTCAGGCTTCACCAATATCACATTAGAAGGATGTTAAGAAGACATTGGTCATCTCTTACTTCACCTACTTTGCACCCACAGGAATATCACTTACCAGGCCCGAAGCTGTTAGAGGGCAGCTCGGCATCTGAATCATATTTCCTGGGCTGAAAGGTGACGAGCAGCCGTCCGTAGAGGCCGGTTCTCTGGGTGGCAGCTTGGAGTCTGAGCAAGCAGACGCCCCTGCGCTGCAGCTCCTTCAGGGAGACGCTCTCCTGCCATGCCCTGGGAACCACACACAGGCATGAAGAAAAGCCCTTGCTGGGCTGAAGCTGAGACTCAGAGCTTCAGAAAATGGGGCAGGAGATGGAAAAGAAGGGGAAGGATGCTGAAGGGTGTCCCTGCTCATGGCAGGGGGGTTGGAACTCAATGATCTTTAAGGTCCCTTCTAACCTGAACCATTCTAGGATGGCCAAAGGGACATCAGTGGGTTAAAGTGTTGGGCCGTGCGATGAGTTGGAGCAATGTAACTAGACTGGCGTCCACAGGCTCGCTTTGGGCAGCGGGGTGATGCAGAGCCTGGAGAAACCTCTGTTTATGTGGATTTTCCTCTCTCCTGTCTGGGTGTGGAAAGAAAGGACCTGCCCACCGGCCTGGTTTCAGCTGGGATGGGCTGAACTTGCTTCCTAGTGGTTGCTGTGGTTTGGATTTAGCATGAGAGCAGAAGGGGAGCCCCAAGGTGCTGCTGACGTGAGCTTGGACCCTACGGATGAGCCTAAAGGATGAGTCTGCGAGGGGTTCCTGCAGGGGTGAGCCCAGCAGGGTCTCCATGGGTTAGAGCAGGCCCTACACAGGGGGACTCCTATCAGGAGGTGCTGGTTATATAGGAGTGAGTACCACAGCGTTTCCTAGAGGTGACAGCAGGGTTTCCCACGGGTGACAGGAGGTCCTACAGCACCTCAGCAGTGAGTCAGCTGGGTGTCCCATAGGTGACAGCAAGTCCCTTAGTGGTATGTCTGTCAGGGTTTCCCATAGGTGCCAGCAGGCCCTATATGGGTGACAGCAGGGTTTTCCATAGATCCCAGGGGAGGTTCATCAGGGTTTCCCATAGGTGACAGAGGGTTTCCCATAGGTGACAGCAGGTCCCAGGGGAGGTCCATCAGGGTTCCCTAGAGGTGCCAGCAGGCCCTATATGGGTGACAGCGGGGTTTCCCATAGATCCCAGGGGAGGTCCATCAGGGTTCCCCATAGGTGCCAGCAGGCCCTACAGGGTGAGTCCGGCAGCGTGTCCCATAG
>JAOXNO010000041.1:68197470-68210833 GCA_028565335.1 Limnodromus scolopaceus | reverse complement strand
TGGAAAGGGTTGTGAAGCCTTGGCAGAGGCTGCCCAGGGCAGTGGTGGAGTCTCCATCCCTGGAGGGATTTCAAAGCTGGGCAGACGTGGTGGTGAGGGACATGGGTCAGTGGTGGGTTTGTCAGTGTCAGGTTAACGGTTGGACTCAATGATCTTCGAGGTCTTTTCCAACCTAAACGGTTCTATGAAATGTGTTTAACAGCCCAAGCACAGGACACCGAGCCAGGAAGCTTCAGGCTTCATTTGCTTCTGCCCTTTGGGAGCTGCTCGTTTGTGCCTGTACTTTGTTTGCTCTGCCGGGATCTCCCGCGGAGGCAGCGCTGCGGGCTCTGCTGCTGCTCGCGTCACCAGGAGGGGACACTGTGAAATAGAGAACTCCTGCAAGCAGCGTCTGGGAAAAGTGGCAGGATTTGCTCATTCCCTCTGTGCTGGTGCAGAGGGGTGGCCGCTTCCCGCTGGTCCTCGAGCGTGTGGGAACACGGTGTGGATCTCTGCCTCTGGGACACAGCTCCTGACATTGTCACTAAATACCACAACAGACCCACGGAGCCGTGGTGCTCCTGGTTATGGACCTGCTCGCAGTCACCTTGGGTTTCTGTTAAATGAAAGCCCTCTGGGAGGCGTTGCTGGCCATTTCAGAGAAAACTGATCAAACACAACTGCTGTGGTGTTAATTTTACTGCCTATCGCTGGCATCGAATGCTCTTCCCTGAATATTGTACGCAGTTTACACATCCTCTGTTGTTTATAGAAAGCGTGGATCCCAGCGCGCAGGAAATCCTGAGCTTCCCAGTCGTGATGGAGATGGTATTTACTGAGCAGCACCTTTCTCTTCCCGTTCCAGAAACCGGATACCTTCCTGGTCATCTCCTAGAGATCCAGGGTGAATCTCCCTCCTCTTTGAGTCTCAGATTGTCTTTGTAGTATCATAGATTCCTGCTTAATAAGGAACTATAATCCGGTGCCTTTTGGTTGTGTGTCTGTCTCCGAGTGAAGGCATTTGGCACCTCTGGGGATAATCCCTGAAGGCGGCAGGACAGGCTTTTCCCTCTTTCCCTGCCCCCTGACGCGTGTACGGCAGCTCTGATGGAAGCTCTGCATGCGGAAAGTGCTGTCCCTGTTAGAGTCCTGCTTCTCTCACCAGTTCCTTGGGAACAAATCAATAGTTTTTGTAACTGGCTCTTAGGCAGAGATGTAAACAGCTGCCTCTGGGCCTCCTTCTTCTTGCTCCTCGGCCCAGAGATCTTGAAAAACAGCTCATTATAAGCAAGTGCCGTTTGTGTTTTTTTCTGCTCAGAGTCACGCTGTGAGTTTTGCACAGTGTTTCGTCTGTGAATTAACCCCCCCGTGGCACATTGGAGCAGAGTTAATTGTTCAGCTCTGATGCTGTGGGGGGGTTCAGTGATTTGGTGCTGCTGCACCCGTCAGAAGGGCCCCCACCACACAGAGCTCGAGGCGCTTGGGAATGAGCTCGGTTTTGACCAGAGGATCCCTCCCAGTGATGAACTTGAGAAAAGCAGAAGGAATCTACCACAGCAGCTACTGAGAATGTTGCTGGCTGCAGTGGCCCTGGCACTTTTCAGTCTTTTGTTGTGTATGGACCCTGTAGGCTGTTTGCCTTCAGGCCCCCAGTGTGTTCACTGACCTGAAGGTGTCAGTGTACCATTTTCACTGGTAAGAGCAACATCTACGTATGGAAAACAGAGTAGGCTCTGGGTAAGATGTCCCTGCACGGAATTTGTCTTTCAGGTGCTGGTGCAGTTTGAGCTGCGGTTGTTCTGTGACTGTATCAGCACCGAGTGATCCTGAAGGGACGTGTCTGTGATGCTGAGGAGCCCCCGGGCTGGTCACCAGGAAGGTCTTTGGGGACTGATGCAACGTTTCGCAATGGGGTAGCTCTTGTCTCAGTGCTGCCGTCGCTGAGGGTTTGAAGAGAGATGTTATTAAAGTGATTCTCTGTCACAGCAGTGGAAACTACCCTTCCAAGAAGATTTAACTTAAATAGGGATTTAATTTGCACCTTTTGGTGAAATATCTTGGTGCTCAGAGTCATCGTGAGGGGCGATGCTCGTGCTTGGCCAGGTGGAGGTGGGATGGTGCGCGCTCCTGCTCCCTTCTGTGGTCACCCTGAACCCAGAAGGGCACGGCTCTGAGAAGTCCTGTGCGATGCCCCTGCTAGTCCCTCTCCACTCTGGGGTTGTCACTTGTAGACAGATACAGGAACGGCACAGAAGAGGCTTTTGGGCTGAATGTTTGTGGTATTAAACGCTGAATTGCACCGGGGGTGGAAGAAGCCGTTATTATTGCCATTCAGGGATGCAGCTGGAAGTGACAAAAGAAGAGCAGGCTCATAACTCTCCTGTAAAGAACCCAGCTGTGGTCGTAAGGCCCTCTCTAAACTCTCTATTTAACAGAGAAGAGCTTCAAAACATAGAGGAAAAAAGGATGCCTGTGAGTCATTCGTGTGTAACGCTGGAGGCTGGTTTAAGAAGGCTCATTAGCCCTTTTTCCCCATCGCAGGCACGTCTCCTCCTCCCGGATGCTCCCCGCTATCCCGGAACTTCAGGGCATTGTGCTTGGGCTGAAGTGGGCTGGGGAGCGTTACCGTGTTCAGCCTCTCAGCTGGGCTGGAGGTAACTTGTGTCTGAACCTGGAAAAGCTTGGCAAGAGCCTTTTATCTAAAGCTCAAGTGTGAGCAAGGCTTAAGGCAGCTCTGTTGCCACTGGAGCTGGTGACAAAATTCCAGTCTGTAGGAACAAGGGGGTAGGAAGTGACCGGTGGTCGCTGAGCGTGGTCACCACTGGCACATCCAGCTGCGGGACTCCACATCAGGAACGAGTGATAACCCAGCCTGGGTGAATTATCAGTCAATTTTCCATCTGCTTCTTTCTGCACTCATCCTTTGTTTCAAACTATTTCAAATAAGATTCTGAGGTAGGAAGTAAAAAGAACTAAAGAAGAAATAAATATCCATTCCCCCATACTGGATTTTATGATAGGATGGGAGTAAAGCAAACAAAGCACTGAGGCGTTTACCCCTTTTTCTTAAAGCTTGCTGCAATTCATGGTGGACCTAGATGATGTTATGACACGTGGGCTTTGGGCTGACCCCACATGCTGACAGTCATGCAGTCTCCTGTACAACCTCTGCTCCCCCAGTGGAAAACCACTTTCTGCCCCATCTCCAGCTTCTTTTACCTTTTTTCTCTCCTCATGTTTCACACCTCTTGACAGTATCTGTTTGCTACAAGTGAATCTCATCTTATCATTCACAGACTTGTTGCCAAAACGTCTCTGACTTCACCGCCATGGCCTGAAGTGAAACTTCCAGATCCTGTAGAAGAAGCGAAGCATCATGCAGGTAAAGGTCTCGGGTGAAGCTTCACACTCCAGTATTGGAGTCCAGGCCACACTGGTGGCCTGATTGAGCATAAACAAGTATCTTCAATGATTGGAGCTAGTTTTTGGTCTTTGCATTTTTGTTTCGTTCCTGGTGTGTGTTGGTGTCCCTGGACTTGTGCTCCAGCTGCTGCCGTTGAAGGTTTGGGCAGAATGTGAGGTCTCTTTAGTAGTTTACGGCAGCAGGACAGACGCTCAGAGGAACCATACCTGATGTGACGTTTGCTTTCTAAAGCATGAAACAAGCCTTTTGGACAGGAGAAAACAATTATTTTTCTTCTAATGGGTAAATCAACAAGCTAACGCCAGCAGAAGCAGTTGGCTGGTGGGCACGTCAGGGAGCTGGTGTATTTTAGTGCACGAAACAGAAGAGTGGAGCCAGCATTAGCAGTTGGCTGGTGGGCACACGACAGAGCTGCAGAGGTGTGGCATGAGGCCATGAGCAGCTGGGAAGCAACATAACGTTGGTGAACGCGTCCTTGTCCCCACATCTAGTCAGGGCCGTTGAACGCAGCCAGCGCTCCTGGAAGGAGCACATGGGGCATCCAGCCTCGCCAGCGAGTGAGCACCTGTAGCGGGTTAGCAGCCATCCTCCCTGCTTGGCTGGGCTAGAACAGGGCAATTGTCCCCTTGTACCCGGCCACGGGTCCTCCGGGAGGTGGGGATGTGACAGTTGGGTACAGAGAAGGCTCCTGTACAGCCCCCCAGGGGGGCTGTTGTCACCCGGAGAGGGCTGAGGATGGGAGCAGGGGACCCACCCAGGTAGGGCATGTTTCTCAGAACGGGGCAGTAATGAGCCCCAGCGGGTGGGTTTCCTGCACGGGTCTGTGCCGGTGGCAATTAGCAGTTGTGTACTGCAGGCAATGAGCTCCCATGGTTATTCAGAGGCAGCCTCGCTCTCTGCTTGCCTTAGCCCCTGGGACACCCAGGAAGGGCACGCGACTCCTCTGCTTTGGTGGAGGCGGCCCAGGAAGGAAAGGAGAGTTGTTTTACGAGGAGAGAGGGAGAGGAGAAGAGCTGAGTATGCCCACCCTTTGGCAGACAGTCTGCTGTCGTCTGGCTGAAGTGTTAATAACGGTGTGGGACGTGCTTTGGAGAGAGCTTCCTACTCCAGGTCTCCGCTCTGGCTGCTTTTCATCCTGCTCTTTTATCTTCTCCGTGCTCCTGGGACTGCTGAGGTGACAGATGAGTGTTCTGTCCCCAAGCGTGATCTGACCCAGTGGTGAACTGCAAACTGCTGGGCGTGCTTTGCCCAAGCCCACTGAGAACAGGGTCCCGTGTCCCCTGACTGATTCGCATGGGATCCTCAGGGCCGCTGTGATTTCCGTGCCTCATAACCTCCTGCTGTTAATGAGCTTGCATCGTTATCTCCCGGCTGTGCTTATCCAAAGCAAACAGCAGCGAGAACATTTGAATTCTGCCTTCTGTTCTCCTGCTGGCGATGGAAGCAGCCCCGGATATTTTAGGAAGGGTCTCTCCACATGGTGCTGAGATACAAGCCGTACTGGCGATCAAATGGGAACGTCATTGATGTTTCCTGTCCCTAGAGGTGTTTGGAAGAGTTACCACCAGCTTCAGAGCCCAAGGACAGTGCAGAAAATGGACCTCTTTTGGGTACAAAAAGATGAGAAAGCTTTGTGGGTAGGAAGTTGAAACTTGACAAGGGAATAGCCCTCGTTAGAGCATGACTCTACACATTTTTTGCTAAGAGAAAGTTGTAGACCAGCATTTTTGAATTTTGGTTTTGAAATGCTGACCTCAGGACTGCTGATAGACCTGGATCAGCACTTCAGAGCTGGGAGGACTTTATTGTACCCGTTGTGCAGTTGAGGGCAGACCAAGGAGAAGGTGCTTGTATTTTTTCTCTGGACGTTTGTATTGAATTCCTGTGAATCAGGTAAAGAGCTCACAGTGGGTTTTTCTTCTGGGACAGGAATTCCAGCAGCACAGAAGCTAAACTCTTCGTCGTGGTGGGAACTGCAGCAACTACTGCCTTGCAGATCATTTCTGTTCTTACCTCTGCCTTGAGGAGTTTGCATTTGCTGGGCTGGATCTTGGACACCATCAGAGCGTTCCTGTAAGGGCTGGGTTTGCTTTGACTGGCTGCTGAATTCCTGTCAGTCCCCAATGGCTGGTGTTTTGTTTACATTCCAAGAAAAAAAATGATTCAGCCACTTTTGAGGACAGTGAAAAAAAATATCTATTTTTCCAGTTATAGAAAAGTTACTCTTTTTCTGAACAGCTCGAGAGGGCGGGAAGCTACTATTTGGTGGAGGAATGGCACTCGTTAAGCAATACCTTTCGGTGTTCCCATCGGAATTGGGTTTGGCCTCACTGCAGAGGAGGCTGATGACAGAAAGCTGGGATGGGCCCTGTGTAGGATCTCCCTCGTCCTTGGGGTCTGCACTGCTGCTGGCCCCCACGCTGCGGGTATGTCCATGTGAGGAGAGATTCCCTGGAGAAGAGCGAGGGAAAGGTCTCTCTTGTCTCTGCCGCGGGCAGTTCTCAGGCCGGGCTTCGTTAGGAGCCCCTTTTCCTGTGTGCTGTGCCAAACTCCTCCTGATGCTCTGCCCGCCTTATCCAGAGCCCTGAGCCTTCTGCATAGCACTTGGGAACTGAGGGGAGCTGCCCTCCAAATGTAGACAAGTGCTCTTTTCTGGAGTGCTTTATATCTGAATACAGTGCATTTTAGGGTGCCTAAGAAACAGGCTGAGAGGCCAAGTCTTACATTAGCTACACGGAATGTATCTTGGTGCTTATTTACACGTGGGTTTGCCAGCAACTAAAATACAAGTAGGTCATTAAGTTTACGAAAGGGTCACTCACACACTGTAGGAAACAACATTGGTGTTGATCTCTGCTTAAAGCTTCCCAGAAGATGAGAGCTCTGGTGGCAGAGCAGAGTGGCTGAGTTGCTTCTGAGCAGCCCTTTCCACCGCGCTGGGTTTTCCCCCCTGATCCCTTCCCTGCGTTTCCCCGCAGAGGTGGTGCAGAAGGTGAACGCCATGATCGCAGCGGGGCAGTACGGGAGGCTCTTTGCCGTGGTCCACTTTGCCAGCAAGCAGTGGAAAATAACCAGTGAAGACTTGATCATGATGGACAACGTGCTGGAGGCTGAATGCGGAGACCGGATCCGGCTGGAAAAGGTGACATGCCGTGATTCCACTGTGCTGTGTTGCACGGAGCGAATTGCCTGCCAACAGTCCTTGGGGCAAAACTCATCACCCGTTGTTAAAAACAAGTCCCAGAGAGCTCCTGTTGGATCTCCCAGTCCCACTCCAGCTACGGGCTTTGCTTGAGCTTTGTGCCAGCTTCACCTACTCCGTTAGTGATAATATTGTTGTGATTTCTGTGGAACAGGCTTGGGTTGAGTCGTGCCAGACTCCGTTAGGAGACAGATCTTTGTTGTACTAACTTCATCCAAAACCCAAAACTTGCAGTTGTTGTTTCTAGAGCCGGCAGCTAAAGGCTGTGTTTGCCTCGAGCCTCCAACACCCAAAATACTTGCAGTGCTACCAGAGGGACTGTCATCGCTCCGTGCTTCGCAAGATCCTTATCGTGCTGAGCACTCGGGTGGAGGGAGAGGGGTGGTGCATGGCGGGGGGAGCTGCCAAGATGCTCTTTATCTTTTGCCTGGGGTAACAAGCAGGAACTTGTAGAGGCTCATTAATCTAAACCTTAAATGAAAGATGATGAAGTGGGATGCTCTTGGCTTCATGTTGGTTGTTAGAGCCAAGCAAGCAGCAGAGACCTGGGCGATTTTTCTACTCATCTCTTGCTTTGAAGCCCAGTTTTGAGGCAGCTTTTTCGGGACGGCTTTGGCCGTGTCCTGCATCCTCGAATACAACAGAGAGCGGTGATTTGCGTGGAGCGGCAGCCAGGAATGCAGAGGTCTAGGTGGGAGTGAAGAAGGTGAAACACTTGCCTGACCACCGTAACCCTTTGGGCATTTTACTGCCAAGTATCAAAAACAAACGCCAGAACATCCCACAACCGTTTATGTGTTGCTTTTGACCTCTGCCCTACAGTTAGTGTGGGGAAGGAGGCAGTCGGTGGGAAATGCTGCCTCTTCTCCCCATCTCCTCAGTTATCCTGCCTGCTCCTTTAGCCAGGCGGCTGCTGAGGTGCCCTGAAACAAAAGGTCTGGTCCCTGGGGTGGTGAATCCCCCCCAGTGTTCATTTCTTTATTGCCCACCTTGAGGCCTCAGGGAGGAGAATGAGGGAAGTAGTTTGGTTTTTTTTTTTACTGGGATACGTAGCAATTGCTATAAAAGTGCAATGATTCTAGGAGCTGCCATTCATCCAGATCCCACACAAGGCATGTTCTTCTCCTGTCCTGTATTGCCTGCCATATCCTTACAGCTGGTGGTGAGCCAGAACAGAGCGGTGCAGCGTGTTCTGATCAGCGCAGAAGATACTGGTAAAGCGTGTTTGAGGAGGATGAGCTGTCCTGGGGATAAGCTGTGCTGGGAGACTCTGTTTGGTGAACCCGTTTCTCACTTGTCAGCTGCCTTTCCCCACCATCCTTCTCTAGGAACAGGGTCAGGTTTGAAACATGTAAAGGCCTATTTTTAGGCAGTTTGACTCCTTTATGGCGACTGTAGAATTTGGAAGATACTCTTTGTGTTTCTGCTGGGACAATGAACCAGTGCTATATGTCTGATTTATTTTCCACAGGTTTTGCTGGTTGGTGCCGATGACTTCACGCTTATTGGGAGGCCACTCCTGGGGTAAGAAGTCTCATACAAGAATTATCTTCGAGGCGATTCTTGTGCTTAATTGTAGCTTCAGGGCTCCTGCAGTCCCTGAAACTGAAGAGAAACATGAATTTATCAGCCCGAGCATTTTTCCCAGCCCTGTGGCTTTTGAAAGAATCACCAATAAGCCAGTCCCATCAGCCGCTGCTGACTCTGACCATGGCCGCGGTGCCAGGACAGAGCAGCGGTTCCTGTTTCTGAGGTCGCTGAAGGATATTCACTTCTGTTGGGTTGGATCTTTTTCTCATAAGCTTTGCACAAACTAGCAGTAAATCCTGCCATTCAACATCTTTACTCCCTTACCCTAATTCCGGTGATAGTCATCTTAGAATAACGCAGAAATCCTTGCCCATCCCTTAATTTGACTCAGGTTTTTTAACCCATTTCCTTCTACCCTTGTCTTAACCCAGCAGGCCCTATTCTTCATTTTAGAGTTCCTAATTTTCCCTTCCTCCTAGTCATGTAGTCCAGCAATCGCAGAGCTGAGGAGAAGGAGTTTCACCCCTTGGCACTCTCTCCATCCCAGAGCTGTAGGACTTGCTACACACACTGTCAGGACACCTGGTTCTTCCTTTTCTTGACCCAAAGGACGCAGTGCGTGGCCCGGGTGTTACTGCTCAGCTCTTAGCACCAGCCAGGAGCAGAGTCAGGAACTAGTGTTCTCCCCAGGACAAGAGGTTTTAGTGGTAAAAGGCAAGGCAAAGTGGGCTGGGGGTGCTGGGGGTGTCTGGAGCCCTGGCTGGGGGCTTGTCACAGCATCAACCACACATTCAGGTCTGGGCTTGAACCATGGCTACTTTGGCAGAGGATGGTCAGATGAGGAGAGACTCGTGTATCTGAGAACGATTTCTTGGTGGCTTCTAGGTTCAGGTTAGAAATACCACATGGTGTCAGATGGGTTTCGCTTCTGAGTGTTCTCTGTGGTACCGGGGGCTGTTGGTGTTCAGGAGTTACTGTCACACGCGGTTGATAACACGGTCAGTTGTGCTGGCGGTGACTGCCCCGGGGTTCCCCGTGTTAGGTGGGATTCTGAGGGCTGCCTGTCCTTTGAACAGCACTGCAAATCCATCTGGAGCAGCAGATCGTCGGGAGTCCTTGATTTATGGCCAGGTACCGCACTTGGGGAAGGTTTTAGGAAGGGGAATCTTGTTATTGGGACTAGAAGTGTCACCTGGCAGAAACTCAAATCGGAGCCTGAGTCCTGCAGGCAGGGATGTGCCACGTCGGGCAGTTTAGGAGCGCCATCCTTCACCGGGCTTTCTTAACCGGTGGCCCTGGGGGGGTTCTTTGCAGCTCCCAGTTTGTGTGCTGGACTGGGCACGTGGCCCGAGAGCTGGGAGCTCTGGGGCAGGCAGAGAAACAGCTGTTTGGTTCCTGCAGGTGCTGAGTGTCTGGAAAGAGGTGGCAGTTGCTTGAAGCAAACCGCACCTCTCCCAGCATTAGCCTGAACCCCAGTAACTCTGGCAGAGGAGGGTGGGGAGGAGGAGGAGGCTGCCCAGGCAGGATGAAGGGCTGGTGAGGAGGTGCCGTCCTCCCTCCACGACGGAGGAACCCCCCGAGCCCCAGTGCCCTGACACGGGCTGAGGAGGGGAGAGCAGAGCACAGCGTGTCGCAGGCAGCGTGCACTGCAGCTCTTCCATGTGTCCCAGTCGTGCCCAAACCACAGACATCTTGGAGGGGAGATAAGAGCCTGGATGTGAACAAAAGCGGTTTTGCTTTTCTGTTGTTTTAAAAATAAACACGTGAGTGAATGCCTGCCCCAGCGTCTGCATAAGTTCATTACAGCTGCGCTCCCCCTTGGAGCTGGGAGGCGGGCAGGAGCTTGTCCTGTTTTGGACAGATGGCCGTGTTTTAACTTTCTGTAGCAGTCCGATACCTCCCAAGATGACACTCCTCTAAAGCCTTAAAAAAACAACAGCGCAACAAAACATCTCTGCGTGGCAGAGGCTATTCTGGGAACTCCGAGCTGGCTTCTGCTCTGGAATCTGCTGGGGTTTGTGTTTGCTCAAGGAACTCGCTGCCTGCTTGGCTGGCAAGAGGGGATCGGGCCGCCTGCCTTGTGCTTTGTTCAGCCCCATAATGCAGAAATTGTGCACTGTTAAAGCTGCGACTGGAAGTGAGCGTAACCTCGGGCAGGTCGGCATTTCAGGGCATTGGCTGTGTTAGACCTGAGTGAAGGGAAGAGAATGGTGCCTCTGTGAGAAAGTTCAGCTGATTCCTAGACCGAGTACAGCTGATGGGAGTTCTTTCCTCTGGATGAACCCTGCTCTTTCTCCTGCTGCCTGCCCGTTTGTGCAGCGGCTTCGGTGGGAGTGACAAAGGACCTGTTCTTTTCCCTGGCAGCCAGGCTGGGATTTGGGTACCTTCTGCAGGGAGCGGGGCAGCTTCTCAGCTAAGGTATTACCTCCACGAGTTATGATCCTTTGGGGCTGTGGATTGCCTGGATCTTTTTCACTGCCTAATGACAGTAGCTTTCAGCCCAGTGTAAATCTATGAGCTTTCAGTGTGGATTTTTCTTGCCTCCTGCAAAACTCTGATAGACGTGCTCTGTCACGGGACGTTTTGCTGCAGAGAGCCACTCTGGGAAATGTGTGACCCCCTTCTTATTTTTATGGACATTCCAGTCATACCTAAAACATTCCATAAAGATGTTGGGTTTTTTTTTTTTTCCTGGGCTCTATTTTGCTGAGAACTTTTCTGTTCATAATCTCTTCACCAGTAAGTTGGTTCCTGCTGTTCTTCAGCCCTTCAGCCAGCAGGTCCTGGTGCTCTGGCCAAGAGGAAGACTCACTGGGGCCCGCTGGCCATGAACATTGACTTGCAGAGTCACATACTCAACGATGTCTCAACAATGCCCTTAAAGATTTGCCTGGAATCATGTCAGCACCTATGAGCAATGGGGGGGACACTTATCTACAGGTCTGTGTCAGCGTTTCTCCCTCTGGCTGGGTATTACCCGCAGCCTCGGGCAGCCGCTGTGGCCCGGTGGGGAGAGTGGTATCAGGGACAGCTGGGCCGAGCTGCAGCCGACCCTGGCTCTCCCGAGAGCAGTGCGGGGATTTCAGTGGCCGGGTCACTCTCTGCCCTGGCCGCTTCCCAGTTTTCCCACGTGATTGTCATTACTGAGCTTCTGAGGTGCCTCTGTCTGAGCCTGTGGGCAGTCAGGGGGAGCTGTGCTTCCCCTTGGCCTCCAGCGGGCAGGAGTCAGACCCAGAAGGGGTCTCTCCCTAATGAGAGGGGTCAAACACGGCCAGCCCCCACAGTGCAGCTCGGTTTTTGGGATCTTCCCCAGCACTGTGAGGTTTGCTGTGTGTCCCCATGTGCTGCTGGGTCCGTCGCGGGGCTGGCTCTGGGGATGTCAGGGTTGCTGGTCTCTTAAAAGCTGGATTATCTTATGTCTGTTTTCTCCTGGGCCAGTCACTAAATGCAGATGTATCCGTGTTCTCCTCCGGCTGCCCTTCCCGCCTCCCTCAGGGATTCAGTCTCTGATCTGTATTACACCCCAGAGAGCAATGTGGAGAGAGACCGTGAATGTCTCAAAGCCTTTGGCCTCCTGGTGACCCTGCTGGAGCAGTTGGGCTGGATGGGCTGCCCCCCTCTGTCCCCCTCCAGTGCAGACAGAGTCGTTTGTCAGGAAAATGTTCTTTAAATGTCTTCCGGCGGCGAAGTGAGCATGCTAATGAGTTCTTAATGGTATTCTGCAGTGATGCTGCATGGAAGAGTGTCTCTTCCTCCTCCATCGTGGCTGCTGATTAAAACCACGCTTTCCAAAGCTTCGCTCTGGCTCTTGTCTGGAGGCACTTCTCGTCCCCGGGAGGAGTTGTGCAGACAGGTAGCCCATCTTCCAGCGCGGGCTTCACACCACCTGGTTTTCCAGCTCTGGTGTTTTTTGGATATTTTTTTCAGAAATTCCAGCACTCTCTCTAACTTCAGCGGGACTTCTCTGGGAGCTCTGCAGAGTCCCTGGGTGGGCAGGAGGGGTGCATGTCTGCAAGGTGAAGTGCGGGGACGAAGCGATCTGTGATTGAACTCACCTGTGAAGGGAGCACAGGCCATATTCTCCACCCTCGGGGAGGAAGGATGTTTACTTGCGGAGAGTTTCCCTGTGTAGAAATGAGATCTAGAAATGACTGGAGTCTTTGAGTGGTCTCACTGCTCAGCCCGAGCTCCCCCAGCTGCGGATGGGGAGCAGAACTTGAAATCCTCAGCGAGTCCCATCTTCTCTGCCAGTTTGGGGTAAACAAGCAGGATGGAGAGTGGGAGGCAGGAGGTGGGCGAGTGGGAGGAGAAGGGACTTGCTGCAGCAGCCAGGTACCTCCTGCTAGAAACAGGACCAACGCTCTCACCAAGCCTCTGCCAGGACTTACTCAGTGAGAAGACCTTCTTCCAGCTCTCTGTGGTGCTTTAGGAGGAGGAAGGACGTCTGTGCTGACCGGCACAGCACAGGAGAAGGGGCCAAGGGGGGTTTAGCCTGTGCCATCAGCAAAGATACGATCACAGAGACCATGGGAACGCACCAGGGGGATTCATCTTACTGTGATCCGGCAAGTTCCTGCAGGTTCCTCTGCTGCTGCCTCCATAGCTATTCCTGATCTTATCCCTCCCATGGCAGAGAGGTCCCACCCTTCAGACTCCTGTCACCTGCCCGACCCACCTACGGCACCTCGAGGCTTTTGGGTCCCCACCACAAAGCCCCCAACCTGACAGGTTTCCCTCCTGCCCCGGGGACTTTGTAGGTCCGGGCTCTGTAAGGCAGGATGTGCTCCTGGTGTCCCTTCCCCCCAGGAGCCTGCTCACACATAGGAGGAGAATGTAAATAATTAAAAAGTGATACTTCTAAAATTTATTTTTAAGGAAAGAACTCGTCCGCGTGGAGGCTACTGTGATTGAAAAGACGGAGTCATGGCCGAAAATTAACATGCGCTTTTGGAAGAGGCACAACTATCAGAGGAAGAAGAGTAAGATGAAAAGCCTCCAGGGCTTCCTCCCCTGCTGTTTTCTTGCTGGGAGCCGGGAGGGACATGTCGTGATGGAGGGGAAGCACCTGGGGAAGGAGCCTCACTCACCATGTTCCCAGGGTCCCTGGTGGCACAGCTCCTCTCCCAGCCCTGTCTGCAGAGGGAGGACTCCGGATGAGGGAGGGGAGCCCTAGGAGGAGGGGGAAGGGTTTGACACTGAAAGAGGGGAGATGGAGCTGAGATGTGGGG
>JAOXNO010000041.1:68171875-68186556 GCA_028565335.1 Limnodromus scolopaceus | reverse complement strand
TCCCGCCCCTCAGCATCCCCCCGGCATCCCCACTGCATCCCCCCTGCACCCCCGAGCCTCCTTCCCCCGGGCAGAGGGGCCGTGCCCCCCGGGGTCC
Organism: Limnodromus scolopaceus; assembly: GCA_028565335.1. Lineage (NCBI taxonomy): Eukaryota > Metazoa > Chordata > Aves > Charadriiformes > Scolopacidae > Limnodromus > Limnodromus scolopaceus. The sequence continues at coordinate 68,186,459 of JAOXNO010000041.1, read as the reverse complement.
AGCCGGGGCTGGGCAGCAGGAGGGGGCTGTTTCAGAAAGCCGGGACGGGGAATGAGTTTCCTGGGGGCAGCTGCGGCATCGCCCAGGTGGACCCCTGAGCCCCTTATGTTTAAGGGCCCGGAGTTTCCCTCCCCTGGAGTGGTGGCGGTGGTCCCAAGGGTCCCAAAGTGGTCCCCGGCTGCATGGCGAGCCTGGGGCAGGGAAGTTCCTGCCGACTGCAGGAGCTTCAGGACAGACACCCAAGCTCAGGTTTGTGCTTTTTTTGGGTACTTGGAGTTTGCTGCTTGTTTTCAGCCAAGGAGAGGGGTTTTGGAGCCTCGTGGCACGGTGCTGGGGTTAGTTTGCCTTTAGGAAAACTCCCTTTCCCCGCGCTTCGCTCAGCTCTCTCCATCTCCCACCGGGGTGGGATTGGGGATGCTGAGCCGGGAACACCTGGGCTCTCTCTGTCACCCCCACTCCTGCCCGGGGATCCTCCTTCCACCCCTTCCCACTCCTCTGGCCCGGGCCGCAAGCGCCCGAGGCCGAAGGCTCCGTTCCTGCGCAGCACCCAGCCTGCCAGGCGCGGGGCCAGAGGTGCCGGCAGGGGAAGGTGCGCGTCCACCTTGGTTTTACTGCAGTGGGGCCAGGGAGCAGCGACCCACGCAGAGCCTGGGGGGGGACACGGCCGGGGCTGCCGTGTCCTTGGGGACAGGGCAATGTCCCCTGCTGCCTTGTGGCTCTGGAAAAGGCATAACCTTTAAATACGCTGCGGCGGTGGCACCTCTGCCTGGCTGGTGGCCAGCAGCTTGGGCTGTTGGGGCCGTTGGAGTTGTGTTTCCATATACAGTAACCGGGGAGGCTCTTGCCTTGCTGGCCCCTGAGCTCCCCTTGCCCAGCCTTAGTGAAAAATCATGATTTTTCCCCGATGAAATTAAAGGAGGCAACTCCCAGATCTCAGTTCGCAGCCCGGAACGGGGAGGGGGCTCAGCTCCAGGCGTACCCAGAGCTCCGGGGGGGGTCCATGTGTGGTGTTTGGCCTCGGGGTCCCTGCAGGCCGATGGAGCCGCGAGCGAGCGGTGGCTGCACACAGTGTACCCAGCGCTCTGGCTCTCCCCCACCCCGGCCGGCACTGACGCTCCCCCCGCCGGCAGTAATCCCACCCGGCGCGGAGCCAGCCCCTGGGGGCTTGGAGCCCCTCCTGGGGGCAAGCGAGGGGCCGTCGTGCCTCCTCCATGGGGTTGGCTCACGCTGAAGGTCTTCAGAGGTTCCTGCAGCCCCTCCTCGCTGGCTGCGTGGCGGGGCTGGGTGTCTGCAGGGGCTGCCTGGTGGTGGCTCAGCTCCGTGGGTGCCTCCAACCTTCTAGACCCTTCAGCAGGGCTTTTTTGCCATCCTCCTGAGCTGTGACGGTGACACAGGCCATGAAATCAGGGCAGAGGGAGGCAATCGATACCTGGCTCATGCGGAGGAGAGCGGGAGATGCCAGGAACCGGCAGCAGCCCCCGGAGCAGGCACACAATCCCCCACGAGCTGGCAGCCTCCCTGACACGGGTCTGTCCCCATCCCTGTCCCCTTGGGTGCTGTCCTGCACGTCCTCCCCGCAAAGGGACAGCGTGTCATCTTCTCTGGGTGCTGTGCCCGAGCTGCCCAGTCCCAGAGTCCCTGCGCTGGATGGAGTCGGGGGTGAGGAAACCTGTAAGTGCTTTCCCCCTGCCTGGCAGGGCCATTAACGCCCCGGGTGATGCCGTTACACCCCGAGTGATGGATGGGGAGCATCCGGCCTGAGGGACCCGCCTGTGAAACGCAAGGAAGGAGGCAACAGCATCAGCATCATCACTGAGCTCCCGCGGGGCCGGGCTGGGGATGTGGCTGGTCCCCGGGGCAGGGGGGAGCTGGGGCTGCCCCAGGTGGCTGGGAGAGGAAGGGGTGCGATGTGCCAGGGTCCCTGCTTTGGGGAGGGTGAAGGTGGGTTTCATCCGAGCCCATCCCCACACCGCCAAGCTCCCAGTCCCAGCGGGATGCAAGGGGACCCCATGCCGGAGCACCCCCTGGGGCTGCTGGCACCCACCCTGGGGGAAGCAGGGTGGGAGAGCTGAGGGGGCTGAGGAGCCTGAACAGTCAAAAGGGCAATAAAAATCCGGGCAGCTGCAAAAGGGGAAAAAAACCCCCTTAGTTCTCAGCAGACCAATTTGATTTTTTTTGGAGCAGTTTGGAAATCTTCGAGATGCGGTGACCCGAGGCCCTGGATCCCGCGAGCGGGGAGGGGTTTGGGTGCAGACCCGCGGCTGAACCCCCTCGGGAGCTGAGAGGTCTGTCCCGGGGCGTGTAAATCACCTGCGGGAGGCTGGAAATCCAGCCCGGCCAGAGCCTCCTTATCTCCTGCCTCCGCTGCTGATGCTCGCCAGTGTAAACTCTGCCGGGCTTCAGAGGAGGGCTCTGCTTACAGAGCAGGGCTGAAGATGGATGGGTGCTGGAGCCGCCGCGCTCGCAAGAGGGATGTTCTGTGGCAGCATAAACACGGCAGCACGTGGGGCACGTGGGGCGCGGGGCCCCGGCCATCCCGGAGGTGACCAGCCTGTCCCTGTGCGTCCAGCCGTCCCGTAGCCATCCCTGGAGACCAAGCTGAATATAAAATTAACCCTTCCGGCTTTGGGAATCTCCAAGGAGAGCCCTTTCTGAGGTTATTCATGTTCAAGATGGGGGAAAAAAACTTCCTTATAAGGCTGGGTGGAGGCCGAGGGCTCTGCCTGCGCCCGCGGCTTCCGACAGGCAGCTCCCCTCCTGTTCCTGCGCCCCGGCCAATTGTTAATCAATTTAATTGGCTCCTCTGCTCGCACACCACCACGCGCTCCGGCTTTGGGTGCCTGCCTGACGCCTGACACAGAATCAGGTGCTTTCTAGAAATCCACCCCGACTTCTCTCGCTCCCTCCCCCCCGATAATTTGGTCGCCTCTTTGAAGCCGCTGAGACGTGCCTCCTGCGGGATCCCCGGTTATCTCTGCAGAGCAGTTTTGCTGAATTACATGCTCGTTCCATCAAATCACGTCTCTGACGGGCAGGGCTGGAACCCAGAGGCGGTTGGAAGGCGAGAGGGTGGCGAATGCCCCATGCAGGAGCTGGGCAGGCGTGGGAGGGCAGAGAAGCTGCCCGGGGCAGAGATGGTGGGGCTGGAGAAGCAGAAATCCCAGCTCAGTGGGAGCCATGGTCCTGGTGGGAATGCACAGATCCTGACCAGCATGGGGTGGGCAGAGGCAGGACGTGGGGGGCGGTTGCCGATGGCCAGTTGGGACAAATTGCCCCCGGATTTGCCTGGGGAAAGCAAGCTCGATGCGGGAGTGCAGCCGTCCTGCTCGGTGCTGCCTTCCCATCAGCGTCCTGTTTTCAGGAGGGGTTTTAATACCTTATCCCAGTTTTGGTGAGGTTTATTCTCCCTTCGCACTCCTGCTCCATCTCCCTCCTCCTGCTGAGTGATGCCTGGTGCCCAGCGTCTCCGTCCTGTCCCTCCTGGGCTCTGCACTCCTGCCTTGCTCTCACTGAGGGTTTTTTTCCCTGGTTCCCACTCATTTTCCACCAATTTCACTTTCCACTCCTGTTGCCTTTCCAAGCCAGCTCTCAGCCTCTCCACTGCCTGTCGCTCCCGTCCCCGCACAGCCTGTCCGTACCCATTACTGTCATTAGCACCTTGAAGGGCTTAAGCATCGTTTCCATTAGCCCTGTTCCCGAGCTCCCTCCCCACCACGGGTTTTGCCAGAAAATCACACCCAGGCACGGACGGTGCGTTTTCCAAGCAGCTGCCTTGGAAAGATGGAGGGTTGTGCTTTGAAGCGGCGCATCCCGAGCATCCGGCTCCCGAGCGCCGAGGCAGCCTGGCAGGGGCTGGGATCCGCTTAGACCTGGAGGACCCAGCGTGGAGATGAGGTGTCCCACCTCACTCTTCCCCAAAAACAGCACCCGAGGGGGTGTTTGCGCTGCTGCTGGCTTTTCTCCCCCAGCACAGCTCCCCTCCTTGCTCCGGAGGGAAGACCCGAGAGCCGGAGGAGAGCTCGCTGTGCCAGGGCGGGAGCTGCTCTCGGAGAAGCTGGAGCTTCCCAAGCCCACCCCAGTGCATCCCAAAGGCAATTCCCTGCAGCAAGATGTTCTGAAGGGCGGGATGGAGATGAAAGCAAGTGGAAAAATACACCTTTGGGCTTGGCCGGGGGGTGCTTTGCCAGCAGAAGGGACCCCAGGGGATGCAGTCGGTCACCTGCAGCGATCTCTTTTCGGGGCTGGTCCCTTCTCCGCTGATCAAAAGCTCCTCCGGCACCGGGGGGGGTCCCAGGGGCTGGATCCTGCACCATGTCCTTTGATGTTTGCTGAGCAGAGGAGGGATGATGTTTGCATTTGCTCAGTTGCTTTGTCGGCTCCGCAGCCCAGAGCCGGGTTCCCGTGGCACTGCCCTTACGGGGCTGCTCCCGAATTATCCCCAGCAGCCAGAACTCCGGATTTATCCCCTTGGTCTGAGTTGAGCTGCCAACCGCAGCCCCGGTGTGTGGGCACATCCCCACCTGCCTCCTCTGGGCGGCCACCAGTCTCTGCCAAACTACCGGTAATTACCCCAATTATCCCATCCTGGTCAGGACGAGCCAATTTAGCAACACACCGCAGCTCTGTACATCCTGCCCTCGCCGTGCAGGGCCGAACATCACCTCGGCTTTGCTGTCCTTCCTCCTTCCCTGTGACAGCCAGGAGGGACCACTCACTCCCCGCAGTCCCGGGCTCCAAGCCATGGCTTTCCCTTGCCGGGCAACGGAGTCTTCTCGCCGTGAGCCCCTGGGCAGCCTTGCAGGCGAGTTCTGTGCTGCTGGGAAATTGCTAGCAGCCATCAGTTCAGCTCCCTGTTGATATCCCATATCTCCCCTTCAGCCCGAGCATCCCGGCTCCTCACAGTTCACCCCGGGCTTCCTTGTGGGGTGCTTGAGGCTGCAGGTGGAGAAAGTCAGGTAAGAAGTGTGTTGGCTTTGCTTCAGGGCAAAACCACATCTTCAGCCAGCTCTTCGGCGCCGGGTGCCTGCACCCGCCCTTGGGATGCTGCGAGCCTCACCACGCTCTTCCCAAAGGGAAGCAGCTCGACAGCTTCTCCCCAGGGGCTCGGTACCATCTCACCTCTGTCTGCCCATTTTCACAGGTGCCAGTCTCCTCTTGTCACCTCCCAGTGCCACCCCGGGTGCTGGCACAGGGACAGCGATGGCCCTGCCATGCCAGGGGGGGCTGCTGTGGTGCCGGGGGAGGGTCTGGAGCAGGAGACCGTGATAAAGCCCAGCACATACCAGGGCAGGGACCAATGGGGTTTTGTGGCCCTTTGGCCACATTTAGCCAAGCTTGGTGCTCTGCGGCAGCAGTGACAGGTAAGCTCCGGCTGCCTCCCTGCCCCCAGCAGGATTTTTGGCACCTCCAAATTGCTTCGTTACTTAGAAAACCTTTGATTTTCCCCCCTGTTTCTCGTTCTGGCCGTTTCCCAGCTGAGCCTCAGCCCTGTCTGCTGTCCCCATTGCTGGAAATACCCATCCAGAGACCTCGCACGATGGCAAAGCTTTTCCTACCCCTTATGGAAAAACACGAGGAGTCTCTCTGATTATTTCTTTTTGCAGTTCCCAGGGAGTTTGCCCACCTCAAGCGAGCCCTTGCTCTGGAGCTGAGGTCTGGCTGGCTGGAGGTGGTGGGAGGCAGCGCTTCTCCCCAGCGAGGAGAAAGCCCTTGCCAGGTTTGATGGAGCTCTCGGGCAAGGCTCCAGCACCAGCAGACCTCCACCCAGCCCAGCATTAGCCTCTAATTCGGGCTTCGCATCTCCCGGTCTCTGGTGCGGGGAGATGTGGTAATTGGATAAGAGGGGTTTAATTGCCCACGCTGCTGTGCTGAGGCCGCTCCTGCCTTCCCTCGCCCTTCCCAGGAGGAGAATCACTCGGTTTCCGCGCTGATGCGGTGCCAGCAGGTGGAAGGGGCAGGGGTGTTTCTGCAGCTCCGTCCCCCTGCACGCCGGGGAGCAGGGCTGAAACGCAGCCAGCGGTCCCCGCTTGTCCCCAGTGTCCCCGTGGGGATGGTGGGCAGGGGATGTGTCCTCCCAGGGCTGGGCTGGTCCTTGGGGCATCTGCTCAGCTCTCGCTCCCCCGGCTCCTGGTGCCTCCCCGGGGCTGGTCTCACCGAGAGCCACGGCTGGTGCAAGGGGGACCTCCTGCTGCGCCGTGCCCCCTGTTCCTCCGGCTTCGGCCCTTTGATGGATTTCATGAGGTTTGGTGCCAACGGCCTTCCTCGCTCCCTGAGCCCGGGTCGGGTTAAACAAACAGCGCTGAGATCCATGGGTCCCGTCCAGGCAGCTCCAGCTCCAGCGCCGGGACGGAGAGGGAGAGCCTGGCCCGGCACCGGCTTTTCCCTCCATGTTGAGCTCGCCCTCGGGAAGCCGTTGGCTGGAGGCCACCCAGGGGACCGCTCACCCACCATAAAACTTAAGCACGCGCATAAATCTTTGTGGGACCAGGGCCAGAAAATGCAATTTATGGAGCCCGACCCTGCCGGGAAGCACATTGCCCGTGCGAGGAGCTGCCTTTTGCCCGCACCTCGGGGCGGGCTCAGGGCAGGGTGAAATGCTGGCCACCTTGGCCACCTCCTGCTGGGTGTGTTGCCCATGGAGCTGGGCAGAGACCTCGTCCCCTGCCTGTGGCACCCTGTCGCGTGGGGGGGTTTCGGTCCTCGGTGCAAATGTTTGCAAAGAACATGCAAAACCCCAGGATTTTCCCGGGGCTGCAATGAGGTTATTTTGAAATAATCGCCCGCTGTCTGTGAGCTCTGGAAGTGTCTCGGGAGAGGCGAGGTGGGAGCTGCCAGCCTGGGGGGGCTCCTGGGCTCCTCCTTTCCCACGCTGTACAGGGGCACAGCCTGCGTGGGGCTGTGTCATCATCTGGGGACTTCTGGGGGAGAAAAGAGGGCTTGGAACAGCCTTGGTCCCAGGCATCCACCTGGGCAACCGTGACCCTTTCCTGTTCAGCTTCACCCCACCTTTTCCCACCAAGATCTGGCAATTTCCTGCTTGATTGAGGTCTTCTCTGCTGGTCACGGGGCAGCCCCAGCCGGTGGCAGCAGGGACCCGGCCTCTCTGGGTGCCTTTGAAGACGCTTTTCCCAGCCCTGCAATACCCTGGTCCTCGCGGGGCCAGGCTCGCAGCATCGCTGCTGGGATGTCTTCTCCTGCTGCCCACACGGGCACTGTCCCATGGGGCCGGGGCAGGACTTTGCTCTGTCCCTCCTGCCTCGAGCAGCCGGTGTTTCTCTGCAGTTTGATCTCACAGCCGTAACCGGGTTTGTTGTGTTTGGGTTTTTTTTACAGCCTTGACTGTGAGATTCATCACCAGGAGATTCATTGGAGACTACGACCCAACCCTCGGTAGGTTTTTCTCGTTGCTTTCTCTGCTGCCACTGCCTCAGGCTGGAGACTCTGGTGCCCCCAGCTCACCCTACTCCCTCCTCTTCCTCCTCAATCAGGCTGGCAGCAGTCAGGGCCACCAGCCATTGTGGCACCTCTTGCATCCCTCTTTCCTTTCCCGTTGTTTCGTCAAGGCAAGATCCCTTGGGGCGAGCTGTCGGCGTGGCACGAGGGAGCCCAGCGGGCTTAGTCACCCTCCTGCGGGGAGGTGGCTTTTGAGGGCCAGGCAGTATCTAAGCTGCTGGAGCAGTGGGTACTGCTTTCCTCTCTTGTCGGGAGGGTTGTTTTGCCTCTGGGTTTGAGGTTTTTGGGGCACTGAGGTCACATCCCTGCCAAAGCATCCCAGAAAAGGCCGGTCGCTGGCGGCGCCTCCTCCTGCCCAGCGGGGCTGGGAAACGCGGGAAGTCTCCGTGCTGCTCCGACCCAGCTGCTTCACGGGGGCCCGAGGGAAAGGCTTGGTCTGAGAAACCACCCCCGCGTTGTCCCCTCTGTCCTTTACGTCCCGGCTCCTGCCTCGTGACGCTGAGCCAAGCTGGTTTTTCCCCCCGGAGTGCAACTTGGTTTTCCGCTCTGCCCGCGGCTGCTGCCCCGGCTTGGGCTCGCTCCCGTCGTGTGATGGGATGAAATGCAGAGACCCTGCGGGGAGCATGCCGGGGGCTCCCCCGAGCCGGAGGAGGGGGAAGGTGCCTGGTTTGCCCCGTGGCGGCCGAGCCAAGGGGGTTCTGCCCCGTGGCACAGCGTGACCGAGCTGCTCGGTCGGCGCGGAGCGAGGCGCCCCGTGGAGCAGCAGCTGGGAAGCAGAGGGAGGGCTGGTTTCACTGCTGCTGGTGTCAGGGAGGCTCCAGGCAGTTTCCGTGCTGGAAGAGCTGCCCAGACGCACGCCCCACAGCCGCTTTGGTTGCTCGGTGAGAAAGGAGTCGCTCCCCTGCTGCTTCGGGGCAGGAGCTCGGTGCCGGCTGGGCCAGGGCTGGGTGAGGAGCAGGAGCAGGGGCTCAGAAAAGCCCCTCTCCCTTTGCAGAACCATCTCTCCATCACCCCTCTTTGCTCCAGCGCTTCGGTCACTGTCACCCTTTTATTTCCAGCCGGGCAAAAGCCGGCCGGGGGTCTCGGCTGCCCCTCAGAGACCGATGTCACGGGCACAGGGATGCCCTTCCTGGGCACGGGGACAGGCTGGGAACCAGCTCGAGAAAGAGAGACCGCCCAGGCTGGAGGGTGCAGCAGGGGAAAATCGACTTTTCCCGCAGAGCTCGCATCAAGGGCACCCGGGTTGTCGTTTGCCAGCCGGGGGTTCTCTCCCTGACGCTCTTCTGCCTCTCCTCCTCCAGAAATGATTTACAGACACATGGCCGTCATCGACGGGGAGATGGTGCACTTCGAGATCCTGGACACGGCGGGGCAGGTGAGCTCACGGCTGGTCACCCTGGAAAGCACCATCGGGGGAGAGTGACTTGCATTGAAGGCAATCCCTGCTTTTCCACCAGCTTCCGTCTGTTGTATGTGGAATATCGATCGCGAAATGTTTATCTCGGAAAAAGGGTGTTTTGGAGAGTTTGTGCGTCTCTAACATGAATTACAGCATGGCTTCAGCTAAATATTCCCCACCGCCCTGCCCTGTGTGGCACAGCCCTGCTCCTGCGTCGGGGGAGCGTCCTGACGGCAGGGGACAACTCAAGGGAGCGGGAGGGAGTTGGGTTGAAGGGGCCACCACCACCAGGATCCACCACAGGATCCTTGTGATGGATTCCCTTCTAGCAACAGTCCTGCCTTCGCACACCCTCCCCTCGTCCTCATCAGGACCGGGCTGATCGCTCTCTCCATCCCTCCTTCTGCCCGACCCATCGAATTCCTGCCCTGGGCTGCCCGTCTTGCTCTGCACCTCTCTGCTCTGTGCAAACCAAGGGCCACAACCTCCAGGGAGATGGTGATGGCCCCCCTTGGGTGGGTTCTCTAGTGGGTTCACCCAGTGGTGCTGGCATTTAGGGGCTGTTGGGGCTTCTGGTGTTGACAGGAGTGTGTCTGTCTCGGCAGGAGGAGGATTCCCTGCAGATAGAGGAGAAGATCAAGTGGGGCGATGGCTTCGCCGTGGTCTACTCGGTGACAGACAGATGCAGCTTCGACGAGGTGATGAGGCTCTGTTTCCTCATCAACCACATCCACTCCAGCCCCAAGCGCAGCAGCGGGAGCGAGCAGCCCCCCATCGTCATTGTGGCCAACAAGAAGGACTTGGAGTTCGACAGGATGGTGTCCACGGAGGACGGCGAAAACCTCTCCAAAGCCTTGAAGCTTCCTTTCTACGAGATCTCCACCCGGGACAGCTATGAAGAGACCGTGGCGGTGTTCAACACCCTCTACCAGGAGCTCATGAGACAGGGGCATTTCTCCCCAGGCTCCTTCAAGAGGAGGACAGTGTCAAAGCTGATGGAGAAGATCCCCAAGATGCAAGCCAGCTCCACCTTGAACTCAGCGGGCCGGAGCCTCAGCTTTAACTCCTTCAGGGACTACATCCCCGAGTGAGCGTCTCCACCGTGGGGGCGAATGACAGCCAAGCTGGGACAGAGGGACAGGTCATCCTGCTGCCAGGGCGCCCGTGCATCAGCCCCAGGGTGGAGGAGCAGCTCCTGAGGCTGTGCTGGCTCCCAAAGGGAAGGCTGAGAGGTGGGGAGGGTGGGATTGGGGTCCATCACCCTTTTAAAGCCCAGAGGCTTCTACAAATGGGCTTTGGGTGGGCAGAAGAGATGTTCTTTGTCCATCTTACCCCTTTGCTCCCTCTTCCTCCTCCTGCATGGCTGAAGCCAGTAGCGAAGGTGGGTCATGGCGACTTCAGTGGTGTTGGGTCAACCCCTGGGGGCTCAGAAGTGTTTCGGTGGGGATCAGACCCAGCAAAGACACATCTGTGTGGGCTTTCCTGCTCCCCTAAGAAAACTTGCTGGGTCTGTTTGTCCCTGAGACAGGCACCCACAACACAAGGGTGACCCCGAGGGTGGCGCTGGCTCCAGGACTGTCACCAGCCATCCCTGTCCTGGGGAAAATGGGCGTCGCTTTCGCTGCTGGGTGTTGCGGGTGGGTAAAATCCCCTCAAAACCTCCCCAGCCTGGTTGGCTGCTCCAAGGGGGTGGTTGCTGCCCATATCCATCCCTCGGTGCCCCCAGACCCACCCACCATGTGGGTTGGTGGGTGATGGAGGGCTGTGGCCCCCTCTGCCTCCGCTGTGGCCCCCCCAAAGAACCAGTCCAGCCAGTTCCCCCATCTGCAGCCACCAGCATCCGTCTGCCGGAGCCCGGGGCTACATTTTGTCCCAATTTCCCCCAGGTTTGTGAGCTGAAGCGGCTGCAGAGGGGTGGACCCCTGCAGACCCCCATATCCCACCCCCCCAGAGCCCTGGCTGCTCACGGGCTGGCACCAGGGGCATGTTGAAAAGCAAAACACAGATCTGTTTACAGGGCGGGGGGAAAAAAAGGCCTGTTGATCCCTGGCTTTTCTGAAAACCCATTTTTCAATGTTTCAGGCTCCTTGGCGCGCTCCCCTCTAATGACACTGCAAATAAAACCCCGGGCAAAGGGCAGCGAGGGCAGCAGGTGCTGCTGCCCCACTCGGGGTGAGGGCACCGCCTGCTCCGTGCTTTGCCGGGGCTTTTCTGCCTCCCCCGAGCCTGCCCCTTATTGTCTCCATCTGGGTTGGGGCAGCGTCCCCGTCTCCAAGAGGAGGGAAATCAAAGTGTGCCTTTCACATGGCACACAGAAGCCTTCAGCTAAGGTCAGGCTTCTCCATCCCGGAGGAACAGTGTTCCCGGGGCAGCCCCTCCCCTTAAAGCCTTTGCCCCGGGACTCAGCTGAGCGTGGGGCGAGCAAAACCCCCGGGTGGCCACTTGAAGCACGGGTGCCACGGAGGCGATACCGGGAGGTGGAAATGATGCTCCTTGCGGGGACACCCCCCGTGTCTGCTTATTAATTGCCCCATCCCCAAGGGGAAAACTGCGGTGGCCTGAGAATTTGTCTTTTTGCGTGGAGCCGGGGCAGCAGAGGCGCGGGCAGGGGCCGGGACTGCAGCGAGAGCATCTTCTCCCCACAGCATCGTGTCTCTCCCTCCCTCCCGCCTGCTGCCGCTCGAGGTGACCGTGCTGGAAGACCTGTGGTGTAACACCCCGTGTGTCCCCCGTAGTGGTGTAACACCCTGTGTGTCCCCTGTAGTGGTGTAACACCCCGTGTCCCCCTGTAGCGACATGTCCCGTGGTCTGCTGCTGCGTCCTGTGACAATAAACACCAATTAACAGCCGCCTGCGACACTCTCGTGCCTGCGAGTGTGGGGACGGGGTTACTCCATCACACTGCTTCCCTTCCAGGGACACTGCAGCAAAGGGGGTGCACGGGGGGGGGATACAGCCTTTAAATTAGAGCCGGGCATCTCCCTTACCTTCTGCCCGACCCCAGCACCACGAGCCTTCCTGGCTCCTCCATCCCCTCACCGTGGGGAAGGGGCAGGCAGGGATGGGTGCCCGGGGGGGGGGACACAGCGGGGCTTCCTCTGGAGTGTCGCAGCCTGGAGAAACCCCTTATCCCACCTCCCCCCCGGCCCCGAAACCCGCCGGGACTCCCCTTCCCCTCTCCCAGCTCCCGGAGCGTTTCCCGGGGCTGCCCCACATCTCGCCAAGGGATTTTTTTCTCCAAAGGTTTCATTAAGTCCCACCTGTGTTCGTACACCCACATCCCTCCCGTGGGGCGAAAGCGAGCCCCGCCGAGGGGCCGGGCCAAGAGAGCAATTTGGGACTGCTCCTTTCCAGCCCCTTAATTAAATCCCCGAGTGCCAGCAGTGGGAAACGCTGCCGGGAACGATGGCTCGCTCACAGCTCTGCGCACGGGGGCTTCAGCGCCTTGGGGAACTGGCCAAGGGGAAGCCAGGAATGGGGGTTTTTTTGGTTTGTTTTAATTTTAGGGTTTGGGGTTTTTTTATGGCATTCCCGGGAGAGCTGAATGCTGAGAGCTGGGCTTGGGGTTTTGTGGTCTGGCAGCCGGAGTTTGCTGCTCGGGGCTCGCCGGGAAAGAGCCGCTTCGGGGAGGTGCTGAGCTGGGGACCCCGGCCAGGGAGAGCCAGCCTGGCCACGGGGCCACCGGGACGAGGAGAGACGAGTCCAGTGGCTACTCAGACACAGCCTTCGGCCTCACTCACCCACCCCACAGCACGGGGCCACTCTAACAGCTCCAGAGCGACTGAAATCCCATTGGGATGCTGGCCGTCTGCTCCAGCCTTTCACCGTCCCTCCCACCGAGGTTTTGGGTGTCCTCAAGCACGTTGCTGAGGTCCCTGATGCCCCCAAGGGTCTGTATTTCCTTGAGGCTCGAGCTCCGGGTCGGTGCAATGCCAGGCACGGCAGAAACCCACGTTATTTGGCATGAATTATTTAAAATGATGAATGAGAGAGGACCAGCCTGTGGGCAGAAAGCACGGCCGGGCGCCGGGAACAGCATCCGTCAGCGCTCCCGGGACCGGAGGAGCACTGGGCACGGCGGGGAGCCACGTCCTCAATTAACCCGGAGCTTTTTTTACAGCACCAGGAATTCAGGGAGGTTTTCAGCCAAAAGCTCAGTGTGGTCCCAGCCCACAGCCCCCTCCCCGGGGCCAGGAGGCAGCTTGGCCCTGCTCACCTGCTATAATTAGCAAGAAGCCTCATTAGTATCAGGCTCAGCTGCTTCCCGGGAGGCCAGGGGGAGCTCGTCAGGGCAGTTAATTGCTAATTACTGAAAGGCTTTAGTAGCTCTCCTGAGGGTTTCCCCTCTCAGGTACGAAGTCTTGAGAGTGCTCCATCCACCATGGGTGGGAAAAGGCTTGTGGGGGTGTCACCCTTGGGGTGGTCCCTCTGTGGAGACCTGTGAATTACAGGTGCCCTTGGGGGTGACGCACTGGGGACACCCCATAAACCCTAAATCCCTGCTGTGGGGGCTCTGCAGGGCTTGCCAGGAGAGGAGGGGGAAGAGGAGGAGGAAGAAGATGACGATGAGGAGGAAGAAGAAGAAAGTCTCTGCCTTCCTCAGAGCAGCCTGCAGCTTTAGAGGCTCAGGAAGGTGGGTTAAAGCCAGGTCCCTGGAGAGGACATGCCCAGACTATTGTTTTGCAGCCCCTTGGAGGTGCTTGGTTCTGCGGGGGCACGTGAGCTGCAGCCTCCTCCTTGATGAGATGGGCGATACCACTAAAATAATATTTAAGGGGATTTTGGGGTTGAAAAATCAGGAAAAATCACAGGAGTGTCCGGTGTGAGGGCTGGGGTTTGGTTTACCTTGGAGACCTCCAAAAAACCCCAACCCCTCCATGTGGAGGACCAGGCTTCAGGGGCACTCAATAACCCACCCAGGAAAGAGGGATCGATGGAGCTGGAGTATCCCGTAGTGACAGTGACCTTCTGGGCAAAGGTTCCTGTGTGTTGTTGGAAAATGCCACCCCTCTGGGGACATGTGGGGATCGGAAGGCTGTCCCACACCTGGGGACCATCAGTCCCTCGAGCCTGATTATCTGGGCTGCGGTGGCTCCGCTCCACACCAGAGAAGCTGAAGAGTTTTGGCCTCGTCATCCAAAAGGCATCTCCAGGGCAGTGATTTAATTTGGTGAGTGTGTCGGCTGCAAGTCTGCTCTCTGGGCTCCTGGGAGGCTCGGGGGAGGCAAATGGAACAGAAACCTCCTCCCCCAAAGCTCCCTCGCCTGCCTGGCACCCCCAGAAGCCCCCTGGCACCCCCAGCCTCCTTCTGCCTCCCCTTAACCCCGGCTGCAAACGCCTTCGCTGAAAGAGCAAGGGGGGTGTGTGCATCCTGGGGGCTGAAATCTGTACGGATAATTATTTTTCCCCCTTATTGGACTCGGGCTGAGCCTCCTGAGTCGGGGCTGGAGCTCTCTGCCCTGATGCTTGAGTCCTCGTGGTACCTGCTCCTCTGCTCACACGCCCCATGTGGATTTGGGGAGTCCAATTCTGGGCTCCCCGGTTCCAGAAGGACAGGGAACTGCTGGAGAGGGTACAGCAGAGGCTGCAAAGATGATGAGGGGTCTGGAGCATCTCCCTTATGAGGAAAGACTGAGGGAGTTGGGTCTTTTCAGTTTGGAGAAGAGAAGGCTGAGGGGGGATCTGATCAACACCTATAAATACTTAAAGGGTGGGTGTCAGGAGGATGGGGCC